>WBMV01007693.1:255512-507397 GCA_013396655.1 Campylorhamphus procurvoides | reverse complement strand
TTTTTTTTTTTTTTTGTATTAGCTAAAGAAGCAGTCATGAAACTTGAATATTGGCTTAAAATTGACAACCACCTAGTGCATTCTTCTTGCTCACCTTTTAAAAATACACAATCTGAGATGGATACATTGCACTGCTGGAGTTTACAATATATATTTCAAATTTACAAAAATACAGAAAAACAAGATTTCTTGCACTCAGATACTGAGCATTAACCCTTTCAGTACTAATTCCCACCTGCAACACTGCAGAACACATTCATCTGACTTACATGTTTTTATAACATTCTAACAATTATAATTGTCATCTTTATGTACACTATTAGGAAATTTATTCCTACATATTAAAAACCAAACCAAAACAAAAGGTAGAGTCTAATAAACTGCTAGTAACAAAGAAATAACGGGCTGAAGTATGTTAAGATTTCTGCTACATATACACAGAGAATTGCAGACTGATAATCTCTCAAGGGAATATTCTATTTTCTCTCTGCAATTATGTGAGTCTGTGTTAAGAAATCACAGCAAACTTTCTCATGTGGCCATACAGAATTGTGCTTTTTCTCTCAGTTCTGGATGCACTGTTCACTTTCTACTGGAGACACTTTTCTCACAGCTCTATGCTCCTATTCACTTTCTGCAATCTATTATTATTCTCCACCCTTCTCATTTGTAAAAAGCTGTTTTATTTCATATAGGGATAATTATGATGCAGTTCTGTACTGTGAGTTGATGCTTTGTGTCCAGATGTTCACAGAAACATGAAAAAATTTTTTGCCAAGAGCCTTGTTAATGGAGAATGGTACTGACCCTGGAATGCCCTACAATTCAGAGAAATCATGAGCATAAAGAACTTCTCTGAAGGTCAAATTTGCATTAAAGGATGAATGCAATCTGAAATTTCCTAGGGGAGGAAATGGGTTTTCAGAAAGCAAGTGGTGAAATTAACAGATGGACTCTAAGAAGGTGTTTTTTTGAAAATTACTGAATTTCCTCTTTCCTGACAACTCTGGACTACACTGATCATGTAACTAAATAGACAATATCATATATACAGTGTCTCTGAACTAGAATAAGCTACTTTAAGAAAATAACTGTAGTCCTCGAAGAGTTAATGGTAAAACTGCTCTACCTTAACAGATGTGGAAAAGTTATCATGAAACAGCTTACAGATTTGTTCAAAAGGCATACTTTACAAAGAAGTGTAAAACTTGCTGAGACAATTGCTATTACACCGCACAGTGTCACATACAATGAGTAGTGCATGCTCTGTAAAGACATTAGAGTGGACCCTTATCAAAGCTATCATATAACCTTATACAAAGGATTGTGCCACTTAAACTAGTGCAGAGTGATTTTTTCCTGTAGTTTTATAATGCTCTAGATTAATATCAATAGGGTTTTTCACAACCTTGTACAACACTTTTTTTTTTGTTCTTTTTTTAACACATGTAACACTAGAAAACAGCAAATGGTATATCCTGTCATGCAAAATACAACCAATACAGCACCAAAGATGTAACAGAGACATTACCTAGCACTTCTCTCCAACAAGAAAAAGGACAGAACAGAGACTGTACATTACATGACTTTACAGGCCGTATGCTACAGAAGATCTTTAGAGGCAGTATCACTTTTGTAGATCTAAAAAGCTGCAATTTTATAAAATCCCGTTTATCATTTCTACCATAGCCACTTCTGATTAAAATCCATGGCACAGTAATAATATTCTGCTACAAAAATAAATAAGTAAAAGTTTAAGATGCTGATATGTTTATAAAAAGTGTCTGAAGTTACTATGGAAGAAAAGTGAAAACAATGAATGAAAAGGATGTGTTTCTAAAGAAATGTTCTGTATAATGAAATGATATTGCCTCTCATATTCAATTGTCTAGACTTCATTTTCTCATTATCTTTCAGAATAATTTTATAACTTTCTTTTAAAAATAACTTCACTTTAAAACTGTCACTATCCCTATTTTTTAGACTCTTATTAAGAAAAAGAAAATAAAGATGAAAAGCTGTACAATTTACTGATGAGCTACACAAATACATCGTATTATTTATTTTGGAATAAAAACAAAGAAAATGATGGTTTAGGGCAAAAAACACATTATGATGGCCCATGAACTACACAGTAGTTTCATTTTTCCAAGGCCCTGTTTTGATATTTCCTGTACTATCTGAGCTGTATATCATGGCTTCATGCATGTTTCCCTTGAGAATTCCATTGTGATTCGTTGTATTAAATGGCAATGACTGTGTCCGTGGGTGCATTTCAAAATGAGCTGGATGGTGCACAGTGTCACTTTCTGGCATTTTACCACAACTATATATTACAGTACTTGCATCACTACTTTCAGGCTGGTTAATAGTAGGATATGGATCACTTTTTGAGCAGCAAGCCCGTCTGTGACCTGACTGGCTATCGTGTGTACTGTGGGGACTGTCTGTATGTGAACTGTGAATGCTGCCATCAATACTCGAAGGGATGTGATAGGCGTACTCTCTTTCACCTGCAGACCTATGCCGACTGAAGTAACGTGGCTTAGTTCTGCTTTTCAGACATCTGTGTATGTGCATATTGGGTCTGAAGGTTCCCTCATTGTGGACATGAATGTGAGCTTCATCATCAAGTAGCTGATCACAGTGCATCTTTGCACAACATGGTGTCACAGGTGAAAGGCAGTTAACGTGGTTTTGAACCGCTTGTAGGTTAGTCAGTTTGCAGTGGCTGGCTGCCGGATGATTAAACACAGCTGATTTATTGGGACATGGTGATTCCTGAAGACAAGGTGCATGAACTTGAGTGTCACCATTGACATTAACTTTTTGGCGCATGTTAACTTGGACCGAATAGGTGTTTCTTCTGGATGGGCAACAGGACCACCAGCAATGCCATACATCATCTCGCTTTGCACAGTGATGGATCAGGATGAAAAGCCCCAAGGTCACACAGAAGGCTCCATAAAGACAACTAAATATCATATCCAAGAAATGACCTTGAGATACTGCAAGTGCCCCAAAGGTCCAAGTGGCAGTAAACAGGAATAAAGTGAATGCTGCGGCTCGAAGCTGAGCCTTAAATGAATGCTCATTTTCCAATAAGGAAGAAGAAATCATGGAGCAGGTTGCCTGGGGAACAGACACAGAGTCTGTAATATGACCACGGCCCACATCAGTACTTGACATTCTCTGTGGATCTTCTGTCTTTTCCTTTAACTCATACTTGCGTTCAGGATGGCGCTTCAGTTGCACGTACGTGCAGAGGAAGTAAACACAGGTGACTAGCACAATGAATGCTACTGGCCCATAGAAAGCACCGAGACTGGGCTCCCATGCCATCCAACAACTGAAAACAACAAAAAAAGAGAGTCAAGAACATTTTAGAGCCCACGTTAGATGTGATGGACAACTGACTGATGTCTGACTAGTCTGACACAACAGTATCTCAGTTCAGATATGCTTGTTATGGTGAAAAGAGAATATGTCTAATATCAATTAAGCTGAGGCATCGCTTTCTTATTTTTTAATAGACCTAAAATGTCTAGTATAATTTACAGAATATTAAAACTGAAAATTTCCAAGAAATGTAGGTTGCAGTAAGTATAAGACCATTTATGTCAACCTTTTTTTTACTATTGAAAATGTCAGCACTAATACTTTGATAAAAAAGCAAATGAGGCATAGTTTATACAGCCTTTGTGAGCAACAGAAATGTACAGATTTCAATGGTTTCTATTAACAAACATTGGTAGGAATTCTTAAGTCTGAAGATTGCTACAGAATTTTCTTCTTGCCCAAGAACAGTCTGAGTACCATAAGAGTCTGAAGAAAGACTTTCAGTTGAACAGTCACTGCTTTCTGCAGTGAGTGGACCCAAAAGACATATGCCATTTCTGAACTCTGCACTGTTTCTAAAGTTCCTAAAAGTTAATTTACATCAATTTAAATGTCCTCAGGAAAATTAAGGAAACTGATGGTCTCTTTGTGAGACACTGGTAGCATAATATCATTGTAGCATGATCATGGTTTTCTAGGCTTTAAATAATATAACCATAGCAGTTCTAGAGCACCTTAAAGTAGTTCACAGGGCAGTATGAGCCTAACAGGACTGTCCTGAGGACGAATGATCTGATCAAACATACACAGGGGAAGAAAACACTTCTGGCTAATGAAATCTTAGATGGAAACTGGGAGAACATGGGTCAGAGGGAAAAGGAATATTTGCCTAGTTTTGACTCTCCTCTATGATCTATTTTGAGCCATGGTTACAAACAGGGAACTGAGCTGGCAGAGCTGGCTAGTACAGCACTTATTAGGTTCTTATACTTTAAATATTGCATGGATTTCTGGAAAGACGAGTAAGTTACTTTCCTTATCTTTCGGACTAGGACAGGAAGTAATGGGCTTAAACTGCATCAAGAAAGGTTTCGATTAGATTTTTTGAAAAGTTTCCTAGCTGTTAGGACAATTAGGATAATAAGCTGTTGGAATGAAGTGTGGTCTATCCATTATGGGAGCATGTAAAGCACCTCAGATAAATAACTGTCAGGAATGGTTTGGATATAACTAATTTCCCACTGGGTCAGAAAGACAGACCAGGTGATCTGTCATTATCCATTCCAGCTCTAAAAATGACACTGTGTGACACTTCATACTCATTTAGACATCTGTGATTAGTTGCAGTCCCTCCAATTCCAGCGAGAAAACTTCTGGTATCACATTCTTGTCAAGCCAGGAATTATCTATAAGTTACTATAAAAAGGGCAGAATGACTTTTTCTCCCAGGCTGAGAAACCTCTCAGCTAAATAAAGACAGTCCCATTGGGCATTATCACAAGAAACTGCAGAATAATGACTTTGAATTTTTTGAGTCTGAATCCTAAAAAAAACCATACATGTATTAATGAACTTAGAAACAGTCCAAAGAGCACATAATTTGGGGTCAGACAGGCACCTGAAAAGATTGTCTGAACGATAAGTGTGAAAAGATAGGTAAGTTATCACTATATTTAATTGGGTAAGCAGACAACACAAAGCTACATGAATACTGGAAGTACATTTGAATGCTGCATATTTGATGCAAAGTGGAGAATGGAATGCTCCCCAGTGGAACAGTCTCTAGGGATGCTCTTATTTCAATTAGAATCTCATTGTGGATCACTTAAAAATCAGTTGTGTTAAAAAAGTTGAAGTTTGTGCATCTACATTTACTGTACTAATACTATAAAAAATGAATAAGGCACATAACTCACTAAGCTGCCATTGAATTAGAAGCTGTCTTTTCACTCAGTCTTATAACCATCCCTCATCTGTCCCTTGTTTTCTGTACCAGGTATTGATTTGCTATATTAACACAAGTAAAGAAGTGTAACCTCTGTAACTGCACCAAAATGAAAAATCTCATATTTATGAACATAAATAATAGTCTTATAACATATTTTTTATTCAGACTGTTTAATTGGATAAATTTGAAGAAATATATGAATATGAGTTGGGCCCTAGGCAGAGCAAACAGCCATGGTATGCACTGATTCCTTACCAGAATTTAAATTTCAATTACCTATAAAATGGCATTAAGAAGGCAGATGCTCCCTTATGAACTATTCTCCTTGACTGCCACTTTTCATGCCCAGAACATAACCAGTTTCAAATGTGCTACAATAGATGCTCAAAGCAGTAACTAAGAGTGCAGTCCTCCAGAGTACTAGCGCTGCCAGAGTACTAAAATATCCATTAGTGTGCCAGTCACTGCTATGCTGATCTGTTACACACACTGTATTTAACTTTGCAGTCTAATTCACTTTCTGCTACATTTACTTGGAAAGACTTATTGTACTTTATTGATACCTCATGTTTCATGCCAAGAATTAATAACAGTGTGATGCCTGGAGAGCTTGTGGAGGTCTACCGAACAGTAACTCACTAGGCATGAGAGGACTATGTCAGGACTGTGAGGCAGTGTGACTGGAACATTTCCAAGTGGTGAAAATCTAAAATATTTGGGTTTTTATGGAGGTACGGGTGTGGAGGAGGTAGCGGAGAGATTTTTATGTGTCCTTTTTTTCACATAATTATTTGTAAATTGCTTTGTTTCCCAAGGGAAATCAATTCAAGGTAGATAATGAAATGAAAATATTTAATTAATTAATAGCTCCATTAAATATGTTATCCATTAGGTAATTTTAATATGCTTTCACTCATTCAGATGTAAACGAAGAGTAATTCTGTAGATGAAAGTCATTGTATTGCCAATATAGAGTCAAATCAGTAGAGCTGAAGCAGCAAGCCCCAGATTAAGACACCGCTCTTTCATAGCTAATATTTATTAAAATTTCATAACAAGTATCACCCCAAATTGTCTGTGCCCTTTATGAAGTCAGTTACATTTATGGCATAAGAAAAAGAATATGTTTTCCTTAAAAGTTTTATGATAATAGTTTATACTTACTATGGTGCATTGCCTTCAATCCCATAATTATTGATATTGGTTGCTGCTGTAATCCCACATATAATGAAAGGAACTCCACCACTAATCAGGTAAAATCTGTTGAGAGATTATAATGGATATTTTAATTTGCCTGATTTGTAGTCAAATACTGCTTTTTAAATATTTGTACCTTGAAGAATTCTGAGAATAAAATATTGCTGAAACATTAAACATGTCACTAAAACCAGAAAAGTAAAGAACAAAATATTGTTACAATAAGCACTGAACTTTATGAAGCAAAGAGCAGAAAGCTCAATATTTAATATTTATATGGACACACTTTTAACAAACTCTTGATCTGCAGCTTTAGTAAAGGTAGTTACTATTGCAGTCATGTGAAAATCAAAACCTTGTCTAGTAACACAACCTACATTTCAAATAAAATTATTCCATTCACCTAGATATTTATATTTAATATTTATTAAATATGTAAGCATTATGAATTAAAAACATTCAGGCAAAGCTGCTGTATGCACTTTAACATGAAAATGTTCCCAGGGAAATTCAGCAAAATCACAGAAACATTTTCCTAACTCCCAGATAACACAAGAAAGGAAGCTCAGTTAGTCAAAGAGAAAAGGGGAAGTTCACTTGGTAAAATGTTTTACTTTTTTTTCTGCACAGGGAGAAATCTGAAGAAACTAGGAGGATTAAATATCCTTTTCCATATACCCCACTTTTCTTCACTCTTTCAACACACAGCCTTGCAAATGCATTAAAATGTGAAAACTTCTAAGACTTCAGCAAGATCTCATAAATATCCAGGAAAAGTATTAATCTTTCCATAAAGACTTGCATTGTAAGACAGATAGCACATAAATTCACATCCCTTTAACTGGCTAAATGCCATTGAACTACTTGGAAGCAATGGTCATTGCAATGTGTGATCATTAGGCTACATTAAAGTCCCAGGGGATGTCCCACGGAAATTGGGATCCTGCATGCCTATATCCGAATTCAGCAAAATAAATCATCATCACATTTTCCATTTATATAAGCAAAACACAAAATTATGCACGGAGCACAGCATGTCCACTGGTGCACTCTCTGAGGTGAAGAGCTGATATCAGCCCCCAGTCCTGCAGCTGGAAGAAGTGCTGCTCAGTGGCAAACGGGAAGATGTTCCACTGCACATAGAAGCTCAGCTTTCTCTGAAGATCCTGACTCATTTCCTGATCTGACCAATACTCCTCTCTTGGCAGCCAAAATTAGTTTCAAGCCACTTCTTTGGTTTGGAAAGCAGTATGCAGAGGAACAGACACTTGCCAGTCACAGCTGTTACACTGTCAATGAGGACGAAGAGGAACCTGACAACATGTGGGTCACATTCTGAATCAGAATCTGGCCACTAGTTTTCCATAATGTGTTATAAATATTAGGAAATTTCACAGTCATTGCAAGGTAGAATTTTTACAGAAACTGAGTAATAGTAAGATTAAATAAACAATCATTTAAATAAAACATAGAATTAGTTTTAGAATTTCTTAGCATCTTTTCCCACCTCCTTCCAAAGCAGAATTAGGGGCCAGGCCTCAGAAGTTTTCCTGTTAACATTTACAGTCACTCTTTGTCCTAATGATCTAAGCTGTAAACAGACCAGAGAAAATCGTCCCCTGCATTCATCAAGAAGCCCTTCAGATTTTATAAATTCAAAGTCATTGAGTATATATTTTTTCTTCAACTTGGCTTATTCTGTAGAGCTCAACAAATTCTGATGAACAAGCTGACTTCCTACAAAATCCATTCATTCACTGCAGTTTAATGATTGTACATATCTTTGACTGGAGCATGTTGAATAAGCTAGCTTAATAGCTTATTATTATTTTTAACAAAGACATGTTCAATGGCATTTCTGAAATTCAGGAAATTACTATGGTAAAGCAATGAGGCAAAGGAAAGTTAATACAAATTTATCTAAGAAATAGTAAGAAGTAGAAAAATAGGAATACAGAAGCAAGTATAGGAAACTGCATTTCAAATTCATCTGAAGTGATTACACCATAGAATTTACCTACAATGCAACCCATAATTTAATTTTTTGCAGTGCCACCACTTTTTACAGATTGGATACATACATTTCAATCAATCCTTATCTAAAGTCTCAGACAAGCCAGTATTGGGTGTTAGATAATCTGCTTCATATATCACACTTTCAGCAGGCTGCTGAACACTACAACAGTAGCATCAGATGTTCTGGAAACACTTAGCCACTTCAGAAACATGGCAAAATCTAGCCAAATTCCTGTCACGGCTCAGTGCTAAGGGCAAGAAAATATAGCCTAGAAATGACAAGAGATGAAGTGAAATTGTTTCAGTGTACCTGAGGTGCACTATACTGATATCCAGCACAGCACACTGCCTGCCCTGTCTCATTGGAGGGACAAAAAAAAGTAAAATAGAAAATAAAGATGACAATGTATACAAATGATTCTTTTTTGGTGGATTCAGGATTCTTGAAGGGTAAAAGTTAAAAAAGAGCTGTCATACAGAAGACAAGTCATGAAGAGAGGAATGGGATTAAAACAGACTGAATAGAAAATACAATCAAAGATAAAGAAGTTAAACTGGAAGAACAGAAGTGCATACTCTTGTCCATTTGTGAGACCTTGTGGGTACCTTAAATCATATATAAAGAAGAAAAGACCATACTGGAAAATCACCAAGGACAAGAAACAGTGATTGAGAAGTTCCATATACATGTTAGTTCTGAGAAAGTACATTCAAAAGTAATAAATTTTGACCAGTCTTTCCAAACATTACTGTCTATGCAATCACTGATTGTTATCAATTTCTTCTTTTTCACACAGATGAGATGATTAGGACAAATCATTTTGAAGAAAAAAGCTGCAGTAGAATTGATAGGGCATGAATAAAAAGTAACAAAAATGAAGATAACAAATAGCTATGCTTCATACTTCTGGGAAACCTTTTATCTAAGAGAATAAAAAGGTTTTATAACATTAATTAATTTAGCCTTACAGTCTCCTGTGTGTTCGATAAACATTATTATGCCTGTTGTACAGTTGAGAAAACACGGAGAGAATAAATGTTCAAGGCCACAAGGAAAATCCTTCACTCCCATCCTATGTTAAAACACAAGGCACCTCTCTCTTACTCTAAATGAAGGGACTGGGCAAATCAGGGCATCCAGAATTTTGTCTCCAAGCCCAAGAAAAATAATTGCCTCTCTGTGAGTTCAAGCAGGAACAAGAAGAATATAATCTTATCTGAAGGATCTCTGATTACAGTGGTGCTCTCCCAGTATTCACTACACCTTGCCAGTGACTGTCTGTTATGCCTACAAGTCCTGACATGCGGAGAAGGAGACTGTGTGTGCTCTTCCCTGTGCAGCTAAAGTGGTTCAAGTGTAAGGGTTTTAACTGGAGAGATGTGGGTTCTGCTGCTTTTGCTGCTGCAGACAACTGTCGGTATCTTTCAGCCATACAAGAGCAAAAGGAAGGGGCAATGCTCCTGTCCAGAAATGCTCATTCACAGAACGATGTAATAAAGCAGAACTAGAAGGATGAACCCTGTAGACTGAGCAGGCACAGGCTTTTCAACCACCTTTGCCCTTCACCCGTTCAAGTACATTTTCTTAATTTGAAAATAATGATCAATCTTTTTTCTCTATTGTTTGCATAACTTTTATTTACTACTTCTGCTCATGACTATATTTCAGTTTTAAAACGTCTACATCCTTTGGTTCAGTAACCAGCTTTTGTCTTCTAATTACCTTATCTGCTTCTGAGTAATTTTCTAATTTTTCTCATTCCACCAGTGCGCTGTCTCCTCTTCACAAAAGAATATGCAGTAACTCGAGCCAATTTCATCTGCCTGTGCTACTCTTCTACCACTGAAGAACACAAAGGACAATGCTCAGGCTACCAGCACTGGAACCCTGAAGGCAGCAGTGAGAAAACAGAGGAACCTTGCTCTGACAGATGTGACTACCACATGCAGAACAACTGGCTGTGGCCATGATAGTTGTGTGTGCAAATATTTACAGACTGGAAAACCCCAGAGAGAAAATTAAAACTCTATTTCCAGCTAAAATTTTATCTTGACAAGCGGCTAATTTATATAATATTTTAAAATTGTTTTACAGGAAAAGCTATAAACTGTCTGTGGGATGATTTGGGGCTTTGAAGCAACTGCCAAGCCATTGCTTCAACAGCCCTTGGAAAGAGGTTTTAAAATTTGTACACTGCTTTTGCTGGCCACCCAGGGATGTCCTGACGATTCCCAGCAGGCTTTCACATCAGCATACATTTATTTACTGAAGCTCATTCTACCACATCTTCACTAATATTGTTATCCCAGCTAATTAGATTAAAGCCAGCCTGGTAGGCCTCAGCATGCTGCACTCACATCTCTGAGCTGCAGGGTAGGCAACACTTACGGCCTCAAAACCAGGCTCTGCAGACATGTGCATATGATGGGCAGTAATTTGTGGGGGGGAATCACACTCATTGAACATTAAAGGGAGCCCTTACGTTTCTGCCACAGCTGCCTGAGACCAGTAAGTACAACATTTTTTATTATATGCCCCGACATAAACACAACTCCCCCAACAGAGCAGCAGACGCTGCCTGGGGTGATGTCCCTCTGCTGACATCATGCCTTACTGTTTTCCAGCTTCCTTTTGGCAAGAACTCCTCTTGTAAGGCAAACTCTACCACAAAATACTGGGAGCTACATAACCAATCTGATAGAAACAGGATAATGTCAGCAAGAATGACTGCAATAGCCTGCAGGCAGCATCCATTCTGCTAACTTAACATACACTATATTCTGCTAAGTTTATTTCCAGAAATGTTACCCAGTAAGTCAGCAAGTAAAAGGACAGTTCTACATAGTGATGAATTTCTTGCTCGAGCGTCTAGCTATTTTCTAGCCCCAAATTGTTTCCAAACTAAGAATGTTGACTCTGAATTTTTCCAAAAAGAAAAAGTTGGATTTCTGGGGGTAATGCAAGACTGACTGTAAGGTTCTTTTCTTCTGCTGGCAAAATGGCAATTTATCAAGAAGTGGTTTAAAAACTTCAAATAGTCAATTGCAGATATTACTTGATTAATATGTATGTATATTTATCTGTATTCCTCTCTGCATGCACAAATCCAGAAAGGTGCATGTTATATATATATATATGTATATATATATATATCAAGATACCAGTGAAGCATTAATTTCTTTTCTGCCCCCTAGTACCAAAAAAAAAAATAAAAAAATTATCAAGCTGTGCTTATGTCTAGGGCACAGTTCATATAGGAAGGGATGTCAATCTACTAGCCACTTGCAAAATTAGTATGAAAATAAGAGGAGTCACAGAAGATGACTTTCCCCTTTATTTTTTCTTAAGCTGGGATTTGATTTAAACATCTTTGTGAAAATAATCCATATAGAAAATGGTCATTAACTTCTGAGTAAACCAGATGCCACAGTTCAAGTACCCGGGAGGCAGGCAGACAGATAAGGAGCTGCTCTGTAGAAAGCTGAATTTATGAGACTGATTTTCAAATTATGCTTCCTGAATTTTTAATGCATTGCATCATTTTGTAATCCTTTTTCCTGGGAATGTTGATAAAACAAATATAAGGATTTGTAGAAATGATGGGATTTTGAAAAGATACTTTTCCTTTAAGAAAAAGTCCCACATCATTTTGAATCTTATTCCAAGATAGTCATGCATATATTTACAAATATCATGTTAGTTTTGTTTAATGGTCTTGCTCAAGAGAAACTGTCTATTTTTTCAGTGCTTTTTTCCTGTCTGCAAAGTAGGATATAAACATGAAGAATACAGTAAAAAGGCCCCCCAAACCCATAAACCAATCTACTAATAATGCTAAAATAAACTAATTTTGCAAGTCAAACTTTAAAAGGTAAGCAATAGCAGAATTAAGGGTTGTGTGAAAACCCTATTTAGCACCTTTTATGTGGCAATACTATTATCCTCTTTAACTGCCTGTTCTCAGTCCATTTCTTTTTCTCCATAAGACATTTCACTCATTAAGCACAAAGGTCACTGGACAGGGATTTTTTTAATTGTACATTCTTTCTCAATCTTATTGCAACTTAAGAGCTTTGCAAACACTAATTAATTAATCTTCATAATGTCCTTGTGAGAATATGGATAGTCTTTTCCATGTAGAGGCAGATGCTAAACCACTAAAGACGAACAATAGAAAAGTCTCTGCAGATTTGTTTGCTCAGCTTTCAAAGTCCAGGCCTCTATTTGACAAAACTAGTCTCTGATTTTTTGTTAAAATTGGCCATGAGAAGGGAGTTTAAATACTCTTCATCTGCCCTTAATGAGTCAAAACACAGAAACCTGGGCAATAAAGTGGAAGAATGTTAGTCACTCTCAGAAGACCTGAGACGTCAACTATCAAATGGCTTCAAAAACACTTGGTTCTCTCAAGCAAGCCTACTGCACTAAATATTCATCCTGATTTTCTCTGCCTTTCCATATATGACACATGATGTCCCAGGCACTGCCAGTTAGGTAGTGTGAAAGTTTAGGCCCTGCTCGTGGAGGAAGAGAAGAAACTGTGCTGGAGCTATTTCTATTCAACTTCCTTGGTGAACACTCTTCATGGCTAGTGTAGCCATTACATCTTCTCTGTAGTTTCCAGATGAAAAGGGATTTACAGGCTGATAATATCACTTTACCATAACCACGCAAGACAGTCTGAGCCAGCAGAGAGGACAGAAATAGAAAAATGCATATAACAAAAAGACAAAAAAAGAATTTAAGAACTCAAAAAATGTTTAGAGAAAATTTAGAAGGAAGGAAAGAGAGATTCATTTACACAGAGAAAACAGTCTCTTGATGAGCTAGACTAACTTGAGGAGCTATTGTATCTAAGAAGCAAAAGACACCTTGACTTTTTTCTATTTTATTGGAGAACGCCTTGGGTGCTGTTGGAAATCAAAGATAAAGGTGATTCTTACAGTGTATACCATGTTGCAGTTTGGCTCTATTGACTTCTATTGCTGCTTAGTTTAATGAATGGATAACTTAAGTCAGAATCATAGAATCAGCTGGGTTGGAAGAGACTTCTGAGATCATCAAGTCCAACCCCTGAATAAGAAGGTATCCACGCTGAAGGAAAGAAGTAAGTAAAATATTAAGCATCATGTGGATGAGAAATAAAATATATTTATTAGTATTTCTTAATCTATACTCAACAAAGTTTAAAAAGAGCAAGAAACTTATAGAGAGAAAACTGTTCATGTTAATGCTTGGAAAGAAGTAATAGGAGGAGAAATAATACTCATGCTTTGAGTATTTACTATTTGCACAATCATTTTATCCCTAGGGAACACAAAAAGCTTTTCAATTCTGTTTTCACAGTTAATTTCTAGTAGTAAAATGGCTGACACTTTTGGTTGGAGGTATTTATTGCGACCTCATTTCTTCCAGGCATTTGACTCCTCTGGCATAGAGCTGTTAGCTGAAATTATTTTGCAGTTCCAGCCTACTGAATCAAATGCAACTGCTTCACTGAGCAGTGCAGCGCACCTTTAGAAAGTCAATTACCGTGAGGATGCCCTTCTGTCTTTCAAAGGGGAGAAAAGAACCATTAAGTATCGACCCTTGTCAAGACAAGAAATTTTGATAAAAGCCTATATAGGACAATGGCATTTTATATAATATGAAAGTGAAATGAAAAGTAAAGAATGCAAAGATAGTGAAAATAAGTGCTGTACCCTTATATTATCACATATTTTATATGCAGTTCACTTTATATTAGTATCAATGTTTTATGACTGTCAGTAGAACCCCCTTGAATCTTAAATAGAAATATGGATTTCTTTGATATTACTTCAGGTAATATTTCATTAAGATCAAATGAAATGACTAGCAGGAGGATATATATTGTAATTTGATTTGACTGTGAAAGTCACTGACAGGTGGTTCTGGTCTATGTTCTCCTATGACTGAATTTTGAAATCATATTTTTGAAAAGGAATTTATGTCAATCCCACATTTTATTATGGCAGTTACTGACACAACTCCCTGAATCCCCCCGTCTTTCATGCATTTTTGAGTTTGACACTTACTTGCTTTGTAGGCAACATATTTTTGTCAAGAAGAATGTTTCTTCTTCTGTATTAATTTTTAAAAATTTTAAACAGACCATTCAAGTCCTTGTTTTCTATTTTTTACATTACCTGAAAATACAGTATTTTCAGCTTTCATTGAAGAATCTTTGGAGAGTTGATTCAAAGGTTATTTATTCACTACTTGGTATATTTTTGGATTTAGCTATGATGTATAATTGCTGTATTAAAAAAAGATATTATGAAGCCTTAATTTTTACTATGTTGCCTGTTAGAGCTAAATAATTTCAACTGCATGAGATTCACAGGTAATATATGAGCAATACTCTTAGTTTTATTTTCTGTTAAGCTCTTTCACTGTACACACAAAATTATTCAGAAGATATTAACGACCAAGCAATCAATTCAAGAAGATAGGGACTTTACTGGTAGACTCAGGCGGCTTGTTCTTAGATTTGCTCAACTGAGCATTTAAGACAGATGTTCGCAAACGAAAAGAGAATACAGGAACTCCTGGGACATATCTCTAGAGAGATCAGGCTAACTCTGTTCTACTAAAATTCATGTATTCTTTTCCTTTTTCTCTTATATAAATCAGTGATCTTACATGAAGGGCAAGATCTTTGCCCAGAGTGCCACAGGGAGCTGAAATTGTTTAGAAGAAAGTGAAAAGGAAAAGAAATACTTCACAGATCTGCATTTCCACAAAAACGACATTGTTAATTTGCATGTTTTTTGCAAGTCTTGTATCTTTTGATGCAAAATTAAGCCTCTGTTCCAGAGGGCAGGTGATAAAGAATCTTAACCTTCTATATTGAACTTCTATGTGGGAACAAGAAAAACTGAAATCTGATTTCCTACAGTTTTTGTCTTATGATTGTCTTTGGTGTCTAAAAATTACAAGGTCCGTTTGAGATTTTTCCCATAGTTATGTCATCTTTCTGTAAATTCAGCCTTCCCTTATGTTCAGGCATTTAGCTTTGTTATTCACCTGCCCATCTAGTCATGTGCAGCTTACAGAAGTTTAATGATCTATATCCATCTCAGACTGACTAGCCAAATTACTAGAAAGGAAAAGTCTCAACAACAATCTCATCCTTAAACAAACTATTTCTTTAAGTATATAAAAAAATAAATAAGAATAAATTTACATTTTTCAATTACAGATAATTATAAGCAAAATGTGAAAAAATGAGCTTTAATAGTTCAGAAAATAGCAAACAGAAATATTAAATTCATGTTTTCAAAAATATCCTCCTTTTTTACACTAATTACCACCATTTTTACTTTAGTTTACTGATTCCTTTTTGATGAATGTCACTGTTACTATGTACAGAGAGAAAAGTGTAGCAAGAAAGCACAGCTCCAACAAGCTAAAAAGCATTTTTATCTTTTCAGCTGGCTCTAAAACATACAGTCTGTTTCATTGATACATGCCATTAAAGTAACCTGTTTAGGAAATTTAATATTGCCCCATGAAATCTGCCATTTCTGAAAAAAAATAAAAAATTGCCTCTCTTCAATCAAAATGAAAATTATAGCTTCAGACATCATTGTATGTAAAACTGAATGCATCAGCTGGTTTCTGTCACATAGCAATGACTGGTTTGTTCCTGTTACAGTACTCTCAGAAAGACTTTAAAATTACACAGGTTATGGCCACCACATATTAGAATATTTAATAGAGTCATATTTGATAGGTTTGTATGTCCTTATAAGGTGCTTTCTTATGAAGTTTACAAAACAATAATAAATTTTATCTCTTTGCCTAGATTTGTTCAGTATAACCTATGCATATTCTAAATGACACCCATGCGCCATACTCAAGACATATTTAGACTGCCTCTGTATAGATATGGAGGTATCTCTACCAGGTTTAAAATATTAAAACTTCAAAGTATTAAAGCATTCTTAGTGTTTCTGAGAATTATATTAATAAGGTAATAAATGCCTCAGCTTCAAAATATTGCTAAGGCTTAGGTGCTAGTTCCCCAAAATTAAACGTTTAGTGTTTCAGGCTCTGCAACTCTGGGTTTACAATTATGTGCTAATCACAATTTACTTCTACCTTCCATCTATTTAGGTAATTTGGTTTATTTTCAACTGCATGTATCTAAAATCTAATCACACAGCTATAGCAAGATGTATCCTCAGGCAAAGTGAGAGGACAAACAGTCTTGTTTAAGACATGAAGAAACCGCACACTAAATAAAAATAATATAATTTTGATTATTAAATCTCCTTGGTCTGCGAGAAGTATTCAGTCACAAACCCAGAGGGACATTTACAATTGAAAAGCATTTACGCAGAAGATCCATGGAAACTACAAAACCCTTTCTGCTGAATCTTTTCAGTTACCAAGCTTTTGTCATTAAGAAATCAAACCCACATTTTTAGAGAAGAGAGAAAACAGTTTCCCAAAAGGGCTTCTTTTCTGATGTGAAAAGCATACAAGCAGGTTTTGAAATCCTCTAAAGATCATACTCTGTGGTAAAGGAAGGGACTCTGTGTTTTAGTTTGGTTCTCATTTTAAAATAATTACTTGTTTAATAGTTCTAGTATTTTTAGGGTTTGCCATTGGTCATAAGTTAAGGAGGCAGTATCCCTTAAAGTTAAGAAAAAGTATTTCTCTCAAATATCAGACATGACGTTCATTCACACTGATTATTGCTTTCAATCATAAAGAAAACCATCTGGAAACACTGCCAGGGAAAGCCAGTGGAAGGCACAGATGTTAAGATCCTAAGATCCAATCTCAATACCTTCATATATCACTCCTAAAGGCACTACATTTTTTGCTTTATTTACCAAGACTGCACAATGAAAGACTGAAAATAAAGTATTATGTATAAGTTAAACAAGCCTTTTTTTGTTTTGCTTTGTTTTGGTGTATCGACCCTCGTACTGTATTTCTTCACAAATACTTGTTGAACAAAAAGTATCTCAGCTCTTATAAAGAGCAGCAGGACAGAATAGACTGCTTGTCTCAAGAATTAAATTGCACTCCACAAAGACTAGAGTTACTGAAAATTCATGCACCAGAAATCTAAGATGTGAAGCTGCAAAATATAGGTTAGGTAAGAAATCCAAACCATGAAGATGAAAAATTTCAATTTTTTTCAATCAGAATTTTTTCTGAATATCTATTAAACAATCACTTATAAATTCTGAGTTTGTTTTTCATTTCAGAATAAGAAGACATATCAAAAATGTTACCTCCCATGAATGATAATTCAGTTTTACAGCTGCCACTATTGGGAACATGTAACTATAGTATATGCAACAATTATTTACACGCCAATGAACTCATACAGAAGGAAAACAGTAGAAATCCAAAACCTATTAATTTGATTAATTGTGAATAACTACTTTCCTTGACTTGGCAATTTGGTAGTGTTCCAACACTTTTTAAAGCACATTTTATTACTTGCTGTCATTTTTCACTCAGGAATCCTTAGTAATGACAGCTTCACTTTCATGTATTTCAAGCTGTAACATATTCCTCAGTTTTGCTATTTGAAAGAAAGCTACATTTCCTTTTTTCATAGCTTATCTATTAGCCGGATCAAGTAATTTTATACCCATATAGTAATGCTAAATGTATTTGGATATTTTCCAACAACAACCAACAACCCTTACATATTTGAATACATCACATTTTTGTTAGGGCATAGCGAAATTCCCTACCTTGTTAACGCTACAGACATTGATTGCTCAGTGTACACTGACCAAGGTGAACGCAAAACTACTGTTCATAACAACATGCCTCAAGGCAGGAGAGTTTAAAGTTTACTTTGGTACAGTGAACTATTACAACAAGTTAAGAACCTGCTCCTTCAAGTGATACTCAATAATCAGGTGCCTGGACTCTCTTCTGTGACGGGGAAGACTCCCTTTCCTTGAATTAGATGATTATGGGCTGGCCATCACACATGAGTACTGGATACTCAGTATTGCAGTACTAGCACAGATGCTAATTTCCTTATGAGGGATACTTTCAATTTGCAGGGATGTAAAATCAGTTCTGTCATGACTTTTATTTTATTTATTTATTTACTTATTTAAAATTTGTTAGACTTCTGGAAAGGCTGAAGCAGTCAGGACTAGAGAATAAGAGTCCTCATGGACCACGGCAGAATGAGGTGGCCACCATATGATGAATTTATTTTGTTATTCCTTATATTCTTGTCAATAATTTAGATATACTTTGTGCAAGGTAATGGATATTTCTCGTGTTTATGAACATGATGTTTATATATTTTACATTATGCAGCTAGGAATTTTAACTTTATACTATATACATATTAATTATGTTCTTTTAGATGCATGGGGTTTTGTTCATGGGATTGAGTGACTTATTTGTGTTTTGTTTCAGGCTAGATTACAGCCCTTATATTTCTTCTTTGTGGTCCATTCAAAATGAAAGTGAAAAGGACACAGAACTAGGATGGGAGGAAGAAGTCCTTGCAGAGTTTCAAAACTGGAGGAGAACCTGAGCTAACATTTAAGTTGTATCTGCTTTGAGTGGAGAGTTAAAGTAGATGACTTACAGATGTTTCTGTCAATCTTATTATTTTTATGACTCTGTGATTAACTTACTAGTCATTGTTATCTTTTCAGTCTTATGAAGGTCCATCCATACCGCCTGTCAAGGCAGAGAGAAGGGCTCTATAAACCTCCTTCTCCTTTAGTATATATCAATCTAAACTGAAACTGCTCTACTCAGAGCAGACTGATTCACAGGTGAGTGAGCATAGCTTGAAAATTCCTGAATTTTCAAACATATTTTGAGTATTTTTCAAGTATGAAGATATTTCAAATATTTTCAAATTTCAAATATATTTAAAATTTTCAAATAATATCTCTAAAGTAACAGTATTTTAGAAAAGTACAATGCATTATCAAATGTAACCAAGATAGAACACATGAACAGTGCCTACAGCTGTGACTGTAGTCAGCCAAGAACACTTGAAACAAGAGAAATTTACACTATGTATAAACCCTATTATTGTATCTAATAAGTTCTGTATCCATTACTTTTCTAAGTATTCCCACTAGCTTTGATCAGACTCCCTATGAGATGCTGACTTGCATGATTTTGTACTACACAACTGCATTATTCTTTTTCAGAAACTAATCTACACTATAAAGAACCGCAGCAAAGTTTCATCCTTAAGAGTTTGAAAAAAGAAAAATGATTACTCTTTCATTTGCTTTTTTATGGAGAAAATATTGTATTAGCATTTATGCCATGTTATACTTCATCTTGAAAGATATCCAGGTATCCAAGAACTTAAAATCTTATCAAGTGTTATTAAATGTAACAAGCAGCAGAGAAGCATTAAAACATGCTGAAAAAACTTGGTTATATTTTAGATGGTTTTAAACTTTTGGCTTTTTTCTGGAACACTGTCTGCTTTATAGTCAATAGGATGCAATTCAATCTGCTAATCTAGAGAGAGCAAAAAGCATTTTTCTTTCATTCTGTATTAAAAAAAAAAAAAAGATCACCCTGCTATTAACTCATAGCCAAATTCTATTCAATTAATGACTTGCCTCCAAAAAACCATGGAGCTTGGTAAAAATTCAGGTTGACATTTTGTCCTTAACTTACCCTATTGAAAAGTAAGAAACAAAGGTAAAACTGCATGAGTTCATGAACGTCAACCCCAATTTTTAACTTTAGTGTTGAGGTTTTTTGCTGTTGTCGGTCTTAGTTTTACTAAGCTGAGCTATGGAAAATATTTCATATATGATGATGGCATGAAAATTTGTTTTTTCCTATTGTTTAAAAGCTGACATGCACAGGAATCTATTTTTGGTAATCCCTATCCCAGATTTTAACCAGAAGCAAAAAGAAAAAAGAAAGGTTTTCCATCATGTATAAAAAGGTCAAAAGGTAAGTTTCTAAATAATCATAGAGTTTCTTGGAGCATTCAACCAGAAGCAATCATGAGACTTTGAAAGAAAATGATAAGTAGAGATAGAGGAGAGTTATTGTATAAACATTAATAGAGAAATATTAATTAAGAGCTGGAAATGACATGTCATTTCCAGAACATTACTGCTTTATTAACATGGAAAAAAGAGATCTGAAAGAAATGAGCAGCAGTCACTGCCATCACCACAAAGCTGTAAGAGCATCTAATTGCCCAGCTTTCCAGGTCAAAAGGCTTCCTAGCTTTGCTAGGTACAATAATTGTTATTGGATTTAGCAATGCCAGAACCTCAGAAAAAAGTGTTCTCCCTAGCTGGAAAACACTCTCTTAAGAGCATGAAGAGGGAATACAGCTAATTGGTTGCTTCTTCAATATCACTAATGGAAGACTAAGAGTCTACATGAATAGACAAATTTAATGTCATTCTTACATAAGATAATAACACAAGTATGACAATTCAACAAAATGGCTTACCTAGGAATTATAGCCAGTATGGAGTAACTATTCTGAAAATAACAGAAGAAATAATTTGCCCACAATTCCTGTTCCTTATCTATTTGATTCATGAGAAGGAGTTTTAGATACATCAGTAATTCCAGAAATCCAATTCCAAAGTGGTATGCATAAATATTTCTTGGAAATGAACTCTATAGGTCTTTTTTTCTGGAGATGCCTATAAACTCATCTAATATGACGTAGCAGCAAGATCATATGACTGACCACTCATGACTTTGCAAATACCACAAATTTAGGAATCCTCCATAATTGACCTATAAAATCAATGAGTACTAAACTAAAAGACCAGGAAATAAACTAAAGCAATAAATATATCTGAGCAAATTATCTGATCAGAGATTTATAGGCATAAATTTGTGGATAATTTTCTTGGTGAATTACCTGTAACTACTGATGTGACTGCTTGTAATAAGTATTGCTACCAGTCAAGGCATGTTGGAACAGGGAACTACTTACTACATTTGATACATTTTCCATAAAATAACAGAATATTTGAAGGTAAAACTCTGAAATCCCCAATTTCTTGATATTGCTCATAAATCTTGAAAAGTAAACACAAATGGTCTTCTTACCTCCTAATCAATTGATAAAATGATACTCAAGTATCTCTCATAATCGATAGATAAATGTCAAGTATCTGATGGGCTGAGGTTTTCTTTCACAGAAAATCTTGCCAATGTTCACTTTCAGATAAATTATTAGAATCTTGAATGATTCTCTAAGTGTAGTCCAATTATAATGGCATTACCCCTTTGACTCAATCAATATAGGCATAAGGTTTAATCCAGACATTATATTTTGCTAAGGTATATTAAATATTATATATCTAAATTACTTTAATCTGTATCATTAGAATTTCAGGGTATTTACCAAACTTTATTTGTAAGTAGCAATAAATAGTATTTTTCATCTCTGAACCAAAATCTTCTTGTGATTAAATACGTGTAACTGAAAACCTGTTGTGGGTGCATATGTTTCAGAGCAGAAACTGGCCTAATTTTTTATGTTTTATATAGTAAGGGGGTACCTGAATAAAAATACGTGGAGGATCAGAAGCCAGTTTCTACAAGACTATTAACATTTCCAAACACTGAAGGCATATTTGGAACACATTAGTTTCAAAGTCTCTTCTGTCAAAATTGGCTTGCATAATAAAACACAAGAGTTCCCTATGACATCTATGGGGCTTTCATTGAAAAGTGAAAATACTGTTAAGAAAAATTCTTGTTTTACTAATAACAAATTGTAGGACAAGGATGAATATCAGGAGGTCACCTAGTCCACTCAAAAGCTCTGAGTCAGGGTCACATTAAACATCTTTCATGACTGGCTTGGCTTTATCTAATCTATGTTAACAAATTGGTTATGACAGAGCTTCTGCAGCCTCCCAGGTAACCTGTTTTAATTGTCAGCTACCCTCATAGTTTAAAATATTTTTCTAATACTTACATCTTAGTGTCATTTAAGCTTATTTATTGTGGTTTTTTTAATATCTTGTAATTTTGAATTTTTAATGAACACTAAGTTAAAAAGAATCATCCACACTTCCAGGAATGGGTTTCAGCTATCTAGGATGTACAATGTCAAGGACATCAGTGGAAGTTTATGTGTATTTTTCCATGGTGTCTCAACTCAAAATCAAGTAAATGAATCTCATGCAGCTTTTCCTCACAAGACTTTTAAACCCTTCTTCCAAACAAGCATAAAACAGAAATTATCACACATATTTGAGAGGAATCAAGCACAAAACAACCCAGGTCTGCAGCTGAATTTGCAACAGTTATAGTTAAATATGCTCCAACATATTTAATGTAATATGTATGTTTGCGGACTTCACTGGTTTTGTTCATCCAAGGAATATACTTTCATTTCCTCAAATTTCCCATTCATCAATAAAGAAAAACATTCTGAAATATTAAAATTATGTCCTTTAAACTACGATTTGTACACAAAAAGATATATTTGGCTTTTATTGTTGGTTTAAAGTACCCATGTACTTTTTATTGTTTAGCATTTATTCATGGAATCTAATAATATCTTTTAGCCAAAATTACTTTATGGAATAGTTGCAATGTATTGGCAAATGCAATACCTAATAAGTATTATGCATGCTGTAATTTAAATGCATAGTGATTGTACTGTACTGCAGTTATTACAGACTATTGAACAATGCTGTATTACACAAGTTGGTTGCCTGCAGTGTTCCAGTTTTTGTGACATTGCAGTTTATCAGTCTGCACAACATACTTCATAAATCTTCATGACATGTTTTCTTGCAGCATCACTGTTTTCATTACAGTTAAGCTGGATGTATACAGACACCTACTTAGCAGACAGGTGTCCTGTAACAAACTTTAAGTTCCATCTTTCTCACAAAATAATTTTCATAAGAAAGAATTTTTATCTAATGTAACTCTGGCTTTACTTAAATAAATAAAATGCTTTGTTTTTTTATTTTTATTAGTAATAAATGAGCACAATAATTCACAATTATAAGTCAGATAGTCTTTTCTGTAACTGTGGCAAATACTATTTCATGCAGATAGGAATGCTTAGTTCTTTGTCCCTACAATGACAATAAGCACATTTGAAAAGAACTTATGCATTTCTCTTTACAGCATTTTTGCATAATCAAGTTTAATATATATGACACCAGAGAATCATCTGAGAACATATTTAGCTCTTTCAACTCTGATACAGTTTTCTACAAAGCCCCCATTGGAGTCTGAATATACTATCTTCTAAAAATCCTTGAACTTGTAAAATTCCCAATCAGCGTTTTACATTTAGCCTGGAGCAGCATATCAAAGCATGGAGCATTTTATCAAGCTTAGTCACCCTCTAACTCACCCTATATAATTATGGATATGACTAGCTCAAATTGTAGAGAGCATTAAGGCAAGACACAGTGTGATAAGAGTTCTGAATTTCTAGGAAATACCTAGATGTGAACTCATGATAAAAGCAGCTGAAAATTTAATCTAATACAGTTCTGCAGATCAGCATATTGCAGTTTTGGCCTTTCAAACCTGAATCTATCATAGGAATCATTATAAGTCTCCATGAAGCTCACGACTTTGCAAGTTTGCAAATGCCATAACTCATGGAGCTTAAGTTCCTACATCCCAAGATCATCATTCCCTCATTAAATGACCAGGTATTACGCAGGCGTGGTTATTTTCTTAAAAAGACTTGGCTACATTTGCCAATAGCGTTAGCATTGGAGAGAGTTTCACTTGGATGGATCTGTATACGTGATTTGCTATGCTGTTTATAGCTTGTTTACAAGTAGTACATTTCTTTTGCAATAACCATAACCTATTTCTTTTCATGTATACTAAGTAGCTCAGATACTGTTTTTTAAACAAAGAAGATAAAATTTCACCCTCTATCTCAACATCTCTTAAAGATTTGGTATTATTGTATTTCTACTTTGGAAACTGTTAACATCATGTGTATCTCACCTGTACCTTAGCTAACAAAATCCTCCTTCTGCTTTGATTGTGACATGCTCTTGAATCAATAAGGGTCAAATCAAGGAGGAATATGTTCCAGGAATCATTCACTAAAAGTATTTGATAATGCATTCAGGTCAGTTTTGAAGAACAATATTGCCAGCTAGAACATGAGAACAAACTTCTGAAATACTTTCAGCTGCAGTTGTGATTCACAAGTCAGATGAAGCGAAATTAAAAGCAAAACAGTTGACTGTTACCATTGTTCTCTTAGCAACTCAACAATTCAATCACTCACCTTCAAGGTAGAAAAGTAAATTTCTAATCACTTTTTCTGTTTGATTCAGAGCAGGCAGGAAAATACCTCCACACTATGACATCATACACTGGCAACCCAATGCTGTCAGCATTGAATACTTACATGCCCTATTGCAAAGTACAACATCTTTCTCAGGGTACCACTTACAATATATTGCTACTGTGAGTCTCCCTAATATTTTAAATTTTTTTTTACTGGAAATTTTCTTGTGTGGAATAATTAATGAAAACCTAAATTAAGCATCTTCTTTGACCTCAGATAATTTTCTCCCCATCTGACAGAAATAAAATTTGCTTCAGGTTGAAATTCAATAAAAAGAATTCATGAAAATGTGTCCCTTATCACCACTTTATACCCTTTTCCACTGCAGACCTTTCAGTTACATTTCTAGCTAGCAGTAAAATGGCTCTGGCTATAATCCTGGACTCCACCTGACCATATATCAGCCTTTTAAGAGTGGTCATGCTAAATAACATGTAATATCAGTATGTCCTTGAAGTATCAAACCAAATTCCAAGCATCTTTCGGTTCTGCAACCCTCTTTCTCCATCGCATTCATGATGTACAGACTTAAACTTCCTGTTTTGTTCTTTTCCCCTGTCTCTAGTTTTTATACTTCAGGGGGCAGAATCTTTCTGGTCATTCTGGCTAAGGTTCCAGCATTATAATGCTTTTTATTTGGGTGGGGTTTTTTTGGGGGGCTGGTGTTCAGTTTTTTTTGAGAACTTGCCTTAATTGGTGGGCTGAAAAGTCACAGGACAATCTAACCAAAATGATCAGCATTTCTGTGGTACTGTTGTATCACTAGTTGTGTTGTGTCATCTTTGAATGTCAAAGTTATTAAAACTGTCTTCAGTTATTAAATCTGTTCAAAAGATTAGCGTTATAACTAAATCAAACTAAAACTTCAAAGAGGCTGTTATCCTTAGGTTATTTTAATATCCAATACAACAACACAGTAACTTATTTTGGTGTTGAATATAAGCCTTATTTTGGGGAGTAAAACTAACATAATGGCTCTAAGAAAAACATGGCCTCTCTTACATTTAATTTTTATCAAATGCAAAAAATTATAAAAAGGTAACAGCTGTTACACATTTTGCTCTTTTTAGGAATCTACAGTATGGAGGCAATAAGCAGCCTTGAGAATACATGAGGACTGCAAAAAGTAATTACAGAACAATTTTAAAATGATCTAATAATATACATTTCTAGTCTTAACTTCCAGTATCTAAAATAAGAAGCGTTGATTACAAAATCATGAGTTAAAACATGAGTTAAACTTCTTGATGACTGACCCTGCCCACATCAAAATAATCTGTCTTCTAAGCAAAGGATATAATCAAGTATGTAAATTATAGCCAACTTTCTTGAGCATGATACAGCAGATTTTCAGTGAGACTGTTGGTTTATCATGCCATGGTTCATCCAGCTGGTGAAAACCATATTCACAGGGACACATCATTTTCACTTACTCTCCAATGACATAACTGCATCTATTCTAGTAGTAAAGAGTGAAGTACAGAGATCTCAGGGCTTCTGAGAATTCTTCCTTGCGGCATTTCCCATTTAATTCAACATACACAAACTATAGAGAATTTTTAAGGAAAATAGAGATAATCCCTTGGGATAATCAAGCCTAATTTTATACTTTATAAAGAAGTATGTTCACTGTGGGAAGGAAAAATGGGCTTCAAGATTCTATGAGAATTAATATTTAAGAACATATCATAAAGAAAACAATGGACTGTAATTGATGCTTTTCATCTGACCTCTTTCTCCGTCTCTCTCATTGTTTGATACTTGAAGATATGAATTTATGAGAGCCAGTGCTAATGAAAAATGCACTAGAACTTAACTGCATTTCAGAGCTGCTGGTGTCAAGGGGCCAAGTAATGTCTGTGTCTGTCAGAATATAAATTAAGTCGCCTCATATGATTCAGTCTGAAGATTCAGAAAAGGGCATAGCCAAACTATGGCGTATTTGCTAAACTTGATGTTTAATAAAGAATTTCTTCTCAAATTTTGATCCCTCATTACATTGCTATTATGCTGCAATAAATTGTAGCCATCCTGCTATAAATGATGGGGGACATTTTCTAGATCCTGAGATTAACAAAGGTCATCTCTGAAGACCCTTCCAGCCTCAGCAATATTAGAAACAATTACTTCTTTTTATTCTGGTGTTTTTCTCTGGACATAAGGACCTAAGCATTCTTTAAAAACTACATGTAATAAGTCTTCAGTGTTTATAACTGGAATGCTTTTAGTACCTCCATTATGGTTCAAAAATATTGTGTTACAATTTTCAATGACATCATGAATATTGCTGTGTGCAACTCAAATCCAGGAAACAGACTGCTTTATGGGTAACTTATTCAGTAAAAATTACCATGTCATCAATTTGTGATGGAAGTCACAACATTTCCCACCAGGCTCTCTCAGGACGGGCAGTTAGGCAAATGCAGCAGCACACAGCAGTAGGTCCATTTGTGCCCACGTGTTGGTTTCCAGCTTGTCAGAATTCAGATCAAGCATCTAAACGTTCATCCTGAGACAAGCAGGGTTAACACTGTAAACAAAGCACTAAGTGGATGCCACGATCCCTGCGGTATCATGTAAGTCTGTAAAAGCTCCTCACTTTAAGGCAGCCTCATCACAGGACTGGTAAGGAAAGGGTTTTCTTGGATTTGAAAGTTTAGTGTTGTTTCTCCTTTTGCAATGAAAATATTTAGCACAATTCAATGTCACAAAGATACTTAGCTGCTGGTTAGCTGGACACTGATTAATCTTTAGGTAGCTGAGAGAAATAATGAGCTTGGGAATGAATGTGAAGAGCTGCTGCCACTCTGACAGGAGAGGGGGAGGATGTAAATGGAACACTACCTCTTCTTGCACATCCATGTGATCAGGGTGTAGTTATTAGTCACACTGCACCACAGACATAGCTCACTAGGAAGACCCAAGACATGACTCAGTACTCTGGAAGTGTATGTATGAGGTACAGAAACTTGCCCATATACAAACTCACATAAAATAGCACACACACACACACATATCTGCAGGTACACATCCATTAGCAGATATTACAGTCTGACTGAACTACCCCAGTTCTCACTTACTATTTCTAGGTCTGCTCTGTGTGCAGGTAAAAGGACAGTTTCTATAATACAGTTAAGACATTTCAAAATACATGAAATATTCAAACAGCTTTCTCATTCTAAAAATTTTTCTATTTAAGGCTGAAACCAGTAAGAGAATGGAACTGAAGCCAGTGGTATTGATGGTAGGTACTGTGTGTGTGATGCTTGAAACTGCTTTAACTTGCCTCAGTTATGATCTTCACAAAATTCTCTATTTTTGTATTTATTAGCCATAGTACTAAGGCTAATACTTTGAACACATCCATCCCTAAATTGCTACAACAGCTAGACACACAATTTTTCTAAGGCGCCACAGGAGGTACTTTTCCTAGCAGCCCCACAATTTTAGTAAGAACATTTTAAAAAGCTTATCAAGATACATTACATAATAAATAAGATGAAGTTCAGCAGAGACACTGATATCACCTCATCCATTTTGCAGTTGATTCTGCAACCTTATTTATGCACATTGATGTTTTTTTCATGACAGATATAGGATATTGGACTCTGTAATCTGAAGTTTGCCATATTAGTTATCTTGTAAGACATTCATTGAATAAAAAAGGTGGGAGAAGATTAGGAGATATATTTGTACCTAACCCAGAGATAAAACTTAATTATCTGCCTCCTTAGGACCAATCTCTGGCCCAGCTGGCAGCTTATTTATTTTTTATTTTAAATGTTTATAACGCAATTGTGCTCAGTAGTAATCTCATTAAAAATGAAAGTAATCTGTTTTTTTTCTGTCTTTCTAGAAAGGAATGATTTTAACAGAATATATCTCAGAAATATTTTCTGCCTGGTCTGTACTTCTATCTGATCTGTATGTGTGCAGAGCATCATGTGTAAAATGCATGTACAAACCAGGTACAAAAACCTAACACTAGTGCCTCAGACTGGTCTGATGAGAAGTATTGTACATTGAAGTAATTGCTGAATCTTGCATGCCCCTTTACCTTTGCTGGCAAATCTGACTTCAGATGAGTCAGAAGCTAAACTCTGCCAGGTTTAACAAATGTCCACAGAGAATGAACAGATAGAATTATTTATTTCTATTAAGAATACCAGAGAGTATCTTTTACAGGAAGTAATTTCATTATCTGTTGAAGTGCTAAGGTTCAGCATTTCAATATACAGAAGTCAACGATGCGTTAATTTCATTCACTTCAGTAGCATCCAGGCATATTTAGACAAAAATGCCAAAATTGTTCCAGCCATCAAAGTGATAGGCTCCGAGAGGTTTAACTCTATAACTGACAGATAATATATATTTCATGAATAATATATGTAATAAAATATATATCGTGTATAATGCATAGCATACATAATGTACCATATAGTACATGATTAATGTATAAGAAGGGGCAATATTTAAAATCATACTGCCATGAAGAATGAGTTTCAGTAGAATCAGACTGCAAAAATGTTTCAAATTTCGCCACTGTATCTAGAACAGAGAAAACTAACAGAGAACCACAATTTTATATAATAGGATACTTATTGCTACATCCCAAGGAAAACTAGGAGAAAAAGACCAAGTGCATCTCATTTGTCTTGATTCTGCAATTGAATATGCAAAGAGCAGACAGAAAAACTGAAGTAACTGTTACAAGCACATATCCTTTCCTACTAACAGGTAAAGTCTCCTTTTTGATATTTATTTTCACTATTTCAGCTGCTTTTTAGAGTGGGTCAAGCTCCTTAAAAAAAAAAAAGAGACGATTTTTATAATTTCTTGGTAAATTCTATGTCATAGATTTATATACTGATTTTTGGCAGGAGACCTCACTTACTGACTTACAAAAGATATTCTTATGTTTCATATAGCAAATGCATATACAAAGAGTAAAAAACCCACTCATATGTGAACTGGAAATACAGTTTAACACATACAGCGATGACCAGGAAAGACTGAAGGACAACAGGAAAGGGTATTAGCTCTTGCCAAACTTGTTCATATATTTTGTAAAACCTGAATACAAGGCAAACTAGGTCTATGGACAGGAACAGCTGCCTCTTGTTTAAAAGTGTCTTGTAGACTGTATTATGTGCAGTCCTGACATATAAAAAAGTTTAACTCAATCTCCATTTGAATAAATTTTATACCATTCAGCTATCTACTGGTGTCGAATGAAGACAAATTAACACTCCCTCACCCAAACCCAAATGTTATCTCTGATGTTATAGCTGAGGAACAACATGTATAAGGCTGGCATTGGCTTACAGACACAAGAACACTGACTAGTTAAAACATTTATAAATGACTGCACTGAAATATAAGCACCTTAAATGGATTTTAGGAAAATATGATGATATTAATTTTATTAAAACCAGGAAAGTTAAAATGCCCAAAGAAATGATCATTATCCTTCTCACAGAGCAACAATTACTAATTATGTGTTTAGCATTTTCTTGCTTAAAGTGATTTTTAATTTCACATATAATATGCCTGTTTTCTGCATGAAGTGATCCTTACAGTTTTGAATCTAGTACTAATCATTATGAAATCATATTAGACATTTCAGTGCCTGTGTCTCTTGGATATATTGTGCCCTGCATGAGAAAAATAACTTAAATAATTTTACTTAGCTATTAAACAATTACACTCATGTTCTCTTACAGCTAAAAGGAGGTTTATCATTTCTATTGCTAAACTTAAAATAGCTACTATTTATTTTCACTGCCTGAGAACTTCAACATGACTGGTACAAGAAATATTCTAATTAGAGTAATCTTTTCTGTAACCTGATTATCTATTGTTTTCCAACTCAAACAAGATTTGAATTTGAAGAACATACACTATGCTGGGTCTATGTAACCTGTAACAATTTTCTTCCTTAATAGTCATACTGCAGCATTTGAAAATTGGCAATTATTCATTTTGCCATGAGCTGGTAACTGAAGGAGTGAAATTCTCATCTGTGAAGAATAGTATAGTAAATCATGGATTAGCAAAATCAGGAACTCTCAGTGAAAGTATATCCTCTTGCTTACATCTAACAATGCTCATGATCAATATGGCACTTCTCTTCACAATACAAATTTTATGCTAACTTTTAATAAATTTCACCATTAGAAATAAAATGCTTTAAAAAGAGGAAAATCTAATCACTTTAGTACAAATTTCACTCAGCAGAATCAGACAAGAAACCACAATTCATCTTTCTATAGACTTTTAACAAGTTGTGACATCACACAGTCATCTAAAAATACTACTTGTTCAAAATCTTGTGTTTAAAGTAAGCTAAGTCTGCCTAAAAGAATACACCCATATGGATTTTTCACAGCACATCCATAAAAGGTAGAATTCCTATTTCCTGTCCATTACTGTAAAATGAAGGTCTTCAGGCTAAATTGTCCACTCAGGTTTTAACATGGTCTGTGGTGAAAGAGAGGCAACTCCATAAGACAAGTCATCCTGCCCACATAGAAACATCCAAGACAGATGGGAGGAGTTCTTCTCTGTCTTAGTCTCCCTCAAAAATATATACAGGCACAATACATAACTTTGGGTAACACCTAATTTCTAGAAAGCTAAACTTGAAAAAGATGAATTAATCACCTCATGCCTTTGGATGTAAATCCTAGTTTGGGGTAAGGTTTAGTTAGTTAGTTTGGGGTTCGNTTTTTTTTTTTTTTTGGTGCAGAATGACTATTTCAGCTTGGAGTTTCAGCATTTCACAGGCACCTGGTAAAAATTCTTACTGTATTACACTTGCGATTGTTGTCAGAGAAGTTTATCAGTCTGTTCCATCTAGAAAGCTGATAGGAAGCACAGACTTCCAGTGGCTTCTGTAATAGCCTTAGATCTCTGATGTGGAGTGAGGAAGGTTGTTATCAGGTTATCAGGCTACCAATACAAGTGTGGGCAAGAATTACAGTAGAAGAGATAAGGATAAAGAAAGAGTCATTATAAGCATAGTTTCTGATGATTAAATAATGCTTGGAAGGAAGCCAGTTTTTGGTTGTGGTGGTAAAGAATACAGAAATAATGGAGTTTGTTTATAATTGATGTGTTTTAGGAAGACATTAAAAAAATAAAGTATAACTTAATATTCCATACCTGAGTAGTGGTTGCTTTGGATAAGAAGGTTGGTCACTGTTTTGGCATGGCTGAGGTTTTTTTGTGACTTGCTTATAAATATTCCTGGCAGTTACTCCAATCCATAGCATAGTAGAGAGTGTAGAATAATGCAGTACTATGCCAACCTAAAAAAAACAGTGGGCAGTTAAACAACTCAGTAAATGGATCAGTAAAACAAGAGTTTTAGAGTTTTAGAAGACTCTTACTGCGCAAATGTACAGCAAAGCAAACAGATTTTTTAACTGATTTTGTAAGTGCATCTAACAGTTACGTTTACAAACAGTTATTTGATCTATCATAAGTAATATCTGTAATGCCAGATAACATGTTAGGAAACCAAGACAGTAAAGACATTTGTTTTCTAAGAATCTGATTAATGACAACATTTTACACCTGGATTTAAAATAATGTGAATCTTAGTTTGTCTTGCAAGCTTTGTTAAGATCATCATGACCACAAGATTTAAAAATTAATGAGGGACCAGCATTTTTGCTTGCTATTATGCTACTTTTTCCTTTAAATTTACAGAAACATCCTGCTGTAGTTCCCTCTCTGCTACATACAGACAAGGTTGACCTCTGTCAATGGGATCAGTGCTATTTGCCTAAAACCAGATTATTTTCAAACATGTTTTAAAAAACTTATAAAGTTGGCCACACAGTTTTTAAAATTAAGCAACAGATGATGCATCCTCCCTTAAAAATAAATACAATCTCTAATAGTGTTATTACCACTTTGTTTCCGAGAAACTGGTATGTTTAGCATAGAAAGTAAAATAGAGTAAAAACACCTTTAAAATCTTTGTTATGTTAGTAATTGTTATTCATTACTATGGCAGCAGTAATTGGAATTTTATCCAATCTCTAATGCTTTATTACATCAGCTAAGTCTCCATCTGATTATATAAAATGAGGTTACCTTTGAAGCAATAACCTGACATTTTGCAGTGACAAGTAAAATATTGCTATAATTGGAAAGAGCATAAATGTTTAAGGAACACAGAGAGTTGCTGAATAAAGCTAACAAAAATCTATTATAATGATTTATTTGAACCAGTGTTCATTTTTGCTCCACTTAAAACAAAATAATTGATGAGCAAAGAAAAAAATTCCATGCATTTTGTTTATATTTAGCAATATAGCTCAAAACTTGAAGATAGAAGCAAACACCATCAACTGAAAGCCCTTTGTAATTTTCTCTGGGACTTCTCTGTCACATTAGACAAGGGAGTATAAAGCCTTCGTTGCTGTTGTTGCTTGAGGTAAAAGAAGCAGAAATAAGAGAATGAGACAACTTTATATCATCAGCTGGCAGACATTGCCAGCTCAGGGACTAGTGCTGTCTGGACTTAGCTTGTATGCAGCTTGCAGCATTTCTGCAGGCATGCAGTGAACAGGACCATGAGCAGCGATGGGAGTGAAGGAGCAAGGCAGGAGGAAGAGAGGAGGATGAGAAAGGGGGTAGAAAAAGGAGGTAGAAATAATGAGAAAAAATGGGAAAAATTCTAGATATTTGGTTCCTAACCTCTTTCTAATTTCAGCATAGCACTGCTATATATTCTGTATCCCACACAAGTATGCCATAAGAATATAAACAGCAGGAATGAATTCCATGTGAAAAGGCACCTACATGTGAAATGTTGGACAACATATATGGCTATACAGACAGAAAATGATTAGCCACTGATGTGAATGAAAAACCTAAAAATAGTCCAACAAAACAATTTTGTTGAACTTTCAAGTAGGCAACTGAACTGACTGAACACATCATTGCTGTGCCACACCTTAGTCACATTACTGTTCTTCACAGTGTGCTCATGTTACAGCAGCAGAGTTCCTTCTGATATATGGGCGTCTTGAACAGACATGGACAGAAGACAGAAATGTTATTATCCTCTGTACTAACTCTTTAATAATATGCATCTTTCTCAGAAAAACCACAACCATTTGCATTTCTTGCTTGAAGGAAAAGAGGATATATCCTGATGATGAAGGACCTCCTTATGATGGACAGATTTGACATGACACAACAGAAGTGTGGAATTTGGAAGGATGCACTGAGCTGTTACACTAAATTCTGAAGGAAAGGGTAGCCTTTTCTCATTCTGGTTGTGGGAAGATGAATAGGGTTAAAAATTAGAGGAGAGTAAGAATGACAGGGTAAAATACAGCTGCTGCTCCCTGGATGCAATGTGGTTGACATGCCCCACAAAAGCTTCCTAAACTGATAAAAGCTCCTGCGGGAGGATGCAATGGAGGGTGGAGCAGAGTGGAGACACTGTGGCCTCACTCCATAGAAATCCCTGCGGGGAAGGGAACGTGGTGGTATCTTGCAGTTCAAAGACCATACAGTACCTGCCAACCAAGGGAGAAAGATGCCAAGATATGACTGTCCCCATTAAGTATGTGAAGTGAAGCGAGAGAATTTTACAATCAGAGATAAAAGTACTTATGACTAAAGTCACTCAAGCTCCACCAAAACCTAAAGGGATATTATAAAAGTAAGTTGGGAATAGGAGCAAAATTGAGGAAGACTCCACCGAAACTGCTGGGATCATTCAGTGGGCTGAACCTATCTTTCCCTGCTCCATAGGGACATCTGTTGGGTAAGAAACATGTTCTATGTGCACTAAATGCTGTTATTATGATTAGAGCTTGTGCTTGCTTTACAGTATTAGTAGATTGCTTTAGGCACGTTTTTGCAGTCAGACACTATCACCGATGACCCAGAAACTTTATTAACCTGTTACAATTTGTATTAATACAATTAATTCCGTAAACTGCTAGAGTGAGTGCTTTATTGGTGCTAGCAGTTCCTGGCATTGGATAACATTGGGAAGACTCACAGAGGGGTGTCCACACTGTTGGCTCAGCCCTCCTGAAAGGGGCAGTCAAATCTTCCTCTGATCTGGTGAATCTGTTCAGTGAAGGGTCCCCTTATGGGATGCTGACACACTGGTCGGACATAAGGGTTTTGGCTTCCCTGGGGCACTGACAGACAAATACAACACTAAGGCTTGAGAAAATCTCCTCCACACTAAGGGTTAGGGAAACCCCCTTTCCTTTCATGTGACAGGTGATACTTTTATTTCTCAATCCCCATCAGAAAACATGCTTTTGGCCTAGAATTCTTGCTTTTATTCATCCACTAATAATAATTAGTAAAGAAATGCTTGTCACAAAGCATACTGAAAATTCAGTGTTTCAAAGTAATGGGCTTTTCTGTCTGCATCTTCCTTCCCCTTGTCTCCACATTGCCATCAGTCATATGACAGAGATGCATTTCCCTCACGGTTGTGCTTAGGGGCTGTGACTGCAAGGTCTTTTGTCCCATTCAGTGGGAGCACTTCTTTGTACCTCTCTTAAGCTAGGAAGACATGTGAGCTCTATGCTAGAAAAACAGATAGCAGATTACAACATGAGAGCAAAGGACAAGGCTCAACAGAAAGGGGAACAGGACAAATGTGACTTTGTTCAATAAACTCTTACTTCACTCTGTTAGCAAATGTAAACCTGCATGAAAGATCCAGGGTACAAATTTACCTGTGTGTATCTTGTGACTGGATTTGTGCCTCTGTAAAATTTAAGAGGCCAATAAATATATAAAAATCAAACACTCAACTGGCAACTTAGACTATAACTTTCATAGTTCACATAAAACTGCATGGAAAGGGTTGAGTTTGTCACACAGAACAAAGGATTATGACTGGAAATCTTGAAATGATGGCCCTTATTCATAGGAGGGTTTTCCACTAACAGTCCAAATGGTACAGAAAAAGCTGTCAGGACATATACATTGAAGACAGCATTGCACCTAAAGCTCTTTAATGACCACAGTTATATAGTGAAAATTTTCTTGTTTCCTTGGATTCATTTTTTCCACATTCTGTGTTCTTAGAACTCTTATCTTTGGGAATAAGCACCAGCCTTTTAAATAGAAGATTATGCTTGTCTACAGTAAGAAGATGCTGTCTATTTGTGCTACTTCAATAAATTTCTGTACCTTAGAGGTAACTTAAGTTCCACATGATGCAGTTACCATGGTAATGACCAGAACACACATTTATGCAAAGCATTTTGGCACAAAAAGCTCTTGATCAGTGTGAACTTGTACACAAATTTCTTTGTTTTCCTCAAGTTTTTAATTCAGTTTCTTTTCTTTTTCTTCAATTGTAGTTGTATTTCAGGTAAGACTGTACTTTAGCCAATTCTATTTAAAGAAGGATATGGATATTCCCTGACATTCTGATTAAACTATTAATCCTGCAATGAAAGTGATTCTTTTCAGTGAGATGAAGGGATTCAGGAATTTCTCTGCAATCTGTAACACCACTTGATGTGACTATTTCATGATCTTTAATACAAGAAGTTGAACTTTCTGAGTTGAACTTGTAGGCTACTGGCTGGTATGGAACGGGCTTCACCTTTCCTGTTGAAGATTTACCCCTTTACAGAAAGCAATTCACAAGTAGCTTCACATTTGACATTCATCAGGGAGAAGGAAGATCTGAGCCTTGCCAAGGTTTACATGGAAGCTTTTATTTTATGAACCATAAAGGAGGTTCTTCAAGATGTGATTGAAGTGATCATGCCACTCAGTGACTGGCCACTAGGATAAAAAAACTAAGATTCTGTCTCTCTCCCTAAATTTTCTGCCTCCTGAATCTTGTGCCATAAGCCTCTTCATGCTTCAACTTGCTGAACTGATGATTTCACCCCCTAGCATCCATAACCTCATGGCTTTCATGCTTTCCTGGAAAATAGGGGCCTTGAAACTGAAATCTTTGTCTGAGAGTACAGAATCGATGCCTCACACAGATGGGGAGTGATTGAGCTACAATCTCCTTCTCTCTCATTCCTTACATAAAAGGAGTAAGCTTCCTTCTGGCCTTTGAAAGAAAGCAATCTGAGACTCTAACTCTGGGAGATGGAAGGGGCTGAGTTACACCATCCACTACCTGGCTCAGGCACCTTTCTGGTAGTGTACTGGCTCTGATTAATCCCACCTTGCTGCTCCAAACCCCTTTGCTTTGCATGAAAGACTGCCATAAACTCAAGACACTGGACTCTACAGCACCAGCCAATATTGAGTGACATCCAGAATCAGATTCATGGGTAATCTGAACAGTTTGTAGATTCATTCCCACAGGAAATGTGTGAGGATGCAATCAACTCTTCCAGACCAGCACTCTAACAACAGTTTTCCTTATAAATCATAAAGATGGCACAGCACATATGCAAGTGAAACATCTATACAAAATCCCCTGAAATAGATATGCAGGTTTAAAAGGGAATTTTTGATTTTTAGATTCCATATAAAAATAAATGTCTGATCATCTCTGAAAAGACTTTTCTTTTTTTTTTTCCTTTGGTGTGATTACTTCACCTTCAAGGGGATTTGAAGGTTCTGGCAGCTATCACAGAAAATGAGTCCATTTCCACAGCATTAATTCCCGATGCTTAATACTAGACTGGAACTACTCATTTAGAAGCAGAAGATGATCCAAATGAAGCTATTTTAGAATTACTGGTTTTGGTTAATTTTGAAGGATAAAGTTAACTCACCCTTTTATTTCATTTGGTTAAGGATGCAGCAGTGAAATTCGTATGAAAGTTTTAGGAATAATTACAGTAAGAAGGGTGGTGGTTCACTGGCTTTGATACACTTCAGTGATTAGGACAAAAAATACTTGCACTTGGAATCTTTCCCTATGCACTCAGGAAACAAAAAGTAGAAATTGTATTGCTGCAGGGTGAAGCTGGGTTTTGAATTTTAGCAAATTGAAAGATACCTGTAGTATGGCAACATTGATAGTGTTACACCTGCAGTATAACTAACACTTTGAAGCAGTAGCATTTTCACAAACATATTTTAAACCCCAGTATCAGGATTTTTTTTCTAGAACTGCAGCAAGAAAAAAGAAGAATAAAAAGTAGAAAGAGTCAAATCTTAGACTTGAGGGACACAGAATCCCTAACCAGCTATATAATAGACATTTCATTAGGCTGAATGATTTAAAGAATTGCTGTATTCCATATACAGGAGAGAAAGAGTGCCATCCACCCCACAGCCACTTCTGCATGCTGTAGGGAATGTTCAAATACATGAGCTTCTTGGGAAACTATTAGTGTCTCTCCCTGACGCCTAGATTTGGCACCTTGAATGTTAATTCACAGAACAATCATCTCAGGGTTATCACAGGAGGACACAGGCATTGGGACTCATAGAATTTTGAAAAACTTGCTGTCAGAAAGCAAGAAGGAGTCTGTGGGGGGAGTATACAATGTGAACAGAGTGAATATTTTGTTGAGCCTCTGTTACCAGCTGCAAGAATCTTCTCTTAGATGGTTCTTGTGGGTCCCTTCCAACTCAGAATATTCTGCGACTGTTTGGACTAGTTCACCCATTAGCCCTATGTAACTACATCAGACAACAGGAAACAGAGAACAGTCTTGTGTGACCTGTATCTTTTTGTATTTTAACTACTGATGATATTGTCTGTTGATGTAGCATGTTGTCAGGTAAATAAGTAACTTTATGAACCTGGTTACAAGACATATAGGAATGGATCATTTCAGTTTCTCCAAGTGTGCATGTTTCTCGGCAGCTCAGGATATGGCCCTACACCACAGCAAGAGACAGATGTCACTGATAATACATTTGATGAAGATACCCCTGCAGTTTATGTATTACTTGTAACAGGCTATTAATAACACATTTATCTCAATCAGTTTTTCATTATAGCTGTTAATACCATATTGTTACCATGCAATCTGCAAGGTAAATAATCAGACAATGACAGTAGCAACAGATGGTCATTTGTGATCATGTAATTACACGGCCATGGCTGCCCTACAAACTAATCTGCTACCCTCACTTGCAAACTGCAGATAAAGAAAACCTGTAAGTGATATTTCAATTTTCTAGAACTTACAGATTAATTATGACACAATATACTAGATATCGTGAGACTTTTTCTCTAGTGGACAACTGCGTTATTTAAATGAGCAGAATGTAATACACATAGGTAGCCTTTACACGTACAATGTTACAGTGCTTACAGATCTATATGTGATGTTTACTGGTGGTCATGCAAAAGTATACACGAAAGGCTTGCAAAGCATCTCACTGAAAACTAGAGTGATAATTCTTATACTAATGATGCAAATTTTGCAGTGACCCTGCAGTTAGCTGGTGACACCTGCTATTTACACCCATTCCAAAGAACCGTATTAGTGACAGGCAAAATAAGTGGGAGAATGTTGGCTAAATAAAGTTCTTTACTACAGGCAAATACTAGCAACATTCATGAGACCTGGAGCATTTCTACAAAATCAGAAAGGAAGAAATATTTACTACAAACAAATTGCAACAAGCCCTCATTACAGAAGGTGACTGAAATTACTCTCTTTACATATCGTATAGATTCAGCCTCTATATTCACAGCAGCTAAAGCCAGCACACTCTGTGCATCTCACAACACTATTGCCCCAAAATGGATAAAAGCAAGAGATGTGAAATAGTCCAGCAGCGCAAACAAGGGTCCACAAATCACAAGTAAATTGGTCTGCTTTGTCTCCTTAGTTTGAATTGTAATTAAAAGACATATTCATACTATAAACATTAGGCTGCCCAAGAGTATATTTAGAGATCACCCAGTGGGGCCAGGGCCATGCTGGCCCTCAGGTGAGTACTATATATATTGCAGTAGTGAAGCAGTAACTTTAGTCTCACACATTCAATCCAAAACACAAGAGGGACAGAAATATTTTGGATTCATAGTTTTCAAATACCCTGTACAGCAGAGAAATAATAAGATTTTCAAGGCTTTAAAAAAAAAAAAAAGAAAAAAAATCAAGGAACTCTGAGCTTCAGAGACGTTAATGCATTGATCACCCTCTTTGAGAAACTCAGGTGACAACCAAACACTGAATGCTCCCAGTGCTGGCCTTTAAAAGACATCTTTATAATGATTTATTTTGAAAAACTTAAGATCCATGAACAATATATGAAAAGAAAGTGAACTATCAATACTATGTTAAAAATTCAGTTGCAAATTTTAATTCTTCAGTAAGAATTACTATGACAGATACTTACAGCTTGACATATAATTGGATATTTAATGCGATTGATTCCACCAGCAAAAACAGCAAATGTAAGAGCAGTATGGAAGCAAAAGTTGAGAAGCATATGCCATCCTTTTCTACTTATTCGGATTGTGCTGTTGAAAAAAATCACATTTTAAAATTAAGAAACCAACATATCTATTCTGAAAATTACTATTTTGAAAAAAATATTTGATAGATTTATATTCTCTGATTCTTGAATACCTATATAGTAATCTACCTATAGGACAGAGTGTGACTGATACAGCACTGAAATAAAAGTTAAAAAGGTAAAATCCACAGCAAAAATTGTAACTCTACTGATTTAAAGTTTCCTCCACCAAATCAAGCATTTAGAATACTGAAAGCAAAAGGCTTATTTCATAGCTTCAGTTATGCAGAACTTTAACAAGACATTTCTAAAGGATTAAATGGAAGCTGAAGATCAGAAGACATTGCATTAAGTTCACTTAATTAATATTTAGCAGCTTTTACAGTACAATGCATTCCTCCTCTTTTAAATTGCTAATGGTCTTTAACCAGAAGTATGTAGCTAAAATGGCATTGATATAAATTTTTCACATAAAGGAAAACAAAAGTTTTCTAAACCCAAAATTTAGAAGATAAAGTTTCTTTTATCCAATGATAGCTCCCAGTCTTTCCACTAAACTTAGGTCTTCAAAGCCAATATGGCCAGTGTAGCTGGCCAAAGTGCTGCTCCACCGGAATTTGCCAGAAAGTAGCTGGATAGTGCTCATGGTTTTATAGTGAATTTTCAAGTTAGAAATCTTAGGAAAAGTGTGCAGGAAGATACAGCTTGGGTACAGTTTAAGAATGGTTCACATAAACTTTGTTTTGTTTCTCTGGTGTAAATCATGTTGTTGCCATTGCTAACCAACAGTAATTCAGATAATTTCAATTTATCTTTACAGTAAGGGTTAAAAAAGTTGAAGTACCTCAGCATAATACTGACCATTAAGATGGAATTCTTACCTGTGATGGACAATGTAGGTGATAATGGAAGCAAACAGGCACAACAACATAACTGCAGTACACGCATAAACCACAGGGTGCAGAAACTCCCCTGGGTACTGGGGGAAAGACAGCACTGTCTTAAAATCCTGTGGAGAAAGCAAAATGATTTAACATTGTTAGGCATGTGTGAAACTGAGACTTCATTTCAATATGTCCTGTCATTTCTAGCTGTTCCCTTTCAAGGAGAGGAAAAAGAAGAGATGAACTTCTAATGTAGATACAGTTCATGAATTTACAATAACATCAGCCTGCTCTTTCCTCATCTGCATACATTTTGCTAGACAGAAATTAACCTTTTTGTACAAGCAGACATATCCTAATTAAACAAAAAGGCCTGAAAAAATACATTTTCCCAGCATTAGCAATGTCTGTTCCTTCTGATAACATGAACTTTATGTGTGTATTTTACTAGGATATTAAGTACAAAATATCAAATTACCATAGAAGTCTTTAAATGGCACAGACATGGCTGCAGAAGAACCACTCAAAGAAAAAAAAAACCCTATGAGAATACACCCAAAGTATCAGCTTACTCTCTCCCATATTCAAACATAATTCCCAGTTCATACGCCTCCTCTGGCCCAGTAACCTTCACACTTGGTTGCAAATACTCTACTCCCTATAGCAATTCAAAAGCAGCTGGTACAGCTATATTAACAGCAGAATAAAGATCCATGCATTCCTTTTGGACATGTTAGTGCCTACTGACACAATTAATGAAAAACATAATGAAAAACTATCAATATCTTTGCAAAATTAACATTATCAAATCCCCATTCTAAATTACTAGATCACACTCATAAGAAATAACAGGAGAGCTATATCTGGAAGCGTGATGGATGGAAGGTAAAAGGAGCCCATTACATAAAACAGGATGTCTTCAGACTACCTGAAATAAAGCAAACATCAGAGCATCACTATAATACATTAAGCCACATCTGTTTGTGGCACTCCATTTCTGCAAACAAGTACTAAAAATTATGCACAAAAACTATTACCTGAGTGCAAAGTGTCATCTACATGCCAGTTCCCATGTGCAGTGGCACTAACACTGCACACAAACATGAATATATATCCCAGCACCACAAAGAGCTAAAATCTGAAAAAGTACTGAATACAGTAATCCAGAAAGCTCTAACACTGAAAATACTGGCATACCTTTTTTTTCTTATTTGTCAAGTTTAGATTCCCCTAGAAGAAGATTCAATACATTATTTTCCAGAGGTGAAATCTCCCCTTAGGAGACTGGGACTGTAATATTAATACCTCTTTTTAATTGCATTTGCATGGAGAGAGTTGATTTCTAGCACCACTATTTATGGATATGAACTTGTCCAGCAACTAATGTTCATGAGTATATGCAATTATTAAATCAGGGGAAAGGTACCGCTCCATTTACCCTCCAAAATGATCCTCACAATTAATAGCTGCCCTAGTATTTATTATTTTTCTTCATTACTAGCTTTAAAGTTCCTAAGATTGATTTTGCCAGTTTCTCCAGATACACATATGAATGTCACTTTTAAACAGAGGAGCCTATAACATATATATAGGATCATCAAAATGAACACGTAACTTACAAACGAGATGACAACTATATGTTACCACACCCCATTTCTCCTCAGGTACTTCCTCAGCTTGCAAGTGTACTTCATTAAATCTGCTCTGTCACCCCTGTCCCTCACACAAGTCCTCTCTCAGCCCTGCCCAGTACACCAAGACTCAAAGTGAGAGGTGGAGTCCCTTCTCACAGAGGTACTCAGCTTATGCTGTCTCATCTGGAGATGTCAGTGTCCTGTTACTTTTTCCTCAATCACAAATGGAATAGAAGAGGAAAAGAACTCTGCCTATTGAGGTATTAGCTTTTTAATGTGACAAACCTATGCTCTTAAGGCCTTCTCTTCATTTTATTTTTATTCAATGTGCATGAATATACATTCAGGATATGCTGAATTCACAGATTTCAAATAATTCTTAAAAAGTCTATTGGTTCAGAGTGGTCATTGAATGTTCACTCAAATACCTTTTTTGATCATCTTTTCTCCATATTTTTATTTGCATCATCTCCTCATTAATTCTTTCACAGAGTAAGTTTCTTGAGGTAGACCAGTATTTACCAGATATGTTCAATACAATTTTGCCTCATATTATTACAGTGATAATGCAAAAATTGCACAGTTTAAATAGAAATACTCTGCTGGAAATAATAAAACATCTACTACTAGGTCATACTGAAATAATTTTATTTCAGTATACCAGCAATACAGTTGGTCATAATTTTAGGTACCCACTTCATTTCTGTGCATTCAGAAAACTGTTACTTTAACTATATGGTAGTAACAGTGCAGTTATTTGAAGAACTAAATATATTAGATATTTCTGAAAAAAACTCCACTCTGAAAAGTGGTTTAATTTGTGTAAAAGGGAGGCCAGTGAAGGTAAACATTTATGTAGCAACAAATGAAAGAAATTTTACTTGAGTAGCATCATTCAGTGTACTAAAGAACCAGTTTTTAACAGTTTAAATGCAAGGTTCAATCTATCACTATGTTTGAACGTCAGTATAAAAGCAAATGTCATGTGTCCTACAGGAATATAACCATACTGTCTGCAGAAGAATGAAGAATGATCAGCATCTTAAAGCTAATTCCATTTGAAAACATTTTTTATTATCTCCAGTCTAATATTTTATAGTAAATAAATGGTAAAACTTTTGAGTATGATAATGCATTAATATCAATGCGGAATATCCTTTATAAGAGGTTTTTTATATTGAAAACTGATTTCATTATAGATATATAATGAATTTATTTTGCCTGCGGGTTGATGATAGTTAAATCTTATTGGTTTGTCAACTTCTCTGGAATAATATTCTGGGGAAGACAACACACAGAAAACAAGCATGTTTTTATGTAGCCTAATTTTATGTTACATTTTAAAAAGGTGGGTTTGATTTTATTTCCTAGAGGGTATTCAAATGATGATGGTACTGAAAAATGGCAGGAACTGCCTACAGGAAAATGAATACATACAAGACTTTGACCATTACAAACTGGTGTCTACAACTGCAAAGCCCATTAAATGTTGTCTAATGAGAATTTGTCATTCATTCACCTTTATAAAGATGTGAAACTGGCTTCTTCCAGTTGTAAATGCCACTGTAGTACATAAAGCACAATAGAAATCAGTGATGAAAATTAGTGACAGAAAAGAATTTTTATCAGCTATTTCATCCAACAATCAGCATTATAAAAACATCAGAGTGTAAATGGAACTGTTTCACTTTAAACTGATGCTTTGTTTCAAAGATTAGCTGAAACAGACACATTATTCTGTTCAGCTAAAATTCAACATGTATAAAGAGGTATAGACAGATTACATACTAAAGGCAACCCTGAGACATTTCATAGCACACGCTGAGAAAGTTGAGGGAAAAATACAGCAAACCAATACTATATATCTAATATTTTCACCAAATCACAGCTGCTAAAAACAATCCAGTTTGTGATGTAAATTCGTGTAATCCATCTACTTATACTGGCAAATTAAACATTTATTTTTGATATATTGCTTGTAATAGTATGATGTTAGAAAGTACAGACTAGCTGGTTTCTGTGTTTAAAGCAGGACACCTTAAACTCCAGGAATAGTATCCAAGCACTACAGAGACTTAGAAACACAACTGATTTGAACAATTAGTTATGGTAAGATTTAAATTCTGATTTGTGTTTAGATGTTGACTACTTAAAAAAAAAAACAACACAAACCAAGGCAGTGGTAAACACTTGTGGACATGAGGTGAACCCCATACTGGGCCATAAAGACTGCATGCAGCAGACTGAGGGAAGTGATTATTCCCTTCTATTCACCACTTGTGAACCCAAATCTCAACTATTGTGTTCAGTTTTGGGCGCTTCAGCACCAGAAAGACATTGATGAATTGGGAGGAGCCCAGTAGAAGCCACCAAGACAACATGTCTCAGGACCTAGATTCCATGTCTTGAATTTACATCTGTCTCCCAGGAGCTGGCCCATTTTACTGAGCTTCAGAGTCTGAACCCCTTTCCCCTCTGGTTGAAGCTGCAGTGAGAAGAATGCAAGATCCTTTAAGTCAATAGAAAGGAAAAACAGAAAGAAAGAGCTAGAGCCAGAGGCTTGATTTGTGATAAAATCCTTGCGTTTTGAAGGACACAAGCCTGGATTTTTCACTCCAGTACCAAGGCAGCTTATGCATTTTACAGGGCAAATAATATATAACATTAAGTGCAACTTAATAAAATGCAGATGCAATCCAAAGAGAAAGCTAGATCTTGCTCTTAAGAGTACTTTAACTCCAAGGCTTTGTGTGAAAGTTTGACACATTCAGGAATATTCTTAAAAAAAGCAACCTTTTCTGGGAAGCTGGACACAGTATTCTCCACATGGGCTAAGTATTCTCTTATGAGAACAAGCATTACACAAGCAGTATTTACCAGCTGAGGACTTAGGTGAGGAGTACGTGCCTCCTTGCCAGGCCACTGAATGACAGCAGAGCTCAGAAATCCTGCTTTTCACACGGGGAAACATCTACACAAATGCAGAGGAATTTAATTCCAGGGAATTTTGCAGTTCCCACTACTTCAAATATTAATTTTACATATACCAGATAAGTTTTTGGGATTACTTTCATAGTCTTTGGTCCTTAAATTCTGCTAAGGTCTATTCTGTAGATGTTTAAACACTCAAAAAAAAATTTGAAAGGTTCATTCTTAAACCTCTTGTTAAAAGCACTCTGATTTTTCAAGTACAGAACCATGTTTCCAGAGCCTGTTATGAGAAAACCCTGTGTTCTCTATGAGGAAAATGTCAAATATTGTAATTATGTCAACTTTCTAAATGACATCTCAGTAATACTTCCCCGACTCATGAATTAATTTCTCAAAAGACTTAGACAGGCTGATTAATTTGAAGAAGACCTGAAACATGGAAGTTTATCAGAACTGAACTTCATGAATAGGCTTAAGAAATTCTGCAATTGTCTCCAGTCCCACTGAAAATATTGAAAAGTAGCTTTTTTGGTACTGTGATCCTACCAATTTGGAAAGGCTTAAAAGATTCAGGGAATGCTTGCAAAACAACAGGAGAAAAATCCCATAACTCTTACCGTGATCCATTCAAGTATCTTGCCTCTCTTCAAATTTCACTCACACAGTTTTCCAAGATTTGCCTCCAGAACAGTGTATAATATGCTTTCTTTTTTTCAGCTCAGTCTTCTCAGGCCTAATTATCTCACATAAGCATTCACCAAATGTATGCTTCTTTTGCAAATAATTACTCCTTACGCTCACAAAGCAAAACCAAAAATCCAACAAACCTCACACCTATATTGGCTGGAATAATGAGACATATTGCAAAAAAACCAGGAAAGTAGTTGTTTATGATTTTATGTTAATTTAACCTATTTTTAGGATTACAATTGAAAGTGCTATCAATCTATTTTATGTTAATTGGGAAGTATCATACTTAGATTTAAGAATTTCACTTGTGTTTATTTGGCAGATTTGAGGAAATCACTATTGACAAAACAGTCAAAGGGGGAAAAGGAAATGCTGTATACAATTACAGTAATATCCATCTCTATTGAATTTCCATTCAGTTCTAAGAAAAATGAAAGGAAGAACAGAGGACAAAGTATGCTAAAACATATTTAACAAATTCTGAAATTCATTGTTGCTGTTGGATATTCTTGTTATCTCTGAAGAGCTTTTACTCAGATATACAGGTATCTACATCAGTTATAGCATACACACACATTGTACTGAAAAATTAAAATACTGATATACAGCTCTGTTCACACAGGAGCACAAATACATAGTATTTTTAAAACAAATACTTAGCATTAGATATACCAAAGCTTCAAAGTATATAATTAGGCTTCATAATTTTACTGTAAAATAGAAAATTGTATTGCAGAGTTCAGAACCCTAGAGGACTTTGGCCACCTCCAAAAGAAACTACAGTGTAACTGTCTGTCTTCCTCCTATAGATAACAAAAGAAAAGATAAAATAGTGGACTGGTCTATACATGCAGTACATGAAGAGAAAGGCAGGAATATAATTTGGGAATCAGTTCACAGTATTTTACTCTCACCCCTAGGACATACTACTCAAAAGCTGACCAGAAAAAGATAATGCTGTATGATGTCTGACTCTATTATTTCACTAGTATTTGCTAGCCCAACCCAGAGCAAAGTCAAAGCGTGTGACCATGTGAGGTAAGGAGCTTGTACCTCCTTTCCAACCCAACCTCCAAACTATACTCTCTCACTGACATCACTTGAACAACTGTCACAGAGAGAAATCAAATGGCTCTACGTGAATCCTCTCACTTGAAGTACGCTCATGCTTATTAATTATCAATCGTAGATGATAAATCCTTGATTGCTGCCTTTATAAAAAAGGACTTTACAAACCCTTAATTTTAACCCTTTTATGGTACATAAGCATAAACAGCTTTTATAAAAGCAGTTTAGGGAATTCTGTCTTACTATTTAAAAAGATGACAAATCAGAATATGTGCTGTATGAGCTATAAAATGGACATTTGGATTAATTGTGGCTCTGTCTCATCTTATTCCACAGCAGGATATACAGTATTCTGATGGAAATGTAAAGCCTTATTGCTGCTTTTCAGTTAAGAGACACCACTTCAGTTTTCTATTACCCCAAACCATAATAATCAATTATGAATTTTTACTAATAGATTAGAGAATTACAGATTAATAGCATGTATCATGATACTGTAGCTAATTTCATTGGCTACATACCATTTGCTGGCTATTTTGAATTTGCTGATGGTTTGGTAGCATTTTGAAGTATATTAGGCACCTAGGTGTGAATTAGGAAGACACACATAAGCACTTTCTGCTGCTCATATTATAAATTAACATCTATGCAGAACAATGAAATATTTTTCATTTCTGGTATGAGAACTGAACTGCCCAGAAAAGTACAGTATCTTTCAAATAAAACAATCCTTGACTTTATGTCACAAAATAGTGATTAGGAAATAATACTTGAATGAAAATAGTTGCACATAATGAAGACACAAAAGTTTTCCAGTAATTGTTTAGAAAGACAACTGTTGAAAAACATATTTGTGTGTGTGAATATTTACATATATATATTTTACAATTACCTAAGCCATCTTTTCTCTTAAAAGCGATTCTGAAACATGAGCTAAGCAACATATCACATTGTTTGCTGCCATAACAATTGCAAAGCAAGGATGAGTCTAAGACCCTACTTCCTTGTGTTGCACAAGTTAAGATGCACACGTGGAAAAAAAAAATCAAAGTTGAATTATTGTAACAAAACAAGCACAAGACCTAAGCCTGAATTACATACCAGATACAAAAGGTGCAGTAAAAAGTGCCTCAGTTGCCTTTATGGTTGTAGAAAAACCCATCTCCTACATCTTGTTGGAGGTAAATGAGCTTTACAAATCAAAAATTAATTGTAGCCCTTGTGACAAGATTCAATTTTTTAACCAAAAAGAAGCTATGGAATTGTATGTTTGCAAACAATAGTTCAACATTTAACAACTACTCAAAGGTTAAGAAAAACAGGCTGAACTCAAGCAGTTGAAGGAGGAGGAAGCCATTTTGGGTGTGGCACCTGCAAAGTCAACAGGTGTTTTCTTTAATGAATTTAGAAAAGCATCCTCAAGGCAAAATTATGTTTCACACTATGCAAAACAAGTGGATGGGGCTAAAAAGGGAACTCAGAGAAGCTGGAGAAAATGAGATATATTTGATATCGTCCAATCTGAGGAACAACTTAAATTCTGAACAGTTCTGGAGTGGGTGAAAAAATGTCCAAGTAAGGCTCAGGGAAATCAGTTCTTACAAAGTGGACTATAATATCTGCATTTAACTCATGGGTGCCACAGCTTTGTGCTATGATTGGCTGCCATCTGGGCTCCATCTGACAGCAGCAGATTGGTATTCTCTGCACACGTCCTCGCAATTCCTGTCGCCTGTGTTTGCTGTCCCTAACACATACACACAATACATTATTTACTCAACTATAAATATTTCTGCAATGTACACAAGCAGCATCTACAGTGCAGTCATGCATCAGCATTCAGGATCAATCTAGTATTAATAGTACACATCTGTCTAATCTTTTTACAACTGGTTTATAACAAATATTTCTAATGGTGCAAAGATTATATCACCTATATATTGTTAGAAACCTTTCAATTTTTTGTTTGCTTTCCTTTATTCCCTGAATAATAACAGGTCATTAGTGCGTACATAATATTTTTGCTTTCATGAATGTAACTTTCTGCTAAGCAGGTTAGTTAAATAGCTGCAATGGGAACTGTAAGTGTGACTGAGAACAGAGGCAAGGAGGCTGATGTGTTAGCGCTGCACAGGAATATTTTTCTTCACAAACAGCAATTTCATAAGTAGGCTATCAACATTGGTGTACAAACTAAAACTCCTACAGAATCAACAAGGACAGCACTGTCCTTACTTAAAAGAGCGGAAGATGTTATTCCTCTCAGTTTATTAAATGATTCAACATTGCGGTATGCCTGCAACTAATTAGTATGATCAACACAGTGCAGGGCAGGAACAAAAGCAGACCAGCCTCTGAGATGTGCTGATGTAAAAGCACAGAGGAGTATACATTTTTAAACCCTGTCCTATAATTTATAACCATTACATACTAATCGTTCCTTGATGGAACTTTTATTTTTAAGATGGAATTTAATGTCATTTCTGATTAGGCCTGTCTCAGGATATTAAAAGTGAGCACCTGGTTTATTCACTTTCTAGCAGTTAAATAACTTACTTTCTTTTAGACTAATACTGAACATTGTAAAAACCCAGAAGGTTAGCTACTGACAAGTAAGAATGGAACAATGCACATAAAAAGAACATATATGTATGGCAAAAGAGACAGAGAGAAAAATATAGGTATATTTGCTAAGTCATATACTTACCATTAGCACTGCAAAGTTACTGAAGTGTGTACTCTGAATGGTGGTAATATTGCCTGCAGAACTAATTATGTGGCACCCTTCTCCCCACCAGCCTCCATGTCCATCTAGAAGGTCAAAATCCCAGAAGGCTGCAATAGGGTCTATACCCCGTGCAAAGTGCCTCAATCCTATAGTGAGAGGGCTGGTGAGGTTTCCAAAACTGCATCCATCTGCAAAAGGAACAAACTGAATCAGAGAGATGGAGTGGAAAACCCTTTAGTGATGAATCTGTGTAAAGAGATCCGATACAATAAACCACGGGGAAAAAAGCCACAGACATCCCATCTTCATGGTCAAAACCAAAGGTAGTGCTCACATCAGAAAAGTTTGCAATAGTATGAATAAATCTGAACGTTTCAGTCCTATAATGTGACCAAAGGATCTAATCATCCCTCACAAAACAGATCTTTTTTATAATTTAAGATTCTTCAGTTATGACCAATGTTACACTATTGCCCATGTAACTGCAGAAACAGCTCAGTTTCACAGTATGATTAATAGCTAAGACAATTCTGCACTTTGAAAGTCACATTTAAAAATGTTAATAGAAATGAGAGCACTATTCAGTATCAAATACAATTAGTGAAATTACATGGGTGAATAATTAATCAAAATAATTACTCGGTAGAACATACAGTATATCTTATTTAGACAAAAGTCTTTAACAGCACCTGTTTTACATCCATTTTATCAGAAAGTATACTGCTGAGTATTGATAAATGCAACAGGGCACTACTCCTGCTCCAAAAGCCTTATTTTTATCAGTGCCTGGGATACTAACACTGCAATTTTCATTGTAAAGAGTAACACAAGGCTCCTTCCAATAGCACCCTGCTTTAAAGAGCAAGCATCTCTAACAATACTGTCAACAAACAGCAGTCCAGAAATTGCATTTTAATCATAGCGCAAGTTCATTTTTTTATTCACAGGACAATCTGAATAAAATCATGCAGACAGAACAATTGCAAACATTGTACTAAAGACAGAGACTGCTTCCAGCCTCTCAGCACATTGTATACTCTACCCCTCTATTCTCTACACAATCAAGTATACCGTAGCTTTTAGATTAAAGAAAATAATGCATAACAGCTCCTCACCTATTTTAGCAAAAACAGCTGGTGTGGCAACCGTCCTACGTTTCCCATCATCTGCGAGGTTTGATGAGTTTCCTGTGCTAGGAAAGAGTTTTCCATTCCGAAAGACAATAAACTGTAGCTTGCAAGTGGAGTTATCAACAGATTGCCAGGCTGAAGACTGAGAGAAGACAGACTGTGGCAAATGAACTGAAGCTACTGCTACAGCGTTCTGTACAATGAGAAAAAAAAAGAAACATTTAAAATGCAAATCACAACAGGGTTGCTTTCATGATGTTTTAAACTCCTGTACAAGAAATGTATGCTGCCTTTCTTTTCCAACAGACTGGAAGCAACCAAAGAAGCACGGGCTGTAACCATGGGAATAGGATTGGTACAGTGCATATTAAAAGGGAAAAGGTTTTGATTGAATGTGAGAGTCTATATGGTCAAGCTCCCTGCTGCAGAGGTGAGAATGGTTCTTACCGTGCCTGCTAGAGGGTCCATCAACACTGCAGATTTGATTTAAAGAGACAACCTCTACCAGGTTTTCTCCTTCACTTAAAATAGAATCAGACAACTTACATTAAAACATTTCTCTGAAAGGGTACTTAAAGAGTATAAAAATAATTTTATTATTAAAAAAATTACATCTGCAGAGAACTGCAAGTGCAGTAAACAACACATTTTATGAATATGTTTTTCTTGCTTTATATATGGAAAATCAGTTAACTATGTTTCAGTAATGCAGGATTAAAAAATATTACAAACACTAATATAAAAAAAAGAAAACAAGACAGCACTGGGAGAAAATGAATGAAGACTGTCAGATTACTGTAATGGTTTTGAGTCGTGAGTGTGTTATACACCCGTTTACAAGCAGATAATTCCTTTATAGCAGAGCTATAAAATCCACTAAACATTGTGTTCTGAGGACTTCACTCATCAAGCAATTTTTTTCCTGACAAAGTAGCAAACTAATCATTAAAGACTGAGATATTTACAAGGAATAACAAATGATGAGCAGTGGGAAAATAAACAGGGAGTCTGTCCTGAGCCTTGAAGTGAAAAGTGTATGTATTTAAAAACAAACAAACTACAAAATGTTCTAATTTGCATTTCCCCCAAGGGCAGAGTATGGCTCTGTGCACATAATTTACATAGATTACCATAGTTTACTCATAGCACATGTGCACTACCTCTTTCAGAAGTAAAACAATAATCTTCACAATCATATAAACAAACATGACATTAATATACATGCATGTGCTGGGAGAAATATACATGTGAGAGATAAAAGGTAAAATAGATCAGCAAACTAAAATGAATATGAGAAACATCTAGTGACCACAGGATAAATATGGGAGAAAAGCATGAGTAGTCTGTGATGTCATTTGGATGCTTAAATAAAGAGATAAATACTTCTGTACTATTTTCTTGTATACGTATATATACATGTATATTTTGGGAAGGTTTCTGATTTTAACAATAAAAATGCCAAAAATAATTTTCCATGTCAGTATTCAACCTAGGCGAGGCTGCTTATTAAAAACACTCAGAAAAAAAGAGCAAATAGCAAAGAAAGCATTTCTACTTTATATTTTTAAATTACTATGAAGACTTTAATTGGAATTAACTGAACTAAACATCAAGCACTCATCCTTAGATTGTTTCCACTGCCTAATTCACTAAAGCTGTTATAATTGACTTTTATCTCATGCTTCTGAAAAAGACATATTTTACTCTATGATATCTTGAAGTATCTGCATATGCTGAACCTCTCATGATATAATTTTGACCATAAAAGTATTATCAATAAATATGCACAGAGTTTTTCAGAAGTGTCATTTGTCAAACCCCAGATCACTGTTCAGAACTTATCTGGAGATGTACAGAAGTGTAAGAGAAGTTTCACTGTGATTAACTTCACATTTATACTGGATTTTTATTATCATTCCATGCTGGAAAAAGCAATAACGATGACATATTAAATTACACTAATTAGTCATTATACACAAAAAGAGAAAGCTAGAAGCATATGAATAAGCTCATGATAATGAAACCAACAGCTAAAGGCACTGGGTTAAGCAACAGTGTGTTATGACTTGACAAAAGCAGTCCTTCACAAACCAGAGAAAACAACAGGTTTATAGCACTTCTGCTAAGAGGGGAAATCATCTAATTTATTGTGGTTTTCTAATTTCTTCTCCATTGGGACTTACTGGTACTAATAGGAAAAAGTAATGGTGTAGACAGAACTTGTGTGTGAGACTGAGGAGGTGCAGAGAAGACACCGCACACACCCCGAGCACAGGTAGCTTGTGTGCAGGTCTGATGGCAGGTCATACAGCTGGGGAAAGACCACAGAGACACCCTTCAGTACACAGCATGAAAGGAAGGAACCTGATCATGGTGCCCCAAGCCTTACCCACAGATTACAGCTTTGCATCACAGGGGCAAAGTCAAACGCATTGAAGAAAAGCTGCACACAGCCTACAAATGGAATTAGCATGGACTGGTTGCACTGCTCAGGCTGACTGAGCAAATCTCAAACATGCAGAAACATAAAATTATTTACTTGTTATTTCAATTTCTTTTGAGTGCAAGCAGTCTGGTGGGGTGAAGGGCAAAGGGATAGGGATATTTCTTGACTTCAAAAATGTACATGTAAAGTCAAACTACTCATTGCACATCAAATATTTACTTCACACAGAAATTTCTCAAAATTAAACACCCAACTGTCTGCTACAGCAACATGCCTGCCAACAAGATCCTGTGCTAGGATATTAATGCACACAGTGAGAGGGCCCACATATTCACAATGCCGTTTAAAAATATGAATAAATATTTGTGAACAATTTTTTCATTTAAGATGTGGGAGAACTTTCAATAGTATTACTCATTATTCGTAGGAGAGGGACGATAAGAGCACTAAGGCAATCTCTGTTACTGTGGTAGAGGATGGATGGAGCCTGACTGAAGGTTCAGTCTTGGATTCTGCTAATCTTATGTGTGGTGAAGAATAAATTAGTTCCCCACTCTTGACTCAGTTTCCCTCTCACTTTGTGAAATAAAAATGATGGTATTTATTTTGATCTGTAAGATGCTCCAGAGTTCAGAGATGAAACATAATATTGCAACAGATGATGGCAACATAAAATTTTGAGTCAAAGACTGTGCTTCAGATGCTTCAAAATACACATAATTCATCTAATTTTAATTTTTTTTATTTGAGCATCAAATCACTACATCACATAAAGACTAGTACTTGTGAGCATGCTAGTGGCAGCATCTCAAAGTTGCTGCATGTCTGAGAGGGGAGAAAGAGCAATAGAGGTAGAAACATCGTAGGAGCTGCAGTTTTACAGTGACATAGGTCAATACTGGCATCTCATACTTTCCCTGGGAAAGCTTAGAGTTTGTGTCAGCAATTCACTACTCAGGATTTAGACATTCTTTGAGTGATTTCAAAACAGAATGTCAATAATCCTGTCATGACTCCATTTCACTTTTAGTCCTATTAACTGGATTGTACTGGCATTGATTAGAAAAAGGAAATCGTGAACATAGTGCAGAGTCTGCTAAGCAATATTTTCCTGCTGAAAAATACCAGTGTTTTAAAATGAAAGCTATCCACAGACATTCACCCATTTGCACATAAATATGATAGTAATGCTGCAAATTTCAAACCCTCTCAAATGTCTTCCATGTCATCTGTCCAGATATTTGGAAATCTGCTGTATAACCTGCAGCCACGGAAAGAGGGCTTATCAGCTCTAAACCAGCTCTGAGGATTTTCTGGGAGGGCTCCTAGGACTCCCACATTCTAAGACTGCTTGGAAGCTGATCAACTTTCCAAAGAGCCAAACAAAAGCTGGAATCATAATTTGGATAGCACAGTTTTATAAGTACTTTTGAAGATTCATATTTTGTTTCCATTTCAGAGCTATTTTTGTCTGTGTGTGGAATTTTTCAAAATATCTGAGGCACCGAAACAGCACAAATAAATCCAAATGGACCCTAAAAGTTTTAAATTTGAATAGAAAATCTCATCCTAAAGAGGAAATTGTCCTCAAGATACTTAGAGCTACGGACTCTTGGCATTCTTGCAACTCATGCGTGTGTGACCCTTACTAAAAATGTTTTAAGGGAAAAATGGAAGATTTAAAGTGAAGTTTTTCCCCAGGCAATTTGATTCTGGTAGCAGTCCATTCCTTATAATCAATTCTAGCATTTACAAGGAGTTTTTATGTGTTTAGGAAAGACAGCCTCTTGCCCTAGGTGCCTTTGTGATGTCTGCCCTTCTACTTTCATAATTCCTTTAAGAGCCCTGCTCCCATTTGCAGCACCACTTTCCCATTACCACGTTCTACTTGTGTAAAATTTAGCATAATACTGGGAGACTATACTCATTATCAAACAATTACTATCAAGAAACATACTCGCAAACTACTGTGGAATGACATTTTCAGTAGGTCTTCCTTGTGTATGCTTTGATTCTAGACTGATACTGAGTTCAGGCACAGTATTTCTGTTTGATATAAAATATGTCATAGGAAACCATCCAATTTTGAGTCCTCAGAAGAGTCATAAGGTATATTTTTACAGTCAGCAATTTCCTTAACTTAAAAACCAGCACCCAAACAACAGGTCAGAGGAAATCTGGACAAAAAATGAGCAAATGAATTCACCTAAACACCTAGCAGAGAACTTGAAAAGCACCTCCACTCTTTCCAGGTTTTAAAGAATCTGACAGGGTGCTGTATAGAGTCAGATGCAAAACACCATATATTAGATTATTAAAGACATATTAGATTATTAAAGGAGTGTTGCTAAAATAGGCACAAGCCATATAAAGTTACAGTAGCAGTAAACAAAAAGTAGAAACTAAGCTCCACAGGTAGTAGTCTATATTACTAAATACGGGCTGACTGAGCTAACAGTATGGTCATCATAATAAAATCAAGCAAATAAATTATTTATACATATACAATAGATTTTATTTAGTCCCTCAAATAAAACAGCAGATTCTTAGAAGCAACTGAAGATTTCAGTTTGGGGTTTATGTTATAGGTTTAGTGGTTAACATAACAAAAAAAAAAAAGGTAAAATGTTTTTTCAGCTATCTCTGATGGTAGGTATTTGAAAAACAATTATCTCGGCACAAGATACATGAGATAAGGGCAGGCACTGGGCCCCGCACTGTGAGGCTTTAGACAGTCTGTACATAAGTTCTGAACTATTCTTCCCGTATGAAAAGTATCAACAAAAATCCCCCAAAATTTAGACTACCTGGGAAAATACCAAATAAAGGTTCTGCAAAAAGAATGGAAACGATACCAGTCTGAATATACAAGAGAAACGAATTGCCAGGTGCTAAAAGAGATCGGATTTCTTTTTTTTTCCCAGTGGGATGATACCAAGCAAGGAAAGTCAGAGTTCCCCAACCGTGTTACCTTATCTACATAATCTCGCTCCTACTTTGTCATGGTTTAACCAGCGTTTTTAGAGCGCTGTTTAAACACAAGTCTGGAAAGGCTCAGGGATGACTAAGTGAAAAGTGAAAAGAAGAATTTATATAGATTCCCAGGGAGAAATGAAGCAATACCTCCAAAAATGCAACATAAAATCACCTGGCTATGGACATTAAATTGCTAAACATGTCGGCATTACTATGTGCTAAAGTCATTATGCAGCAATGCTGTAGTCCACATCCATCTCAATATCTGGAAAACTAAGTACGGAGTCCAAGATAACATTGTTCTAGCCTGCATAAAAGTTGGTTCAATACACAGTGAAAATTTGGCATCAACAGGAAATATAGGCAAATTATATAAAAAGTTAAGAAACAATCTTAACGTTTAAATTTCTTACTTAAATAATAATAAAAAAGTTTCCTAGAATCATGCTATAGAAATGCTACATTTAGAAAACAGCATGGAAATTTTAGAAAAGCTGTAATATAACATGATTTGGAAAGCCTGATCATCACTAATCCTTTTATAATAAAAGTGAAAAAATAAAAGTACTCTCTACATTAGGATTTCATATTTCATTCCTGAAACCTGGAAAACTCAGGAAATTAATTGATAAAAGTTAATGGGACTTACAAGATCAAGAACAGACAAGCAAACCAAAAAGGACTATGAGTAAAATCAGAAAGACTATGAAAAAGGAAAAAAAAAACCCACTGATCAGTGAAACAAAATAGCATTTTAAGTTTCAAGAAATGAATGGGTACAGTGATAATTGCCTTAAATATTTTACCTACAGCAGTTAAGTTCTTCAGATTTATATGAAAAAGAAAAAAAAATGAAGCTGCCCTGTCAAAAGAGTCAGGTAATGCATGTTTTTATTTAACCTCAGTGAAAGTGTTGATGTTTACATGGAGGCAATGTTACAATCAACAAGGAGAAGAAGAATATAAAAATTACCACAAATGTCAAAGCAAATGCAATAAGAGCTGACCATTTTCATAAAAGTCTTTGTCAGAATTGACACATAAAATCAAAGGACAATTCCAATTTTATTTTGTTTTGTTTTGGAGGGTGGGGTGTGGGGAGGGGTGTCTGTAAAGTTGGCCCTAAAACAATGAGTCCTGTGCAAAACGACCTGAAGTAAGGGTGAATGAGTGAACAAGTCTGGCATGTAGATAATGGTATAGACTTATGCACAAATGAACAAATTTATTGTACAGTTTTCAACTCACAGCTGCTGCTGCCATATTGGTCTCCTCCTCTGTTTAAAGACAGGCTGCTTTTGAAGAGTTCAAAAGAGTTGACCGGTAAATAGCATGAAAAATATGGTGTCGTTCAGGCACTTTATATGGACCACCTAGAGTTTCTTCATTCATGTGTTAGCCCTCCAAACCATAGGTCAGAATTTAGGACTTCTTAATTCATGCATTCATGAAAATATGGTCAGAAAACGCAGTATTTTTTTCCTAAAAAAATGAAAATTACCACAAATCTGTATGCAACAACTGACCTGTTAATCTGCAATTGTGAGGGAAGAGGCCAAAAAAAAAACCCAAAAAAACCCAAAGGAAAAAAAGAAATCCAAGAATACAAAGGGAGACAGCACAGGTTTACCAAAGGTAAATAATGCCAGACCCAAATGATAGCTTTTCTCGATAACTATTTTTCTAGACAAGGCAATACAAGCCACCTAATTTCTTCTGAGACATTCAGAATTAGTAACAATTACATTCAGGTGAATAAGGAGCAAGCTACAACTGATAATACAATTATTTACTTTGAAAGGAGAAGACAAGCTGGAGTGAATATATACAAAGATTCTATGAAAATCAGCTTGAAGACTTCCAATTTTTATTTTCTGACCTTGAAACAGAGAGGAATGTCATCTAAGACAATGTTCAAAACCGTGTTTTACATATTTATAATGAGATTGTTTATTATAAGCTGGAGAAACAGACCACTCTGGAAAGCAACAGACAACAAAAAGGATGTGAAAGCACTGGCTGATCACAGGATGACTCAGAGTCACTATGATTTAACAATTAAAAAAAGAAGACAAATACAGTCCAGAACATACAAGATGACTCATTTCCATGGACATATTCTGATTTTAAAGGCCTAATTACAAAGCGACTATTTAATCAACTAGGCTGAGGAAAAATCAGCCCAGAATAGAATGGATGTAGAGGATAGTTAATGGTGTCGTTAAAACGAATAATTTGTTTATAAGTGCAGAGTAAAAGAGTTTAGCTTTTTTAGCCTGGGAAAATGAAAGATGATGTGCCTGTTGTCTTTAAAAAAACCAAAGACACCTAGAGTAATGTAAGCAAATAGCCAGCATGAGTACAAGGACAAATAGGGCATTAGTCAACAGCAAAAATGCAGACTTAAAAGGATGCAAATGCTTCCTAGTCTATGACAGGGAGGACAGGACAGTTTTCAGGCACCATTGACACACAAAAGTTTACCTGCTTTTGAGAGAGTATTCAAAAGCTTTATGATAGAACTTCATAATGCAGTTAGGAAAGTTTTGTTTATTCCTCTGTTTTAAAAGGCATCTAAATTTCTTTTAAGGACTCTTGAATTTTGTGATTAAAGTATACACAAGTGTACAGTTAACAGAGTTCATAAAACTGTCACTAAGAAGAAAAAGAGTTAAAAACACTGTACTGTCATGGTAGATTCAAATGCAATAAAAAATTTAAGGATGGAAATTGCATTTTTTTCCTGAGAAACAAGTTTTTTGAAAACATACTGGACACATGTACGAGCTGCAGGCAACAAACTTGAAAACTGAGCCACTTATTTAACATAGGCACCTATTTTAGAAATTTTAAAATGAATGTCTAAAAATAAAACAAACAAATTTCACAGAAAAAAAAAGAGGAGACATATTTCTATTGCTTCTTACTATTTTTTCTTAAAACTGAAGAGGTCTTTAGAACTAAACTTACAAAAGCTCAGTCTCCTATACTGTGTGATGGTCATGACAGCAATATCAGTTATAGATAACTACTGACATCCTAAAATAAAGTCACTAAAAATGGCATCACCTGAAATTGCTACACTACCATTCCTAAACAAGAATACCAGATCTACAATACCTGAAATCAAATACAAAATTTAGATATCTTTCATTTGTGGTAGCATCAGTAGTAAAATTACTGGGTAACCTCATGGCTCTGAAAAGAAGACCATAATAAAAGTCCTTCCGTTACGCTGTTGGGTCAGCCAGCAATCTCCCATAAAGTCAGGCTGCACCCATAGGTAGGGCCCCAATACCTAACTGGGATGTTGTGGCGACTTCAAAGACAGACTTTGAAGCAAATGGAGTATCAGTTTAAATGGGTGATTCTGTAAAGGCTTCAGAAGTGCAGTGAATCTGTGGCAACCTCAAACTTTATTGCTCCAGTAGACATAATGTAAGAACAAGGATTAAGAATCACACTTGTAAGTGATATACTGCTGACGATTTGTTAGCGTATTTTTTTCCTGTGTATTCCAAAACCACATATGAGTGATCCTGTTTCAAAATTTCCAAGTCTTACCCTTTTACGGCAACATACCTTTTGCCTGAATGCTGTCTACATCAAAAAAACCCACTGTAAAGCACAACAGAAATCAATAATGAGGGAACAACATTATATGAACTGGATATAAAATACAACATGATTTTGTTATGAAGTCAATTATAGATTTTTCAGACAGCACTACATGACTGCTTCAGTTTAGGGTTCCTTACTGCAAACCAAGCAGAGTTTGCAATAGACTTGCCATAATGCAAAAAGGTATGCCAGAGAAGGCATAAGGTTCATCTTCCTGGTAATAGAAGAGTTCTTAAGGGTGGCCTTTGAGTTTTCAACTGGAATTTATTGGGTTTTAGGGAAGATCCCTGAAGTCTTACAGGATTTTGGACACACTCCAAAATTCACACTGTAACTTTCTGTTGTTTTCCTGTGGGCCCACAGAGACTCACTGCAGCTTCATTTTTAAAAAGGATGGCTTCTGGCAGTGCGCTCTACAGGAAGACTCACCCTATCAGGAGTTTGGTTCACTGGGCCCTTCAGGGATGCACTAGCTCCTAGAAATAGTGCATTTTCCTCTGAGCAGCCTGTGATGAAGGAGTATTTTTCCTTTTTATTTAGAAGCTCAATTCATCTCCAGGCATTAAAGATGAGAAATTTTTCTGGAAAGATGATAAGCATATTCGATTTTATTACACTGATGAGACTGCAGTTTTAGTAGTTGCAGATAGACTCAGAGGAATGGGATGGACTTCTGCTAAAGTGTTAGAACTTTAAAATATAAAGACAAGAAATAATCTCATGAGCTATGTGGAACTTTCAACCACATAATTACAAAGCTATAACCACGGATCTTAGGAGGGGCATCATAATTATACAGGATACCTGACTAACCAAATACTTTCTACAGCTCATTGACCATAAAATTCAACTATACATAAATATTACCAGTTTAGAAAAAGGAATCATGAATTCTGACTTGGGTAAGTTGGCATACATTCATTTTTTTGCCATGACAACTTTTCATTTATTTTTTGAACTACAGGAATTGTGTTAATGTAGGCCTCATAACAGTCTTTCTGCATAGCTTTATAATTATCATATATAAGAAAATATTATGAATGGGAACAAAGAGAATATTTCCTAACAGTCAGACACAAATTATTAACAAAGATATTTCTAAAGTTGGAGAAGCCCAATTTGATTAAAAGAAGGGATAATAGGTGACTTATGTGCATAAGAAAATTCTCCGTACTAAACAAAATTCATATGCGTTTTAATAGAGTGCAGTACATACAATTACAGATTTTATGATTTTTTTTAAAGCCTTAGATAATTTGTGTATATCCACTTATGAGTACAGAGTGATACAACCATTAGGTAATACAGTAATTCAAAATGACTGAATATTGCAATTATTTAATCATACTAGGTGATAGGATTTCTAATTTCACTGATGTGGTATTCACACTTAGTTAAGTTAGATAAAGTTCATTTAGTAACATAAGTGGGACTGTAGTAAAAAAAGATTAATTCAGAAGTTTTTAATAATATTGTGATACAATTTTCCTGAGGCAAAGTGAGCTTCTACAATGCATATAATGTACAGAAGTCCAAGTATTAAGTGTTTTTCTGGTGCTGCCTTTTCATAAAGATGACTGCAATGAAATGCTGACTGTTGAAACATTGCCCCTCTCTGATAGTGGAGGGAAGCTGAAACTGCTGAAAATAGTTTTAACATTTTGTGTCTTTTAGGAAGTTAATTTAAAATTTCCACAACACAAAATTACTCAATATTCTGCAGCTGTTGAATCATTTGGATGCTATCCTCCAGAATGATCCTATTGCCTAGAGTCAGTAAACAATTCAGACCCAGCACTACTTTTGCAAGCCATAACTTGGCTACAGCACACAATCCTTGAAGCAGATGCTTCAAGATCACTATGTAGATCACTACATTCCTTTGCTTTGTTATATAGAGAAAGTTAAGTATCTGAAAAAGAAAAACAGTAAGACCATCTTTTCTTTAGTTCATATATGCATAGTCACACCTTCCTTCACTCTGTTACAGGATATGAGTTCCCGATCCTCACGACAGTCAAAAACATACACCTCCTCAAGAGAACCAAATAGGGTTTCTCCTTCTGTCCCAAAACTCTTCTTTTCCATTTTTAGAAACTGATATATTTTAGTCTCCAACTTGCCAAAACAATAATTTGCTTCCTTAATTTCAGCCACTCAGTCAATTTATTAGCCTCTTGGTCATAAAGCATGTGTTGCAAAAAGAAATGTAAAAAAGCAAGTAAAGTGAGTATAGTTACCTCCGCAAGAGAGAGGTTCTGAGTCACAGCCATATTTGCACTTGGATGAAAGTACTTAAGTCTCTTGAGTTGCTTGGGGGTAAAGTGGATATATGTCAATGATGGCAAGTGACATTTTAAGAGAATTCTTACAATTGAGATGTTGACTATGAAGGAGAAGACACACTGCACTACTCCCAGCGCCTGAAGTTGTTAGTAGCTGCTACTCCCTGAAGCTCCCATGCAAAATCACACACCCTGCTGTGTCAGGCTCACACACATCTTCAGGAGTCTGACACATCCAGCGTGGACACAAAAGACAAGATACTGAACTCAGTGAGACAATTAAATGTTGTCAAAATTTCATCTTTAAAGTTCTGGCCAAATGCTGTGCTGAATATGTATTTAGACCAAAACCATAGATTTGGTACGTGTTTGTGTATAGAGACCATAGATATTAAAGGAATTTATCCAAGACTACATTTACATGAGCTAATTATCAGCACTAGGGGGTCCAAGTTTGTGCCGTAGTGGTGATGTGAGCCTTCGCTTCTGTCTTTCTTGAGAACTAGACAGAAAAGGAAGCGAAAGGGAGTGCATTTGCAAAGTAAGTTGTCAACTCATTAAGAACAGTACCCTTTTCCAAGCCATTCTATTTTGGGGTTATATATAGAAAAAGGGTATTGGCCTGAGGAATAGTATATTCCCCCATTCCTTTTTCAAAGAAAGAATACAAGTTGTCTTTCTTACAAATCTATTTGCCCATATGTTTTCACCAAAAATCTAAACTAGAGTAACAAGGAAGATCTGAAAATAAAACATTGTAGGATGCCTACATAGGTACATGCATGTATTTGTTGTGCTGGTCTTTTAGTTCAGTCAGAAAACATCCAGAGCTAAGGAGACCACTTTTACCTCCAGCTGAATCACATGTGCTCTCATTGTTCTCATCAAAGATTACTAATTTATCTGGACAGAGTAAGATCTTAGGGACTGTCTATCTTGATTCACTCTACTAAGTTTTTCTAAGGGTTTTGTCACAGAGTTATGTGAAAATCAAAAATACTTGCTAGAATTATCCACAGTAAAATCCAATAACAATCACAATGGAAGTAAGGTCTGAGTGAATTTCCATCAGACCACATCTCCATCTACCTACTGATCACTTCATACATTCCTGTTAATTAAAGAATGTTGGAAGAAACCTACTTCATAATGTTTTACAAATGCAAAGAAACCAGCTAGGCACGTGTACAATCTTTTAGTTTGTTACCACAAAAATAGTCACTTGACATATTCTAAGTAATTTCATTTCTAAAAGCGGACTGAATTAAAATCTTAATCCTCTAGTCAAATCAAGTTTTGTAGCTCAGCTGCTATGAAAGAGTGATGATTTTCCAGATTAAGATTTTAAAATACTACACACATTATCAGTACTTGTCATCAGTCGTCACTAACTTGACAACTCATAGTTCATATTGGGTGAGGATGGTACTATATTTCTGGGGCACTATGCACTCTATCACCCTCACTCAGGAGAGCACCCTTGAGTTGAGAGGAGGTCACTTCAGACTTCTTACACAGCAAATGAATCCAGCTGAGGTCTGAACTAATTCCAGCAGGAGCATCTCCTCATTCCTATTCAATGATTGTTGAGAATGAGGATTCCTAATAAAATGTAAGAGATTTCTGATAAAATAGATTCCTTTAAGTACTCAGATAGGTGCTAACCTAACTAAAGTTATATGGGAGGAAACTCTTATAGTAATAAATGAAGACTGAGAACTAAAAACTTAACCTCAGTCTCCTCTCCCCATTTCTTAGATCAAATAAAAAAGAATAATAATCTTAATTCTTCCAAATATAAAGCTTCTTCCAGTTTGCCATCTACTAAAGGAGCAAATGGGAAAGCATAGCCTTTTTGTCTTGCTCATGGCTTTTGAATTAATAGAAGTTTCAAGTATTAGTGCTGCAGGGCCTGCATTCTGAAAACGCAACAGCATGTTCATTAAAAATAGCTATCTATATGCCACGAAGTGTTCACTTTTAAAATCTTGTAAATTAGTTACATAAGTAGCAAATTTGCAATTTAATCAGTAGAAAAATGAATTGGTTTACATTGTTATATGCAAGCATTCGCAACAGTTTGAGTTTTTTTGATCTTCCCTCTCGCTCTACTGATTTTCTAATCTTTTTCCATAAAGGTCAATTCTTCTGGCATCAGTATATTTAATGTCTTAAAATTTGTACCAAAGGCTTTTATTTTAAAGGGCTTCATTTTATCAGTCAGGCACAACAACAGTGTGTATAATTCAGACATTCTCAAGGACTTCCACTGCCATATTTGATGGATTTTTTTTTAAAGTGTGCTATCATTCCTGCTGAATCACTTCCAGTCTCCTATTAAACTGATATGCCTTTCTTTTAGATAGTAGCAATATTCATTTTCTAACATAAAAACTTAATATGTTCACCATTTCACTACCTCTTTCTCCTGGACTTTTCAGTTTTACTTTCTGCATTAAACAGGATGGGAGTACTTTGCTGAATCCTACACATGAATTTCTGAACTTTTACTATTGCTACTACCAGGCACTGACATGAGTACCTGAGAGTATGAATTAATTATTTAGGAGTGAGAATCTGAAAGAAATGTGCTCAAATAGCAAAAGGGAAAAAAATCAATACAGAAAAAAACCTGAGTCTCTCATGCCAAGTGAAGGACTAACATGATGTCCAAAATTAATAACTAACATTATTAGCTGAAAGACAGTGTAGTTGTGAAAAACTGGCAGAGTCCCAAACTGTCTACCTCAGCACTGAGAAAGACTTAGGGTTTTTTATCATCAGGAATTCTGAGTCCTGGAAGCTCTATATATCCACAATGATATGAAAACACTGCTTCCAAGGGTACAGACTCTACTAAAATTTGTATTCTCATTTTTCTATATTACCTAATGTAAAGAAAAACTAACTATGAGGGTCTAGAAAGTACTAATTCACAAACTAATCAATGGATTTTAATCCTACTTTCCCAACTACACCTACAGTTACTTCTTTTGTTTCTTTCACACATGACACATTACCTGAAAAAGAAAGGTCCTCTCATAAGAACAGCATTAAGTCAATGTCTCAACTTTAAGAATTAAATAACTTAATATTCTATTTTCTTCTGCACATAAACACAAAAATAAAAATTGATTGGCCCCTTTGTGCTCTTCTACCATCTTAAATTTTTATACTCCTCCATTTCTTCAACAGATCGACATTAAAACCTCAGTGACAGATAGTCATAAGAGAACAAACCTCTATTCATCAGTTATACCCAGGGAAGTGGTTGAGTCGCCATCCCTGGAGGTATTTAAAAGACAGGTGTGTGGCAACAGGAGATATGGTTTAGTTGTGGAATTGGCAGTAATAGGTTAACAGCTAGACTCGATGATTTCCGAGGTCTTTTCCAATCTAAATTATTATTATATCCAGTATAAACCTCCCAGTCTGTCTCTTAATTTTATCACCTTGTTTGGGCTCTTTGAGGGCCACACCAAAAACATTCTTCATGTAGTTTTGATAGCCTCTAGCTTTTTAGATATATATATATTCTTAATGTCTCTGTTAAAAAAAAAAAAAGGCAATAAGCCAAAAATGACGCAGTATGTATTTCTGAACAAAGCATTTTCTTGCTTTGTAACACGGACATGGAGAATTCAAGACACTTGTACTTGCTAAGCCATGGTCTATTCAGCAACATTGTGTTAGCATTACTCACCAAGTGGAATTAAAAGCTGCACTACAGTTACCATGACAACCAGCTGTCTTCCACATACAGCATCAGTTTGAATTTGTGCAGACCATTTCTAACAATGATTTAAGTCAACAAATTCAGCATTACCCTAAGGTAAAAATCTGGTTTATGAACAAATAAATATTTTCAGTTTCATAATATTACTTAGCTCAATACATTAATTCCAAGTATGACTTAGAAGACCTTCAGAAAACTGCAGTGACTTTTTTTAGAAATTAAAGGAGAATGGTAATCTTCTGGTCAATGTACAGTGAGGACCACTGAAATTCCTAACCCAATGAATATGTAGGAAGCATATGGAGAAGAGACAGTGTAACATTCATAGAAGAGTTTGTGGGGAAAATGCATTTGAATGTTTATCTAATGGTTTTCTAAAATTTACATTTGAATGATGCTCTTGACTACCTTGGGTAGTGCCGATAACATCATTAGTGTATGCGCAATATACAGATTCTTGCTAGAAAGGAAAGCTAAATCCATGTTCATCCAAAAGTATCAATAAACAATTCTCCACTGGGAAAATAATGTGAAACTTGGAATATAATTTCTGGGCTAGGAAATTATAAAATAAATTCCTTTAATTCCCTTCCTATTTTTTTGATGGGAGTTTTGTCTGCTTTGTTTGTTTGGTTATTGTTGTTTTGATTTTTTGTTGTGGTGGTTTTGGAGGTTTTTTTGGTTTTGTTGGGGTTTTTTGTTTGGTTGTTTGTTTCATTTTACTTTGCTTTTGTTTTTAATATTTCAGTTTACATTGAAAGAGAAGGCTCAGTTGCTTTTGAAAGAGGTAAACGATATGAAGCAACAGGATTGTATCGTATTTACAATGTGTCATGAAACATCACACAATTGCATGTCTGGTCATCAGTATGAAGCAGCCACCTGGCTACTTCAGATCCTTCTGATCACCAAGCATTCTTTCAGTAAATGGTCAGATCTGACTGTGGTAGTTTAGCCTGGAGAAAAGGAGGCTCCAGGGAGACCTTACTGCTTTCTACAGCTCCCTGAAAGAAGACTGCAGATAGGTGGCAGTTGGTCTCTTTTCCCAGGTAACAAACAACATGAGACAAAACGGTGTCAAGCTGCACCAGGGGAGGTTTATACTGGATATCAGAAAAAAATTACTGAAAGTGCTGTCAGGCATTGGAACAGGCTGCCCAGGGAAGTGGTTGAGTCACCATCCCTGGAGGTATTTAAAAGACATGTATGTGTGGCAACAGGAGAAATGGTTTATTTGTGGAATTGGCAGTAATAGGTTAACAGCTAGACTCAATGATTTCCGAGGTCTTTTCCAACCTAAATTATTCTGTATTTCTATAATTGTCATTGCGTAAATACATAATGGCAATGATGAACAGATCTGCTTGCAGAGTAGTAGGATGTATTGTTCTGAGGGAAAACAAGAACTTCCGCAATGACGTAAAAAACACATATCAATTGTGCCTTTGTTCAATGTGGGTGGGGAGAGAGGAATGTAAATGCTGAAAAAAAAAGATGGTTAACCTATTAAAAATGCAATATCTAGTCAAACTAAAGATAATAAATTCATAACACTACATTTTACATAAGCAACTATAAAAAAAGTCAAACCCACAAAACTTAAATAGTTAAATTTGCAGTATTTACTAAAGATACTGCAAATATTTCGTACTGGACTACATATACATTAATGATACATGCTACACTAACTCAATTCTCTGGAAGGAGGTGCCACAAATAAACATTATGGCAGATTTCCCATTTGGTATATGATACAGCACTTGGTCCATCACAGACCTTAAAAACACGCCAGAAAAGAAAACCAGTCAAATAAGTGTAATGCATTTAAAATTAAAACATTCAGAGTCTGTAAGGAATCTGATGTTATTAAAAGTAGCTCTAACCTGTGGTTGAGGGTTTTTGAATTCTAAACCTGAGGAAAATACATAATAAAAAGTTTTAGTTTTAATATAATGCTTTCAGTTTTAAATCATTTCATTTATGGAAGAATGCTGGTCAGAGGACAAAGACAGAAAAAGAAGTATAGTCATAGAATAATATCTAAAAGATTGAGAAAGGAAGTAGCAGAGAAATGCATTCAGCCCTGGATCACTGTGGATACATTTGTTATCAGTGACAGGCAATGTGAAATCAAGCACATACTGAAATCAAACCCTTCTTTAAGGTTACACTAAACTGAACTGACAGGAACACTACATGCAACAAAGAAAAAGAAATGGATTTCTATATAGCACTTCGATCTTCAACAATGGGAGTGCATAACGTTTAAATGTTAAAACAGAAGAATTCAAGGGAGAAAAAAGGTAGAAAGCAAGAGAAGGAATAAAATATAACCTGAGGCTCCAAATCCACAAACTCAGACAGGAACAATTCTTTTTTTTTTTTCCAGCAAAAAGGCTGCACAGGCAAAGGTAAATGACAATGGGAAAACAAATATGACTGTTACTGGAATTTAACAGATCTGTAATAATCCATTAACTCCTAGATTGAGCTGTAATGTAATATCATAAAATAAAACACAAAATAAAAGTAAATCAAGATGACAATATAGGCAGATGTGAATCATTTTGCCCTGAAGCTGAGTCTATACTCTTGTGTCAAAGATGCCTTAATAGGGTTAAAGTAGCATTGCTAACATTAATGGATATTTTCTTGTTACATTTTAAAAAAGTATTTACAGCACAGTCAAAAAAATGATTCTATGACTACACAGAGAGAAAAGGCCATTCAGAGAGCAATTTAAAAAACAGGAAAAGTTATTCAGTCTCACCACCACATTCCTCTAAAGTAGGTCTCACCAAATACATGTTTCTCAAATACCACAGACTTACAGGTGTGTCTGTATTGATATTTTAGTTTACACTTGGAACACTAGTCTGAAATTCAGATATTATTTTCATCCTATCACATTCATTTCTGAATTCCAATGTTCTGATGACATCTCCTTTGCCACGCTTTCACAAAGCACTGTCACAGTGCACAACATGGATTCCATTTGGATGAAACAGTCCCAAAACATAACTGATGAGTTACATGGGACCAGATGATCTAATCTGACACAAACACCCCCAAATACATGATGTTGCTGTTGGGTTCTCAGTACCACCTGTTATGCTCCACAGATTTGTACCTATTGCACTGCACTGCTTTTTAAGGTGGGATTATACAGTTCTTACTTTTCAAAAATTTCTTCCCTTCTGTGACTCAGGTCCCTCCTGGTTCTCTTCCTCTTAACAGTAATAGTTATCTGTGTGCTACTAAATCTCAAAATGAACTAAAATGGAGCTCTTCCTCTTGCCTACACTCATTTTTTCTTCCTTCTTCCTAAAATCGTGGATAGCTCTGCAAAAGCAGCAATCATTTCAATCTCCACATACAACGACTAGACTACAGTCCCATCATTGCAGCTTGTAACAGGAAACTCACCTGTTGTCTCATTAAAGGACAACCAGCTGAACTGGAAGAGAACAGTTTTTTCAAATCCAAGGGAGTCAACAAACCTAAATTGAGATGAAAAGCTTCATCTCTAGACAGTAATCTCTACCAGTAACACTTTTGAAACAGATCTCAATCAGGCAACCTATCGAAAAAGACAGTAGAAGAAACAGGGAGACACAGGAAACAAGCAACCTGTGACCCCCAAATGGTATAGGGACAGCTGATCTGATCTCGCCATGCAAATGATTTTATTACAAGATGGCATACCGACACAAAATCTTGCACCTTACATATTCAGGTGACAAATACAGCAGTAGCTTGTTTAAGAAAACTGCCTTTCCAATCCCTTGTTAAAGCTTTCAATTCAGAACAAATTCAGCCTACATTTGTGGGGTCCTGATGTTCAGCAAATGTGCTGTAACTGCTGTGTTTAGCTATAGGTGAAAGAACTCAGATGGGGGAAGGGAAAACAAGCTTGCCAGTCTCCAGAAGTTACATCATTGTCTGGGTCTTCGAGATATATGCAGGATAGCATTTGAAAAGGCCAGGTTAAAAGCTGAAGCAAAACACAAAAGGCAGTCTCGCTCTCTAACTCCTAACTGAGGTATGGAAAAAGCAAGAAAAAGGTCTCCCCTTCAGCTCAACAAGAAGGAGGTACCACTAGTTTTTCTGGGTGATAAGGACAGGAATGTCAATGCTTGGCATGCCAGTACATTTCCACCTTACAGGGAAGTTCTAGATGCTTTATTCTGAGACCCAAACACACTCCAGCAACCCTTTTTAACCCAAAAGCTGAAGAGACTTGGGATGACTTGAGTTTTTTGTCTTCACTCTGATTTCCACTACTAATTTTATAGCAGTTCCAAAAGGCAGAGATTTGGATTACACTCTTCTATCTGGAGAGGCTGGCATTTTCTCTTTGAATATAAATATTCTGACAAAAATATATTTATATTCCCATTGCTGATTAACTGCTGAAGGTAGACAGAGCAACTCAATTTTACTATCAGTCCCATATTCCCTAGAAACACTAACCTTTTTAATGTTTTAAAGTATGTATTTATTTGCTCATATTTTAATCTAATCCTGAAATGTATTTTCATCTGAAGCAAGGGAAAGGCAATAATTTAAAAATGAACATTTTGAAAGACATTGTGATGTCTGACTAGTTAGTGGATTGAATCAATGAACTGAGTAAAATAAAAGTTATTATTTTCTTCTGAGCAGCTGACTCTTTTCGGATACATAAAGGAACTGATACAACTTCAACTGGCATTTCCAGTCACACAGTCAAAGTCAGATTTTCTGTTATGGAGATAATCAAACAGAATATTTTTAAGACTTGGCTGACTGAAGCAATTAAGCCAATTCAAAGACTGGTTTAGATAGGTAGGTACATAATGAACTGAGAGTTCCTGAGAGAAGTCCGTAATTATCCAAGTTGGAGAGAAGTGGACAGTAAAATTGAGTTTGCAGGCAAGAATTGTTGTATGTACCAATTTGAATATCTAAAGCAAAACTTTTGCATTTATTATATTTGAGAATTTCACAGATGGCTTAGAACAGAATGTCATAAGGCTACAAAAGGTTTAAAAAAAGTATCTGTCTATATCCTTTTTTAATTCATCATTTTAAGAAATCAGAATTTGTCCCTTTTTAAAAAGCTTAGTCAGTCTTCACAATACAATATTGTCCATGGTGCTCTTCTTCTACTTAACATAGTTACTAATATTTTTGTTGGTTATGGTTAGCATAAAATCCCCCAGAGACACTTGTTCCATAGCTTGCTTTCTTGCAGTGATTCTCTCCAAATAAAGGTGCTGCACAAATGAGGATGAATGAGAAATCCCCTCCCTTGCTCATTTTTCTCATGCATATATATGTCTACATATACACACACACAAAACTCTTTCTTTCTCTGAAGTAATGCCAGATGTACCTCCAATACCATAGCTGTGTGCTCAGGTTTTTATTCTGAAGCACTAAAAAGCATTACTAACACCTTCAACTTTTAATGAATGAATGAAATAAAGTCTCAAACCAGGGAAAAATATTTTATCAAATCTCTGATTTGACTCCCCAGCAAAGCAAAACCCCACTACTGCACCTCTGCAATGACCCTTTGCAAAACAAACATCTACCAGGTAACAAAGTAGTATTTTTAGACTTTTAAGACTGAATCGTGGTGCTCAGGCCTAGAGAATGTACAAACCAGTGTCCTTCTCATTAATGTGCTTACTATATTATTCCGAGTTACTTAATCCTATTTATTGAGATTCATATTTTCACACTGTTAAGTATATACATGAATAATACGATTATATTTCTGCTTAGATTGATTTCCATAATCATATTTGATAGGTTTATTGCTACAATTTATACTAATACTTAAAATTCCGTGGTGCTTAATACAATAATTTTGACAACTGTAATAAACCTTGCACTTTCTTTTCAGACAGTATTGTTCCTTGGGAACAATTCAATGAATAAAACAATTGGTTATTAACCTAAACTTAAAAAAATGTCACATGTAAAGCCCTACTCCATCTCTTTAAAATGCATATAGGTAAACCTTTGTATAAATTAGCATATCAAATATAAAGTTGAACATTAAATAATAGAAAACCTAGAAAGAAATATTTCCTTAATTGTAAAATAATTTTTTAGAATAGCTAAAAAAGTACTTTTTATACACTCAATTTAAAAAAAAAAAAGGTAACAAAGAAAGATCCTGTATGTATAAGGCATGTGCAATACACAGTTCGCAGTATCTTGATACTGTGCTGAAAATGTATTATAAGCTTTAGTCAAGTAATATAGCTGGATTTGCTCTGACAGAGTCAGATTCAGAAAACAGTTTAATTCTGTAGTTAGCCATACAGAACACATCCTTCTTGTTGGGTGTGAAGGACAGTTAGCAATTTCATACCATGAACATTAATTATCACTTGCTGTACACATGTCGTAGAAACAAACCCATCTAACAAAATGAACAGAATGTGTGCACATTGATATCTGCTTATTGTTTTAAGGAAAGATAAAACATGTAAGCTGAATGCAGGAAATACTGATAAATGCCACCTAAATAACGTTAACAGTTCAAGAAAGAATGCAGCAGATCATCAGCCCCTCAAATCTACACTGCCATGCTAATTTACAGCAGTTCAGGGTTTGCTACAGTCTCTTTTCTGCTTCTCAGTGAGAGTTTGTAAAAATATTGCATGATTTCAAATTCAGACTGTGTGTTTTCACTTGCTGCAATTTTCAGCAACAAGCAGGATTGTTTACCCTAAACACAGAGGGTCTTTCCTGCTTAATCAATGAAAAACTTACACTGGTATTGAAAGAGGCAGAAGCACTGAGTGCAGGCCAAAGTTTGTCTAAGACAGAATTATTTATTGTTGAAAACCAAATTTCTTTACTTCAACAAAACAGTGATGGAGAGGATGTCTACATAGATTATGACAGGCTAGAAAACAGATTTATTATATTTGTTTCAATCCAGAGGAACCTCCAGTGTGCACCCTTTTGCTCACATGGTAAATGACCAATTGATTTCTTGTCTCTATTCAGCAGTAAATAACCTCACATACATGACAAGCTAAGGTAGACATCCAAAAAGTCCCAGTTTTGTGCAGCTATTTGTTCACCTCATAGTAATCAGGCATCAGAGTTACAGCATGAGAAGCTGAAACAAATCAGGAGCGCTGGATTCTTTTCAGTACTTCAGTAAGGTACAAAATGTCTCTAACATGAAAGAAACTTGCCTTTGAAACTTTTTCCACAAGCCTAAAATGGTTGTAATTTTCATGTAGTTACCTTCTGTCATATTTGATACACACTGACTCCGCAAACCTCTGTACTGTCCTTACATCAATTCATTGCAGGTTGCACCAATACATGATGAGTATTACAAAGGTTCAAGCCCTTTTCTAAGATACTAATCCTGCCATCCTTTACCTCCCACAAGTCAAACAACTGAAACTCAAAACGAAATCCCCACACTGTGAATTTAAGTGGAAAGTTCAGATCCACAATTTTAAAATCATTTCTTAAAACCTATGATCCTGACAACAAACTACAGCTTACCAGATCTTTAGCAATGGACCAGTTAAAAGGGAAAACTGCTTCTATACTCAAATGGTGTCTCACAACATTCTGATTTTCTGAAAACATCAATCAAAAGGATCACTGTTCTCATAGGAATAAACAATACTGAAGTTCAAAATAATGGGGTAGATGTCAGAGAAGAATTTTCCCCTCTGTTCTGTTAGAGTATTTAATGTGTTGCATGGAGAATTATGTGACAAGAGATAAAAGAGAGAGATCATCTCTATGGAAACAGTGTGGTCTACTTCATCGGTAATGGATAGCGCAGAAATGAGCTATCCAAATGTTACAAGGCAGTCCGATAATATAATTATTTGAACTAGTGCCTACATAACCAAAATGGAACTATAAAATGGTTCACACATATTGCCTGAGAGATTTTGCCAGCCATAACCACCACGGAGGTGATTAAACCTTTAATTGTTCTTTGGCCTTACAGTGAATAAAGTCCTTGAAGCTCCTTTCAGTATACTATATGTTTCAAGACTTAGAAGCAAACTGTTATAGCATAATTTTTGACAGATTAATTTTACTAATTGAGTACGGTCTTAGTAACTGGCTGGCTAATTTGAGATTTAAATTATTAATATTTGAAATTAAATTCCACTAAAAAAAAACCTACAAACCGAAACGAATTGGTACCTTGAATCTTAATCATGTTTATTCAAGATGCAATTTCTTAGTTTGGTACTGTTATTTCTGATCTAGGATTTTCTTCAGCCCAGATATAACACACCAAGAGAGCAAAGAGGTTTCTGCTTCTGCTTATGCATCATGAGACTTGTACAGTAGTGTCCAAATAGTTGAAACTACAAGAAACCCATTTAAGACAGCAATGTCAGTAGTGGCCTAATCTGTGCTGTTAAAAAAAAACAACAAAAAAACAACAGGTTTTGATTTAAATATACAAACATACTTGAATGCAAATCATAACTGGTAATGGTTTAGTTCAGAAAAAAAAAAGTTTTTCACTAGTAGAGATTCAAAGTGCTGCACAAGACTACGTTAATGGTCCTTATTTTTATAAGGGATAATACATCTGAAGACTGGGATGAGTTAAAACAACAGAACTGGAAAAAGGACACCCAGTGGACAGAAGCTGCACTAGGCAGAGTCATAGAGAAACAGAACTGTGCATAGACAAAGTATATTCAGTTACATTCTTTTGCTCTTTTAATTTTGGTCTTGTCCTCATATCTCTTCTGTCTGCTGCACTCAGTGATGGGTTCTATAACTGATAAACTGCATACTGTTTTTATAGCTGCCAGCAAAGATGGCGATTATAGTGTGCACAGTTATCTTAAACCTCAAATCCAAAATTTAGCATGACTAAATTTTAGTTTAAATGCTAACTACATTATTTGCTTTTTGTTTAGCTACATCAAACATTTTTGCAGGTCTGCAGCTTTGGGATAACACTACTTTGGCTACCAGGCATCACAACTATTTATCTTGCAATTGTGTGGTGCATGGCAGGTCTAACAAATTTATATACTGATAGATTTCATGAAAAGAATCTAAATCTTTACTAAACAGAAGATGAAATCCTGATTACCCTTGAGTGTATGTGAATTTCACTTTGACTTCACTGAGACTAGTACTTGATCCATTTTTCTCCTGTTTCTCAAGGTTTAAAAAAAAAAAACCAAATTTTTTTTGCAGTTGCAAATAAGTAGACTGTTCATTGGGGAAAATTATCCTCCTTGTGCTACTGAAAATTTTCTTTTCAAATTAACAGTTTAAGTGTTTCTTTTCTAGGAGGTTATGAGGAATTAGAAAGCAGTTCATGAAACATACAGCATTCAAAATCAGGAAACCAATAACAGTGTGAAAAATCATACTCAAATCTTCCATCACACATAGTAATTAGGCCCATGGAATAAATACAACATTACTTAAGAAAAATCATAATACCGACACAAACCATCACTAATAGAAGTATTTCCCATTACACATTTGATGAGTACCTGATATCCAGGAGTTCTTAATTAAATTGAAACATAGTTAGAATGGCTATTTGGAAAAGTTCAACCAGAACTTTGCATTTCAACCAGAAAATTTGGACAAAATGAAAACTCTAAGCTGCAGTTGTATATCTTTTTTATGAGAACATCTAAATTGAGATCCACACGGTTTTCTAGTGCTTAAAAATACACAAGCCTATTAAACCAAATTCTATTTAAGGCCTACAAGATGCAGTTTGACTTTGCATCAGTCTGCCCATCACATTTATGTCATGCCAATTGTTGACTAGATTTAAAGCTTTGCAGATGCAGATTTAGACCAATATTTATACGATGATTTGAATTTATCCAATAGGTTGTATGAAAAAAGCAGTAAGTTGTGCTGGGAATTGGTGCTTTGTAGGGTACTAAATTTACTACATCTGGAACAGAAAGAATCATTTATGTGTCATATTAGGTCTTTCTGTATGTGATATTCTTTTCATAAGCTGCTTTTTTGGGAACAAAATGAAGTGAAATATGAAAACAGGAAGCCAGCAAGCATTTTTGCTTCTATAACTTTTGCTGGTATTTACGTGATTTGTTTTTTACTTTTGTTGTAGTTTCTATGTATCTTATCTATTTGAACTGGTACTTGCATGTACAATCAGTCTATGCACACTTGGTCTTTTTTATGAATCATCATAACTAAAGTTCTTAACTGTCTAAGAGAATGGTTATAGCACCCACATCGTACTTCAGTTAGGCAAGGTATTAAATAGTCTGCAATGTGTTTGACCAGCCTATGCCCACCTTACTATGGAAGATGTGATTTCTGCTTGAATCTCCATACCATGTAGTCTGCACACCACTGGCTGATCTGCACAGCTCTGGCATTCAACATTGTTAGCACTTTTGCATGTGAAAGAAAGCTAAAGGTCTCGAGAGTTGTGCAGCGTAACTGGCAATCTCAAGTTTTCCCAAGTTTAAGCAAAGATAGAGTCTTTCACACTTTGAAAAAAAATCACATGCCACATGTATATCCTTAAAAGACCAATAATTGATTTAATTAAAATGATTCTAGCTTATTTGTGCCAAAAATGTGACTGACTTCAGTCAGCATTGGTTAAGCAAAGGCTAACTACTCCAACATCCACCATGTGCAGGATATTGATCAGGAGGAATTCAACATGAAATGGACTCTGTAGATAATTAAATCACCTGTCTTGAAGCATATAAAAGCTAATTATGTTCATTCGTGAGAAGCCAAAATGTATGAGTTTGAAATGGACTTAAGTGCATAGACCTGATAATATTGGTGGTGTTTGCTGAATAAATATGTGTTAAAAGTGCTACTGAAACACAGTAGCACTGTGTTGTACTGAACACAAAGTACCATTAGCATACTTCTATCAAGTAAGAGATTATCTTATTTGCTTATGGTATATTTAAACCATGAGCATAATTGTTGCTTCCCTGTTTGCACTTCAGATGTCATTTTGAGGAATAAATACTTGAAGTTCATATAATAAATTTATAAGCAAAGTAAAGAATTTGTCATTACAAACATAATTACTAATATTCAGCCATCATTCGATAAAGGTTAGCTGTGATAAACAAATTCAGTAAACATAGATGTTTTCAAAAATAATTTTCCACTCTACACAGTACCAGTAATTGAAATTTCTGATCTTGGCTTCTTAGCCACCACTAACAACCAGCTGCATCCAGAGGCATTAGTGTTAAAACAACTTTTTTAGTTGCTATGTGACCTGCAGATGAAAACCTAACTGTATATACTGACGTGTCTTCATGCAGCATGACTTTGTGAAAAGGCATGGTATAGAAATTATTGTGGCTTTCAACATACTACTGTGTAGCTTTTCATACACTATTTTAGTCGTGATGAATTGTAATTTATGCAAACTGACTGTAGATGTTTTTCAATCTGCTATCTGTATTATTATGACATTTGTAATAACATATATTTTTATTACCTTTATAATTAAAGTATCTAGAGTCAAAGTAATACTAATAAATACAAATATTGTATAAAAGGAAAATAAGCCTTGAGGTGGGTTTTTTCCAGACTTCATGCATAAGACGAGAAGTATTCTATTCATTCTTTTTGGTCAAAGTGTTAATTTGTTCAGCATGATGGCAATAACAGCTTCTATGATTGGGATTGCACAGTACTGGGTATATAAAAATACCCAAGTACCTGAAGAATAGGGCTGTGATTGAAGAAAAGAAGCTTACTACCAATAACGGAATATAAACCAAACATTTGGACTACCATGACGTAACAAAGAACATACAAAAGACATAGCAGGAGCATGGTAGACATGCTTTTTCCCTTGAGATATATAGATATCAGTCTTAAACAATATTTTGAACTGGGGTTAAACTCAGAACATATATGATATAGTTTTGGAAAACACATGATCTGTGTGAAAGAAAATTACTTCACTTGAACATTGATTGTAACACACCTTTCTTTAAAATGCAGTGAAATCCCACTGAAACTCAGTAAACGGTGAAGAGACTTAGCCATAGGCATAGATATACGAATACAGGAATTTCTTTCTGTTTCATAAAAATCACAAACTAGTTTTTTGCAGATGAATCCTCAAGATGGGAGGACAACAGCACACTCTGGGAACATGCCAAGTCAGATATTCTCTAAGCTTATGTGCCTTGTGGCAAAGAATATGGTTTTGGCAATTTGTTTGTATATTATGCTGAATTTTTGCATGGTTAGGTTGGTGCACCTAATTACTCCCACAGAAGCAACAAAAACATCTGTAGTAATTAATCTTGTTAGAAGCAGCTGTATTCATATACTACAGATAATGTCACAATTGCAGAATTATGGCCTTTAAAAATGTTAATAGAGAACAGAAATGACAAGTGATTTGCTCAGCCAGCAATGCTGACCTTTGTCTATTGACAAAGGGAAAGTCCCAGATCAAAGCAGCAATATCAAGCTCTTCACTACTGGGAAAAAAGTTAAATTTTGCAAGTTTCACTTACTGGACATTTTGGCATGTCAAAAATTCTCTGTCTGAAGAATCTTATTTTCTTCCTTCAGTAAGGATCACCAAAACTAAACAGTGGTCCAAGCAGCTACAAATTGTATGAAGATAATAAAGATTCAGGACAAAATGAAGAAAAAGCACTGATGAAATGGTCACTCGTGAGGACAAATGTACAGTTTAAACATGGAGACAACAGAAGTGATGTATTTGTGAAGAGCCAGAAAGCCAATCTACAAATGGATCTTTATAATACAGTTTTAGTCCTACTCCTTATCTTTTGTGCTCTTATGGAGTAGGTGTTAAAAAAAATAGATGACGCACTTTATGACAAAAATCTTCCAAACAATTCTGAAAGCACAGAGGGATTAGAGAGAAGACAAACTTCTGAATTTACATCATTGTGTTACATCATCTTACTCTCACAGCTACAAGGGAACAAAGTGTCCAACCTTTCCTGAAGGAAAGAAGTTGAAGAAAAACTACTCATTTCCTAAAAAAAACCCCTCACTTCTATTGCTCAAAGAGAGAAATCACTATAATGAAACTAGAATGTTGACAAAACAAATTCATGTAGAAGACTCAGAATAACTGTGGTTAATTAGAACATCCCCCCTTCCCCAACTTCTATACATAAATAATGACAATTAACAACACAAATTTTGTTCCAAGGGAACAAACAGTGCTTCCATGGGAAGTAGTATCGTATATATTTTAACATGAGAAGGAGTTTATGCATTTGATTTCCAGAGGACCTTAATGCAATTTAAGACCCATTTATGAGATATCTGGGTAAGTGTAACTTAAACGTGATTTTGAGATGCCAGACCTACAGTGTTGTGCAAAAGTAGTCATGACACTGGATTTCAGAATGGATTCACAGTTTGTCTACACCACTTACTCATTAGAACGTTTCCGAGGCAAGCATTATAGGAGACCCAGCCAAGCTCCTGGGCGCTTGGCCAGGCAATGTGCCTACCTGCCTTACCATATTCCAGCTGCCTTTTTGCTGACATCATGGGACTGATGTCGCAGACAGTGACTCTGGCATTAGCAGTCAGGACAGACATAGAATAACATTTTTTACAAAGCACAGGATATGGAAATCTGCACCTAATACCAGAAATCTACTGATGCTTCAAGTAGAAATATCCACAAAATATATCTTGATATTCAAGACACAAAGTCACAGGTTCAGAAAAAGCAAAAAATAATCCTAAAGGTCAAGGAAGACTACAAGCTCTGTGTGGGATTCAGACTAAGCAGGATGTATAATGTGGAGAGAAAATTCTCTAATGCATGAATGTGGAGAGAAAATTCTAGAACGACTATAAAATCACATTAATAATAGCATTCTGCTGACTGAGGCATATACTCTTTCAATTCACACTTCTTTTGACTGGTGAGAATTTGCAACTTGCAGTCCCATATTTAACTAAAGTAATGCAAAGTAATTCACACTCCTGTATATTGTTATCTAAAGATAACCACTAGCAACCGTATTTATGCCAATGAAAAAAAATCAGCCAGTTTTAGTCCAGGACAAACTTAATTTAATGCCATTCATATACTCTGGAAGCAAGAGTAGCATGAATGAAGACAGAAAACATTTCTTCACCTGACAAAAATCCCTATCAAATAGGAATGCAACATTTCTGTTACAGAACTTCTACCTGCCTAATACAATGTTTTCTCTTGAAATCTTGCACTTGTCAGAGAGCATAACTTTATGTAATTATTTGAATTACTGTAGTTGTTCTTAGAGCAGATAATAAAATTTACATACACATTCAAGACTATAATTATCCTTTAATTGTTCAGGTTGTAGAATTGAATCTCAAAGAATTCAGGTGATTTAAGCATCATCTTGCAAATAGTGGTGTGCAGGTAAAGACAAAACCCAGCTCCACCGGTTTCCTGTCTGAAGGCTTATGCAAAAGATCACATTTGTATTTATTCTGAGCTCTGTCTTAAACTAAACAGCTGAGGTACCAAAACCTACCTAGCCATAAAGCTCTCTATAGGTACCATTAGTACTGCTGTACTATTGCTCCCTATCTTTTCCATATCCAGTCCCTTATTCACCTTTGTGGCCTTTTGCTAACTTGGTATGTCCACGTTGTTCTTGCAGGGTAGAGCTAGAGCTGGGCACAGCACGCCAGGTCTGGCCTCACTAGCGCTGAGTAGCCCACAGGAGGCAGACAGGCTAATGATCCTAGTCACGCTAGAGTGTGGAGCACACTAAAAATTTTTCTACAAGCCTGCTTAGGGAGATGGCTGACTAGACAATGGAAAATTTAAAAGACAAAAAAATGTAACTGTTACAAACTAGTACTATTATTCAAGCACTAAAATTAACACATAGGTTTAGTTTTTACACAGAAAAGCATTGGAACAGGCCCAAAGGCTTCTTCTACTTGTAGAAGGCTGTAGACAGAACAGGGAACTCCTACTCTCTCGGTTAAGCTATCATAGTAGAATCATAGATTTAGTGGTATTTCTGTCATTGATCTTTTAAATGAATGTACCTCAAAGACCACCTTTAGTCCCCATACTCTGGAAGCTTGGAATGAATCTGCCGTAACTATCAAATGCATTCAGATCCAAAGAGATATGGATGATTATAAATATACTGTGTATAGGCTTTCACTCAGTTCCAGTCTGAGAACATATTCCCTTATATCTCTTTGCTGTTCACCAAAGTCTACCCACTATTCAGTGTTATTCAAGTATCACTTTAACGAGAATATTAAAATGTTGCAAAATGATAAAATTAAAAAAGGCATAATATATGAGATGGAAAGAAACATCTCAATAGTTACTAGATATTTTTAATACACAGATATTTGGTGAATTCTGACATATACTTTCACAATTATTTATATTATTTCATGTGACATTTTTCCCCAAAAGGCTTTAAAATGTTCAAACAGAGGCAAAACTTACCTGAAACCCTGGTATGGAAGTCTATATTTTGATTGAACAATTACCTTTTTGGATATATGTATGAAGACTCCAACTGAAGTCACTTGTGGCACAGATTTGTATGAAAACGCAGGATTGCCCCTAATGCAAATGAAACCACATAAAATTCCCTAGGATTGAAAATTATTTTAATAAATCCCTGTAGATAAAAACCCAAGGAAGTGGAGAACGGTAGCACTAAGGACACTGAAGTCCCCTATAAAACTGAAGTGTGTGGTTTATATTTACTATTCAAATAAAGAACAGTAACCTGAAAATTTAGATGGTCTCTCATCTGATGAAATACACTAGATATTTATGACATGGTGCAGCATATATGTTATTATTCTTGAATAAAACACTTTGTGTTGTGAGATTTTCACAGACTAAGTAACGATATGAAGTAGCACATGTTATAATGTAACAAGCCCCCAAATGCTCATTGTTAAGAGAGACCTTTAATTCTTAGGAAGCACTGCAGAAAAAAAGTAACGAAGGCAATAAAGTCAGTCTCTTCACCACAGTATAACCTTACGTACTGGTTTCAGAGAGATTAAATAAAACCATATATAAACCGTAAGAAAGTCCCTTTATGACCTTACGAAACAGATGTTTACACTCCAAAGAATACTTTTGGAAAAAAACAATCACTGATACAACCAAGTAAATAATTTTGAACTGCTACAACAAATGTATATATACACGACCATGCACAAGTTTTGAGTTAATTTCCTGTTGGGGAATTTAATTTTCAAGTAAATATTTAGAAGCAAACTCTAACTATCCTCACAAGGCCAGTAAAGTAGCTCTACATACCACATAGTAAAAGGAGAGAGCAAATTCCTTCCCAAGGGTTGCCAGCACTAGGTCAGCCATTCTGCAGCCATTACTGTACTTCATAGGCAGAAGCAGCCACAGCTGTTATACATTACCCTAAACAGGCACCTTGCTCAGTAGATTCGTGTCATCACCAAATGGCCATCTTCCTTTACCTTGAACTCATTAATTGTCTCTCCTTGCTGTTACAGGCCAGGGGGAGGGAACATTTAGAACGAAAAATTTCTTGAGAACAAGAAATGGAGAATTCCTGGTATGTCATTCAATGTAATCAATAATTTCCTTAGAAAAATTTTATTTGTACTGCCATGTGCATTTGCACAGAACAGTGGAAATTTGCCTTTAAAGCAATATCTTTCCTCTCTATCTCATTTTCCCTTTATTTTTCTGTATAGGTAAAAGTGGTTTTGGAACTCTCTATATTTTTTTAATTATATTTTGGACATGTATTTGAAATGTGCCCTCCAATCTGCTCAATAAATAGCATAATTAGCTAATACTTCTTGCTTGCATTTCATACCCAATCCTATTTTAAATTTCTGTCAACAAAGCAATTCTCTTTCAGATTTCTATTTTTCAATTATTCATTATAAAAGTTTCCAATAATGTCATACCCTATATACAGACTTTTTAGACTTTTTCTAGCTGATCTTAAAATTTCTAAGCCGTATCTTCGTATGTTTTCAGTTGCCACCCTTTTTTCAGTATTAGGCATACCCTTAGAAGAATAATGTTCTCTTCTTTTCTCATTCAGGCTTCTCTTCTTTTTCTTCCTCCTATCACAAATACTGTACTCAATAAATTGATCATGACATACTTCACAGTCATTTAGCACAGTTCACTAAAGTCACTAGATTTAGTTTATGAGCTGATACTTTATTCTTTTAAATAAAATGTAATATCCTTCTACCATTACATATATTACTGTGATACAGCATCTCCTCAAGCTATAAAACACTACTTCAGAAAGGACATACAAGTAAAAAATGGGGGCAGAGATGAACCATACAGCCATAATAAATATATTTTCTCTGCTGTTCAAGAACAGATGAGAGTAAGATCTAACAGACAACTTTTCCCTTGGATTAGGATAAAAAGACTTCAACAATCTTATGATGGGGAGCAGTGACATATCAAATGTAGTCAGAAGGTGAATGACTCTTTTCCAGCGCAATTAACAGAAACAATCTAAGGATAGGAAGTGGGGATGATGGCAAACTGACTACCTTACTGCTGTTATGTAAGTAATGGAAGATATGAATTGTCTCACAAGTTCTTGGTATTTTCTGGAAATAGCTTCAGACAGCAAAACAAGTAGGTAAGATCTTGTAAGGATTGCTATTTCAATTGCTAGTTATATATTTGGTCAAGAGTATAAGGGAGTCGAGTTTGAGTGAAAGTCGCCTTAAAACAATCAGAGTTCTCAAACACTATGAAAGGAAGGAATTGCCACCGCACATTAAGAACAATGACATTCCAAACCTGGGCTTTAACAAACTGAGGAAACAAAAGATAGGATCTCTTGGGCAAACATTCAAAGTTTTGTTTTGTTCCTTAAAAAAACCATTCTGGAGCCTGAAAAACAACTTATTCCAAACAGGAAGATCAAAAGGAAGTACATGAAGAGACTTAAGAGCCTAAATTGAGATCTCTCGAATGACTGACATTAAAAAAAAAAAGAAAAGAAGAAAAACTACCAAGTGTAAACAATATTGCCTATAAAGGAATAGTATCAATTTCTTAGGGAGGGTAATGAGGCTGAGTAATGACACATAAGGTGCATTAAGCCAACTAAGAAAATATTCAAAACTGCAAGCAGACGAAGCACAAAAGGGTCCTCCATTAACACAAAAAGGCGAAATCGCTGTAACAGTGAAGTCTGAAATAGTTTGGGCATTTTTCCTATTGTCTTTAGAAAGCATCTAATTGTGACCAAAAACTTTCAATAATTTTAATAAAATGGATAACAGAGCAGACAAGGAAAAGGGGAAAGGAAAGGAGTAAAATCATATTTAGATTTCCCTTTCAGCATGACTTAGCCATCTAAGACAGCTGTCATCAACTGAAATAAGATATTAGCTGTTAGGCCTGACAACACATGGAAGATGGGCAGGTCCCAGAATTAAAGCAGGAAAACCCATACTTAGAATTTTTGCTCTTCTTTTTATGTGTCTCTGAACTGGGATATCTGAAAATTTACTAAAACAAATTATTTAAAAATCAATTTCCAAGCACCTGGGGATAAGATGATAATAAACAGACAACATAGATTTGTCAAGAACTAATCATATTAAACAAACGTAATTTAATTTTTTTTTGGTCAGAGTAATTAGACTAGTGGATAAGAATGAAGAAATATTTGCAATGTATCTTAACCTAAGCACACAAGTGAAATACAGGTTTGCTGAAAGTGCTAAAAAATGAGCTCACATGGGCTCAAAATAAGGAATGTAAAAAGTAGGTTTTGACATACAATTACAGCAGAGAACATTTCTGTCTGGATTCCAGAAAGCCGGTTTGGATCAGTCTTCATTACATATTGCTATGAATGATTAAGATGCTGCATAAAAGACACCAATTTTCAAAATAATTTAAGAATAGATTATTCTAAAAATATGTAAAATTATCTTGATAAATTCTGGAACAACAAGGGAGAAATTTTATAAAAGGAAATATACAGTATTAGATTTTAAAAGAAAATATCCATAAACACAAAGGTGAGATAACTGGTTGACTCAACAGAAACAGAAAATTGTAAGTCATCTAACTTTGATGCTCAAAAAATGGATATGCTGCTCTGAAATACGTGACATAAGTAAATTAAACATGAAAATGCAAAATGTTATTTCATTTTGTTTTATCTTCTTGTGACCTCAGCTAGAGATCATTGTGGGACATCCCACTTCAAGACAAACAATCAAATAAAATGACACTTGATGTGATGTGATTTGATTTGTTAAATCTAAAAAAAGAGAAGGCTGAAAAGCAATACAATAAAGAGTGTTTCATATTGCATGTAATCAGTCATTCATGATATGAAGGGAAAGCTGGCTTCTTTGCAACAAAGAAGATACAGTTCTGGTATAAGGAAAACCTTTTCAAGTATCAGAAGTAGTAAGTTAATTATCAGTTATGCAAGGCTGTGATTATCAGCAATTTATGAACACAAATGAATTTATCAGAATAGTCTACATATAATTGATATTACCAAAAAGAAGGGATGATGTAGAAGTGATAGCCCTGAGGTCATGAGCTCCTTTCTTTTTCTTTCTCTGTAGTTAGGTAGTTTGATATTGTACAATTTTCTTCAAGATTCTGAGCTTTGTACTTTCCAAGCCAACAAATACCACGGTCAACAGACAGCTCAACAGGTCAGAGAGGGAAAAGGAACTAATTCACTGGCTTTTGGAAACAGAGGGCTTGAAAGAAGAATGTAGTGCTGATGCGGTGAAGACTCTGAACTAGGGGGCCCCATACTCTCCTCTCAATGATCGCTCCTGCTATAGCACCTACAACCAACATACTGAGAGTTACTGGAGCTGAAACAAAATCAAAATGTTAAGAAATCTGGTTATTCAGCCTTTGAAATGAAATTCATACTGTTTGTGTAAGTGTAAACTTTTTGAGGTTGACAATAGTAGTCAAGCCTCTTAAGGGGCTGCTACAGCACAGACTAGTTTGGTCACATGATGCACCTTTTTAGCTTATGAGTAGATTATATGCTACAAAACAGATGTTCCAAATGCCTAAACTCCCAATTCCATGTCTGAAGTTGTGTTGCAAATTCAAAGTTTACACAGGTATAATCCAATTCAGAGAGATACAGAAGGTTTTACCACATGCCTGATCATCAGCTCAGGCTATTGCTTGTCCAGCAAAAGTATGATTCTATGACGGACCTAAAAAGACTATTTTAAGAGCCTACCTTGTAGCTGACTACACAGTATGTGCATTCATTAAAAAAAAAAATCAAGCAAAAAACAAAACAAACAAAAAAAGTGAACAATAGCAGGCTTTGATGATTCTGGGAGCGACTTTTGGTAGTGCTATTTGGAACAGAAATATGGAGAGTATTTATATTGACAAACTTTAGTGCATGACAAAAAGATTCACAAAAGGAAAAAAACCCAACCTTTCAAATTTAAAGCCTAAAATTTTGAATAAACTATATGCCTGGAATTAAAACAAATGGAACTCCTTTATCAGCTTTTTAAAAAATATTTGAAGGTCTTCCTCTAAGAGACTGCAGAGGGCCTGTATGAGACAGAAACCTTAAAAAGTCTTTGCATTTGGATACATGAGATAATCTGATGACTTCAAAGGATCTCAGTATCTTCCTCCAAAGCACTCAGATCTTCATTAGAAGTGTTTAACATAACTTTCAGAAGTTAAGCAGATGATAAAATCTAGAATAATCTCCAATGTTGAACATAAATATTGTTACTGTTCTATAGCTATCCTTCTACTGTGTGAAATACCATGACAGGCTCTTTGTCTTACAGTTCTTACCAGTGAAATTATCTGTATTCTGACCATAAAATACTTCATCCAATTCAAAAGTAAATTTAATTCACTTACTGTGGCTGTTTACAAACTTGTGGCAGCTTGTGCACAGGTCTGCAGTGGAACAGAACAACTAACACAATCAGAAGCAAACATTATATATATTACAGATTTTGTTTCAATGTTTTAATATATCAGTCACAACCCAAAAGAACATCAATGTTTAAAGAGGCATGTTCCATATAATGTTGTATAGCCTGCCCGTGGGAAAATGGTTTCTACAACGTGGTTATCTTGCAAAAAAATGGGCTACTTTCAATACAGACATTTCTAATGAAGACCTTTTATTTACATCAACTTCATGTATTCCCTGGTTACATTTTATAATCTTACAGGTCCATCTTCCAAACTTAACACAAGTTAGTCCAGGCCTCATTTTCTGAGCATACATTCCTCAAGGAAGAGGTAACAGGGAGAGAAACATTATTATTATAAGGTAATAGCACCCAATCAATCACTTCTGCATGGACAGTACATATGTTTTATTTCAGAAGATTTATAATTCCTTTACTGCAAACCCCATATTTATCAAAAGCTAAAACACTAGTTTTTAAGAGGCTATTTCGTTTTCAATTCAAGGAAGAAGCATTTTTAACATCTGATACTTTTAAAAAGGATCTTTGTTGATTCTTGAAAATATCTTCATAGTATTAGCTGTGCATTAGCTACATTTTGAGCTCTTGACCTGCACAATGCGTTGCTCCTCTCTTTCATTAGAAAGGTGGATTTGAATACATTTTAGACAGTAGCATTCTTGTAAACATTTTGAGTTGTCCAAAGGCATCTCTTTGCCTTACTGGTTTGGGGTTACAAAAAAAACCCCTCTTTTTTCAGATGAAAACCCCCTTGTGACATGATATTTAGCTTTGGTGCTAATCTTATTCAATGTTTATTTATGGCCTTATAAGAGAACTGTGTTAGTATATCTATATTTAATAGTTTGTACAGAGAAGCAGCACAGAATTCTTCTGAAGGTACAGATCCCTGTGAAAAATGACCTAGACCCTGCTAAAACAGAGAGCCTCTGTGTCAGTTAACAAACAAGTCTGTGTGATTAAGGAGAGTTCTATGGGACAGACTGAAATTCACATGTTACCAAAAAAGGCAATGCAATACAGAAATAAGTTTCTTAACTTGAGATAACAAGTAAGCAAATGATAATTTGAGAAGACACTCTGCAACATCAACAGAATTTGGCAGTTGGGGTAGACTTTAACAAATCTTCAACTCTACCCATGTTCCCATCGTACCATATGGATCTCATAGCTGGAAATCCACCAGCAGTGCCAACAGATGTCAAAAAGCTTTCAAAACGACAGAGTTAGAAAAGATTATATGTATTAATTTAAGTCTATGTATAAATATGTCAAAATTTCTCAGAGTTCATCAGCCTTCTCTCCTCTCCCTGCACTTGCCTTAAAGACCATGAAAATATTCCGAGGCTCACATTAAGAATGAAGCCTGAGTACTTTCCATTACAGGGCAGCAAAATGAAGATGCAATACGCTAAATAACATTCTCTCCAAATGAGAAGTCTTGAAACAGAAAAAAAAGAAGTGGATTTAGCAACACAAAAAAACCCCAACCCAATAAACAATATTTGATTCTGTGGGAAAGAGTGAATGGAACAAAAATGTTGCATAAATACCAATATTATGTTAAGGGAATCTGAACTTTTCAACCTTTCTAACAAAACTTTCTGAAGAAGGGTGCATTCAAGCAGAGAATAAAAAGCAGATTTCTCTTTTTTCGGATAACACCCAGAAACATTTCTCTTTGTTCTGTATAAATGTTCCCTCCTTCCCATGCCATGCAGACAAAAAACATTCTGACTAGTTTAGTGGTCTCAGATGGAAGGGAATGATTTGACACCAAGTGAGAAAAGATAGAAACAGTTCATGTCTTCAATTTGTACATTAAAATGTGTCTTGTTGGCTCATACTATGAGGAAATGTGGGAAGTTTGCCTGAATACAAATACAGTATCTAAATACACTATCTCTATTTACTGCATAAGGCTTTAAGGTAATCTTCGTATTTATTCTACAGCAATATTGAAGCCTGCTTTAGATTCATTCATAAAGGAAGACATTTTTAATAAATTATATGAAATTAAAATATAGCATTAAGACAGAGGGAATAATCTAAAGTCATTAATTCTTGGCATTTCTCTTTAGAATCAAATAAATGGAAATTAAAATTTACCTGTCACAGTAAAATACAATGAAGGGAAAACCTGCCTGCACAAAAAATCAACAGAGAGGTCATTGCAGTATTTCCTTTTTACTGAGAAATGATTGTGCTGTCTTCTCAAGGAAATGAGATAAACACCAATATTATCAGGGGAAATTTTATTTACAACAAATGGATGTCTTTTGTTAGCATTCTACCCTATATGGGACAATTGAGGTTTAGGATCTGTCGCCATTACAGAGGGGAAGACAACATTGTGAATAATTACAGTCTTTCAGGATCAAAATCCATATTTTACTCAAATAGCATAAGTATTTTTCATTAAATGATTAATGATATACAATGAAGCAATTGTGGTTTTTTACCTTTTAAATCAATTTAGAAGATTCAGAAGATGATCAGAGAAGATTAAGGATCTACTGCTAAATGAAGCACAATTTCTAGTAACAATCTCTGGGTAAGAAGTTTATATATTGTTTACTGGGACACTTATTCTTCCAAAAGACTTATTTCTTGCAAAAGACCACTGTCAAGGGATTCTAACTCCATATACATACAACTTATGGCCTACCAGAGTGTAATGCAGTATTTTTAGTTGCTTATAAAATGAATTTGTCAAAGTGTATAAAGAAGAACTTAGTCCATTTTTATAGAAAAGCAATTGTGTTTTACAAAATGTTGAAGCAACCATCTATTTGATACAAAACATGTCAGTTTTATAAAAGGCAAGCTAGAGAACTAAAAGCACCTTTGTAAAAGCACCTTTTAAAAGCTTATAAAAGATGATGCGCTAACAAAAAAAAAAAAGATATATTAGTGCTGCTAGTCCAAGAGATATAAAATATGAAAAGAGCTAATTTTGCCTCTTCCCTCTGAGCCTTCTTCACAGGCAAAAAGCCAATAACCTAAGTTTTATCACCTGGCTAACTGATGAATTATGTCAACACTATTTAGCCAACAGATTTCAGCATGTGGACTGTAGATGCCTGAGAATCTGTGGACTATTTTTAAGAGGTCTGTAAAAGAGTACTAGGAAAAACCAATTCATAGGCAGTGTACACGAGCCAATGGAAGGAAAATTTCTAAGTTGGTCTACATCAACAGTGAAACTACACTGATATCCTGGGAACCAGAATTGCTGAAAAATCACTGGTACTTGAATCTGAAGGATCACATAGGATTGTATACTTGATGCTTCTGATGCCTAAGGATCTTAGCGTATATTTTGTAGATTTTTAGAATTATGCAGGTTGAATGGATTTTCCTGGGTTGCTCACCACATCTTAGGTGGTGTTTAGAAATCACTGCACGTTTCCTCACACTTTGCCAAGGGTATGTTGTTTTGAAGAAGCACCTGCAAGAATTATAAGATAGCTTGAAGAAAAACAGAAGAGAAAGCTCAGAGCCCTTGGAGAAGCCCCAAGGGGCAGTTCTGAGGAATTCTGAGGGTGGGCACCAGGGGAAATGGGTACCACGGGTTGGTTATAGATATCACATGTTAATTACTGAAAGTTATAAAAGCTGCAACATCTGGCTAACGGGTGTGCACATACTTTGGGTGTGCATCTGGAAGCTTCCAATAAAGGGTTATTTTATCTATCTCAAATAATGTTATTTTGAGAATTTTTTGCAGGATTTTTAGGCATCACTTCTACATAGCATTAATTTCTGAAAATAACAACTAGTAATGTAAATAAGTCGGCCTATGTTTTCCATTTTGTGATCTACTGAAGTAGAGGTGTAGTCCACTTCTTAAAGTATCTCTAACATGCTATCCCAATAAAACCACATAGCTTACCCAAAAGAGTAAGACATCATCTTAGCTGCCAACAAATCATAACAAAATATCTATCAGTGGGGTATGTAATAATTCTCACCAACAACAGACAGGTTCCTTAAACTATGAACCTTTTCAGGAAGATATTCAGCAACAGTCAACTAAGCATAAATTTTTATATTTTTGCTATCACCATACTTACAGACACAGATATTTAAGTGGGTACATATCTGTTTTATATGTGTGTATATATATACACACACATACAAAAACACACATTTTAAAAGGTCTTCTGTCAAAATTCTCAGGGAGAATTCTGCAAAAGCAAGATAATTTCTACAGAACTCAGAAAACAGTGTACCACCGAATCTTTAACATATATTGTATTAGAGAGTAAGTACAGTGACTTCAAAGCCAGTGCAGCTATTTTACAGTATTTGAAGGATTATCTTTTGCTGCTCATGTTAAGTAGTCATTTCTAGGAGACTAGAAGAATTACACAATCATTTATAATTTAATAATGACTATTTTTCTGATATTAATTATTAAATTTATTTCTCACACAGGATCACTATCAGCTTTCTTTAATTCTTAAAATAAGGAAAACCAAGCACCTATGAGAGGCAGCTCCTTTAATATAGTTCTGTCATTTGCAGGCATGACAGTGCATATCAGGCCTTTCAGTCAGGTGCATCAGATCACCAAAAACTCTGAATATGATCTTAAGTATACTGTTTTGGCAGAACATGTCCTATGCAATACTGAAAGCGCTGAAATTTTCACTAGCAATAATAAGACTCTCAGAAACATCCTAATTTTCTATTCAGATAAAGATTCTCAGCTAAAACTCATCTAGCATCTGATTTTCACAGAAGTTCAGTGTTCTACTGTATTTTCTAGCTGAGATTTTATTAGTACAAAAAGTCCAGTGGTATTCCTGACAGTCATAGATCAAATTCATGCCTCACCTGATGTCTAAAAATTTTTTTTGTAAGTCACAATTCTGGCTTTTTCTCTAAGAAGAAAGCCCCCAATAACAACTCATTATAGGGTATTTCCATAGTCAAGGCTGTCCAAGAAAACCCAGAGCTGCCAATCGGTGGAGGCTGGAGGAATGCTCTGGGACATTTCCTCTCCAAGCTAGCCCTGTTCCAATACCCTTTCCTAAGTCCTTTTTAGCCACAGCCAAAGACTACATAACAAAATGATTAGTCTTTAGTCTGTTCTTATTTCTTTACTAATGTGTCCTAGGCTTAGCATCACTTAGTTAAGGATGATATTTAAACAGTCCAAACACTGTATCTTCACACAGGCGCTGGAAACCAGGGCTATACGAAGAAATGAGTTCTGTTGTGAAGGAGTTGAGGCTGTGTTCACTTCAGGCTGTTCTGTTTTCACTGTCTGTGCTGCCCAGTGAAGAAAAACATGCCCAGACCACAGCTGTGACACTCAGGCATGTTCAGAGTTGAAAGGCTACCTTAGAGTTCTCTGGATTGCACTCGTGGAAGGATGTAGATACAAACTTGCTATCTGTTAAGTAATTTCTGACAGAAATGTGGATATGAAAACCATATGCAAAAATTGCAAAGGAACTAGCAGGTAGATTTAATTTTGTGAAGATGATTAATGTTGGTATATTTAGACTATGGCATTAAACACTAATTTCTCTCTTTCACTTTTTTACTTTTGTTTTTACTGACAACTTGTTACTGCTTTGATTACTACTTCTTTCCCTAGACATAGGAACACATGCTTTACTCAGCCGTATTTTTACATGGGTGTTTGAAGTCTGGGAAGAAGTTCAAATTCCAGCTACATTTCAGGTTTGTGTATGCCTGCATTTGAGCTGCAGCAGTCTTTGCAGCTCTTTCTTTTGAAGACTTGATCAGCCTTACCTTCAGGTAAATATAGTATGCATTTAAGTTCTTAACCATTAAAATATCTGACTGAAGGTCAAGCCTATTAGACTTGCTTCAGTTCACATCAATTATCCCCCCCATTGAAGGTGACAGAACTATGATTCCAGCTAATTAAGTCTGTAATATTGAGAGAGAGTGTTTAATAAGGCTCAACATAGGAGTATCAAGTTAACGCTGTCAATCTTCTTAGCTATAATGCATTTTGTTATATAAACAGTTCAGCAGCCTAAGATTTGTAGATTTCCATTTGGATGCCTTTTTCTGATAGACAATAGGCATATTTGTTCTCTTGTGGTAAAATATCCTTCAGTGGCATTGAACTAAATATATCCTAATATTGAAAAAGGTAAAGCTTATTTTACATTCCAGAGATAATTTATCACCTGCAAGTAGAAAACCAGAGAAATATTCTCCAAGCAGCATCTGGTTAATAACTGTAAGGAGAGAAGTATCTAGCCAGTCATTCTAAGCAATCAGCGTTCATTTTCACTGTCTTTGCATAGCTGTAGATAATCACATTTCTGTTAATTTACAGCTATGTTCTAATCCTTAATTTAAAACTCTACTGAGGTTTTTATTTTAGTACCTGAACTAAATTTGACAACATTTGACAATGTGTGAAGTGGCAGAATACTAGTAAACCTGAGACCTGGTTTTGTCCAAGGGTAAATATTCAAAGTAGAAAAGAAAGGGAAATTCCTAACTAAAGGGATATTCAAACAACGACCCCATTGGAGGGTGGCTGGTCATAACTTCACCCATGCACATTGTCATGGATTGTCACATCCATCACATCACATTGTCATGTGGATTGTCACATCCTGGGGTTTGGTCACACCATTTGAAGGGATATAGACGCTGCAGTTTGGAAAAGCTGATAATGCTTTTTCTTCCTTTTGGGGGAGGATTAGGAAAATTCCTGTACTTTTTCTTTGTTTCAAAGCACAGGAATGAGCTAAGCCAGCTTACTGAGGTAATTACATGCAGTCTCAGCTCCACTTGAAATACATAATGGAGGTGAGCTGGACCAAAACACTAATCTCTGACTTATACACCTGTCCAGAATTTTAAACCTGGACTATGCTGTATTGTATGTTACAGATAAAGCTTTTTGAAATTGAAATGGAACCAGTTTGAATTAGGAAACAAACTCAGAATAAACCTCAATTTAATATTCGGTGTAACCACAGCGATGGAATTTTTAGTATTTAAAGATGAAATTTGCACTGGTATAAATTGATCAATACAATTGACAATATATGAGAGTTAGAGCTGTGATTCTAGAAATCTGCAATGAAACCATATCTTATGCAGGAAATTCTACATACTCTATTGATGTCATCACATAAAAAGTTCTAATTTAAAAATCACTAGGACAAGTGACTGTATTTTGACATGTTCTCATGATATCTGCACAATAGTATTAATGTTAAATATTACTAATGCAGCAATTTCTAATTGACAAGGCAGGACTCCATGCTGTCTTACCCATTGGGGATGTTATTTAGCTGATGTTAAAGACAAAATAACAATTACATCTTCTAAACATAAATTTACTGCTACAGTTAAAGCACAAGTAGTGCAAAAGTCTTCTATCAAGCTTTCTATGACAAATTAGCATTCAACACTTACCACTGGGAGAGTGCTATAAATTATGCTTAGACAGCACAACAAAAACAACAGGTACCTGTAGGAAGGTCATACAAAGAGCTTCATGTGGAACTACGAAGCAATTGTTATGATAGCGCAAAGCAATAAACAGTCTGAAGAAGAACGTGGTTCTTGAAAACTACTGATGATTCTAAAGAAGGGAAAATTAGCCAGTATCCCCAAGAATATCATAGACTTCTAGAATAAATGTAGTAATAAGAAAAATATAGCACAGATGTGCCAAGGTGATTCAGGTTCAGGAAATGAAACATTTTCTTAAAGATGCCTCAACTTTGTCATCTTTAACTGACTTTAAGAATAATTCTATGTACAGAAGAAAGCATAAGAAAGAATAAGTAGCAGCTTTTAATACATATTCTTCCAATCTGAACATGTTACTTAAAAAAGTGATGAGCAGCACACATCAGCAAGAAGTTGTGGAGGCCTATTTTGCTACTAAATTTATTACTAAAGATGAAATTATGAATTAATTAATCTGGCCATGGGACAAGAAAGCCTAAAAAGAGGTTTGATGAATATGGCTGTATTTGTATAGAAAAGGATAACATCATCAAAAGGCAGAAGAGACAGCAGAAATATTAAAAACACAACTATATTATGCGTCTAGAAGTATTTGGCAGTACTTCCCATTTTATCTGCTCACTTTATGGTAACCAACTGCTCCTCTTCTACCTGTCTCATGCTCATTCCAGAGACTTCTCTAATTTCCAAAACAAGTGGTACCATATCTTTTTTCTAGCACTTACAAAATTTTATTGTGTTGAACATTCCTGGACACCTGAGGAATCTGCACAGCACAAGTGTCTTCTCGTAACAGAAATGCAGCAATTATTTATCACAGAAACAGTGTACTTTAAAGAAAAGCTCCTTCTTATGCTCAATCTCCCATTCTTACCATTTTCTACAACGGTGACAAAACAGAGCTCAAATATCAGACTCATGTTTAAAGCATTTCACGCTGTCTATTGTACAGACACTGCCGTCATTCCAGAAGGCAATTTCACTCTTGCACCCCATTAACAGCCATGCACAGGTCATGACTATCCTGGTGACACCAAGTCAGAAAACTAATCTCTATGATGGTATCTAGCAATGAAGCATGATTCTGAACAACCAACTACACCTCTGTAACAAAAGATGGATTGTACTTGGATTAACCAAGATGATGTGTTTTATGGCTCTACTTCATCTGTTCCCTCTGTTCTGTGAATGAGCAGGCCTATTTTATATTTCCGCAGGTAACTATTTTTTAAAAATAAAATATTGTTGTCCTACTTTAGATGAGCTTCTGAATTTTAACAAAAGCATTACACCTTTCTTAAAAGATGGGAGAGACATCAAAAAAAGAACTGCAAGTCCATCATGTAAAAAGTACAGAGATCCTTACAGAAGGGTCCCTTTTTAAGGTCTGGTAAACCTTTATTCACTTGGAATCTTGTTCATTCTATGAATAAATGTGATACAGGTCACAGCAATGGATATCAAAGGATCTGTGATGGTAGTAATAGGAAAATACAGACTTGAAGAATAGATGATGTAACCAAAGATTAACATTTTGCAATAGCCTTTTTCTTAATTACTTAATCTTGTGTTACAATACCACTTTTTAAGAGGATAATATTTACAGTTCCTCTAATTTAAAAGAATGTAAGCACACCAGTGATCCCTAGACATTTCTGTGATTTATCTACTGTACTATGTAAGTTCTTGCTCTGGGCATTTAAAATAATCATGATAAAGTCATCCTCAATAGATACATGTTTTCATCTTTTATGTCTATATCAATATTAAACTTCTGGTTTTATGCAGTGATAAAGATCCCCATAGCATTATTTTTAGTGAACTCTTAAGATATATTTAAAAAATCAATAAGAAGACTGACATAGATCATAAAAGATCCATAAAAACATATGTAAGATATCACTTTGTTTCACTGAGATAGTAAATGGTAACTATTTCTCTCAGTAGAGCAAAAGATGTGTAAATTTAACTGAATGTATACTAAATATTGGATTCCTGTAGAAGAGAGATGAAAGATAACATCAGCAATTATAAATTAGTGTCTGTACATCTTGTCAATTAAAAAAAATCAAGGATAAATAATACTCATTAGCCTCACAGAGGTATTTTGAGACCAGCTGGTTAACACTTATAGAATGTGTTAATAATTAATGCACTGTTACATGTTCACTTATAATATATATAATCACCACCTACATTAGAGGAGGTTTGCCCACCGGCAAAACAGAATTATTTCTATATTTAATGGAAGGTTATATGAAAGCAAACAAATGCATAAACACCTATTTCATGTATGAAAATTTGAAATAACTCCAATAAAGATTTGGATTGCAAGTCTGTGATTCCCTCTACTTATATAATTTCATTTTAATCCACTTTTAAAGCACATTCTACAAGAAAGGAAGCTTTACTCCTGTGGGAGATAAGTGTAAGAGCAAAAAATGGAACAGATCCTGGAAACATTAAAATTAATGATGTCTGAGAAATCATTATGGTTATAAACTTTAAGCCTGACAGTTTTAATTCAAAGCTCACAAAAACTGAGAAACAGTTAAATAAATTGAAGGACCAGATGGTCTCAGCCTTCAGGGAATTCACTACAGACAGATAATTGGGAAACAAGAGTCAACAGATATTCTGAAGTGTTTTGAAGAGTCTGATTTCTGATGAAAAACTTGAGAAAATAATTTTTCCAGAGAAAAGCCAAAAACCCACATGTTCATAAAGATTGTTTTTCTAAGAGATTTTTCAACGCTTACATTCCAAAAGGTTCAGATTGGGTATCTCTGTGCCCAAATTCAGACCACTGAAATGACTGCATTTCTATGACCTATTCTTATTCTTTCAAATTTCTGAAGCATGAATCAAAAAAACCCAAACCCCTTCATCTTTCCTTTAGTACCACAGACATAGGAGGCAAACCAGATCTTAAAGATCATCAAGTTCTAACCCCACTGCCATGGGCAGGGATGCAATTTGTCAAAGGAGATGGAAAATTTCATCCCTCTTTGGTTGGATTTGTAACTCAAACTTTTTTGATAAATAACTCAAAGTGATAGGCAACCAGGTGCCAAGTAAAAAGATTGAAAGACTGAAGATTTAAATTAATTTCATATATTTTTCATTAAGTTCTGTCACTACAGTGAAGGACAAGCATGGGAATTAATTACCACAAACCCTTTAGCCTTTGTGGTTGTGTTTTCACTAGAGAAGAGCTTCTTTCCGTATTTGTCTGCTAGAAACAGAATTTTTCAGGAACTGTCATGTTTATACTACCAAACTGAACCCAGCTTTAAGAACACTAGTCAAATATTTTAATTATCCAGCCTTTCAATCAATGTTTCACATAAAATTACTTACATGTTTGTGTTCAGTTCTTACTGTTCATTTGTCCACACAAAAATAAAACACTATCACAACTGGATCTGCAAACCACTCTGCCACTCTTGACAGAAAAGAACCAAAGATGAAATGGATATGAAAACTGAACTGCCATTTCAGTCTTTAGAGGGCTCTCCTTAGGTCTAAACTCAAGCATTTTAGTGACGGCGCTGGGGAGGACATAGTATCTAGGAGCTTGCCTGCGGGTTTTGTCTGTCGTTCCTTGCACATGCAAATGATTTCACTTGCTAGGACTTCAGACAAAAAGTCTTTCAAGTCATTATAATGTGAGAAAATAACTGGAGACTAGAAAAATTACACTACATTTTCCTGATTAAAAAAAAAAAGAGCAATTTAGTTCAGATGTCTAAGACAGTTCACTAAGGATGGATAATGCATCAAGAAAAATAATAGTGGCTTTTTTTAGCAAAATGAATATATTCTGATAATAGCATTGTTCTCAGTAATAAAAGTCAGAAAACAAGAATATACTCACAATCTTGCTTCTAAATGAAAGGAATTATAGACTAAAACAAATTTCCTCTAATACGATCTTCCCTCTCTACTGAGAGGGAAACAAAACAAGCTGTGTATTAAAACTTTCATTGTGTCTTGGATGACTTTAAAAACGGTGGAAGAAAATTAGCTAGTACTAAAACTAGTATTTTAATTTATCAATCAGACTCACTAGGAAGAGATTAGGATAATAAATTCTGCTATATATGTGAGCATATTGCCAAGACTCCTCTTTTGGTATGACTACTGTATCTTTTTAGCTTCCAACAGTTCAACAAAGCAGGGTATCTTCTGTTCCATGGGGTAGGGTTTTTGGTTTGTTTTTGAAAATGCTATCCAGTGCCTCAAAATTCACTAAATATCACAAGTGAGAAAAGGGACTTCTGGTTAGTGGAACAGAGGGTAAGCAATGAGGAGTCTGGAAGGAGATTCACCAATCCCTCCACAACACTTTGTGCTAACCGCAAGAACAAGGAGTAAGAATTCCTGCCACTTCTGCAGAGTTACAGAAGTGTGGAAAGAAGTGTGTTTTTCAATAGCTGTAGAGTATGTGAATCCTTGTGCTCAGTTGGTCAGTTCTTAATAGTGACTCTGGAGAGATTTAACAATTACTTTCTGGTAAAATATGCACAGTGACAGCATTGTGAATGTGCACATCTTTCACCCTATTTTATTACAATAGCACATTTAGTTTGATTAATTTGTATATTTAGAACTGAAACATGTTGTTATTAAAAACCTGAAATATAATGAGTAAGGTTTTATCCAGTTTCTCTTAACTTACGTCAGTGGTAGTGATTACTTTAATTTAGGTATTTATACAATTTAATGGAGCAGTTGTGGAACTATTTTTACAGGGTTTATACTGCACATGTTCAAATAACAGAAAAACTTTGCGGAATAAAAAGATACTATGGCAAATCAGCAATATAAAGAACTTCTGGCTCAATGTGTACTATGTATCACTTTTTTCCAATTATCTAATCTAGTTGTTTTCTAATTATCTATCTAGATGTAATAGATATGGTCTCCAAGGAATCTGTCTAATGATCATTCATTGAATTTCTTTAATTTGAAGGAAAATAATTAGTACTTTCACAATAAAAACATCAGTGATGCAAAAGCAAACAGGTGAATGCCAAATATAAGACTTCAAAGCAAACTGAAGAATTTATGATACCTGTGAAGTCTGATAGTCTTACCTCCACATTCCTTTTCGGTCTGAACGGTTCTAAGATTGTGGAAAAAAGTAAAAGAATAAAGTTTCCCCAAACGAGAACAGAGGAAAGATGTAAAGGATAAAATTTACAATATCTTTTATTGATCATTAGAATTTTCATCTCTCACCATTCCACATAATTTAATGCTATTAATTGCATTTATTTTTTTCTTTATTACAGAAATATACCTTGCATATGGGTTCTACCTCTCAAATTCTCACAGAACATCTGGAAATAATTCTTCCTATCTGTTGAAGTCCTTCCCATTAAATCCTGGTAAGGTGTATTATTCGTATACAGCAGCAACCATTTGTTACTATTATGATACACATGCATATATTGAATTATGATTTCTCATAATTCTGGGGCCACAAGTCAATTTTATATAAAATTTCTGGAGCAGTATCAGTACGTTACACTCTTTTAATTATTTTGCTAGGAGATTGCACTATGCCTCTCACAAAGTTCTTAAATCCGAATGACACCCTATTTCCCTGAAAATAGTGAGAATTCTTGGTTTTCATTAAAAGCCAACTTTTAACCTGAAACTGTATTTTAAGAAACCTTGTTAAACAAAGGTTAATTTTCTGACAGAGCATTATCTGATAACCTGGACAGCTAATAAAATCTTCCTTCCTTTTTCACAATGATGTGAAAAACTAAGTTGCATCTCCAAGCTTACCATAGACTTATTAGGGGTAAAAATGGACCCCATCCTCTTGAGGTAAGATATTTTGATTGTGTTCTTCCAGCAATTTTTCTCAGCATCATTCTATGTTCAATTCACTTGTCAAAACCACCTTTCTCTATTTTACATGCATTATGCGGTGCCTGTACAATTTTAAAAGCATACATACATTTCCGAGTCAAATGATAAAAAAGATATTGCTGTGTTCAGAGCTAATTTGATTATTTTTCAAAGTTACAGGTGATTTTTTGTAATTACTGACCCTGTACATTTTCAACATTTTAGTAACATTTTCAATGTTTTACTGACCTTTATCAATGTCTTATATTGGGTTACCTGTGTAATGGAACTTACAACAAGAACTCATCCCGAACATTGTGACGGTTTTCACTGTATTTAAGGGAAAAAAAAAAAAGAGAAAAAAGAACAGTACTAATACTAAGCATGATGCTTCCCTAATTCCTGTTCTTTGGAAACTGAGATCAGAGGTAGCACAACATATTCTGTCACCTGAGAAACCTCTGCTGGCTTCTTTGAAGTTAAAGAAAAAAATGGAAATGTTTAGCCAATAAATTTTTCTAAAAACTTTCCCTGACTTGTTTGTTTATAGCTTCATTAGGCAGGTGCATAAGCTGCTGTTATTATTGCTGTGACAAATGTAATTTGGAGTATTTGTAAGAAATCTTATCTAAAGTGAGGAACAAAAGCATCACCATCAATATTCATAAAGGTTTAGAATTTTAGTTACATCTGGATGAAGATTCACCGAGAGAAGTCATGGCTGTCAGTTCTCACTGTTAACTTAGTTTTTCTGAGTTACAGTGTACCAGAGAGTAGTTCTAAAGAGCAGTGACTGTATGAAACCACTGTGTCTAAGAACCAAAACTTTGAGCTTCAGTAAATCTGGGGTTAACTGTGACATTTGGAGTTATGACAGGAGCCTTACGCTGCTTTCTGGAGGGACCTACCTGTTCTCAGCTGTTTTACTTGCGGAGCTCAGGGAAATGGTGAGCTGACATGAAGAGTCCTCCGTAGAGATTTACAGAGACGACTGTGTATTACCTGGCTGGTGTTGCTCCCACCCCTTGTCAGGGTAAGAGCCTTTAGTCAGTTGAGTCTTCATATTCATAACTGTTTTTCCAATAATGACATATTTTTTATTTTGCCTGTGGACTAAGTAAACATCCAATATAAGAAAAAAGCCAAACTGCCTTCTTTTCCTCCAGCAGACAACTTTTTAAATTTACCAAAACCAATCATGATGTACAGGCTGCCTACGAATTTCTGTGGTATTATATTTGTATCATATTTTGCTCAGAGAATCATGGAGAGACTATTCAACCAATTAAAATGTAATGAAACAATTCAGTAAAAGTTTTAATATTTTTTAAATTTTAATTGAATCATCTCACATTCAAAATAATTTTAACTTTAGGCAATCATAACTATAATTTTTATAGCTATTGAAATATATTTCTTATACCAAACTTTCAGTTTGTATTACAAAAAATACCAAAACAAGCCCCTGTAACATAGGCCATTCAAACCCTTCACCTAAGAGTGCAGCACAACATTCTGCCTTTATTTGATAATAAGCCACCAATTTCTTGAAAATTTCTACACTGCAAAAGTGGAACTGTGTATTCAGCCTTTACCTGGACCACCTCCACAGTGTGTTTTTCAGCCTGTTACAGAATGGCAGTCACCTTATCTGCAAAGCCTAAGCAGAAGCATCATGAGCAGCCGAAGGGCAAGATGTGCCTGACAGGTTTTCTTTTTTGCCAAGAGAAAAAAAAGGAAAAAAGTCCAAAATAGCCCCAAGAGCTAAATATCAGCAGAAGTGATAAGCAGTTCATTATTAGATTATTGGAAAAAGAAACAAATTACCTGATTAGTTGCTAACGTATTGCCTTTCTTTAGAGAAAACAGAATCAATGGAAAAATAAATCCTAAAAACAGGGACATAAAGAACATCCCAGCAGAGGAAAGAGAAATAAAAATGTCATGGAAGAAACTGAAAAATTAGTGAAAGAGACATAGGTGAAAACAGAACTGATTATCTTAATTTGTACTGATTATTGAAGATTTGCTCAATGAACAAGGAGGTCTTCACAGCCAAGTCTTTAGAAGGTCTGCCTTAAGTTCTAAGGAATTCTTAGGCAAGGATTAAAAAACAAAAGGCAGACATAGTCTTTTTTAAAAAAGACTAATTCTTCGAAACATCATTAGAAGTATCATTTAAAAAAGAAAGGGTGGCATTGTGACTTAATGTCAGAGCACATGCATTTCACAGAGTAGCTGATCTTGCAACAAATTTTAACTCCTTCACAGGGGATTTTTCCCTCACCATGAATTGCTGTGTATCTAATGCTCTGAGAAGTCAATCAGAAAATGCCCTGTCCATCCTATGGCAATAACCACTGAAGCAGCATTTACCGCTATAATGTTCCCGTACTTGTTCATGGACTGGATAACAGGTACAGCTCTGATGGATTCACTACTTTAACTCTGTTCCTATTCTACAAGTCTCACAACATGCTGGAATACAAGAAATTCCAACAAGTTTGTCTGAATAGAGTTAGATATGATGAACCTGAAAATGCAGACACTTCCTCCAAACAATATGAGATTTATGTGTCTTTACAAAACATTGTCACATAGCCAGCAAAGCTTTCTGTGATTAGGCAGGAAGGAGGAAGATTTATTCCAACAAATAGTCTAACTAAATCAGCTCTAAGCATTTATCTTGCTGCTTAAGGGTTATAATGTGCTTGTACTACAAAGTAAGTACTTAGAAGCCAATACCATAGGAAAATAAAAACATATAAGATGACAAAAGCGGCTCGCTGTCTTGACATGCTCTGTCATCAGATTTATGAAAATTTCATGTACCCGAGGCACCCTACTGAGAAGTTTTCCTTCATTCAAGCCTTACATGCTTGTTTACTCTATAAAGTAGAGATAAAATTGGAGGAATTAATATATATTCTTATAAAATTTTAGGCTGTGCTTTGCCTGGGTGGACTCCATGACCCTATTATATGACATAAATCTAGTAAATTTATGTTTACTGCATCTTCATTTTGTTGCCATTTACAGCTCATTAAAAAACAGCTCTGGAAAAATTTCTTCTATCCTTCCATTGTATTTTTAAATTTTAAATTAATTTCTACTGAAGGGAGCAAGGGACTGTAAATTAGGTGCTAAGACTGCTACATTATGTAACGGTATGAAACCACTGACAATGCCTTCTTGAAGATCTTGTGGTCAAGCAAACCACTCTGAGCATGTGTTTAGGCTCTGAAGCCTTCCCAGCAATTTCTGACCACTGTGTTTTGTCAATGTCCAGATCAGGTGCTACACAGCTTTTAGAGCAGTAGTGATGCCATGTGATAAAAAGGATAAAACACTTTCAGCATGTAATTCCAGAGTGAAAATTACCTACTTTATTTCTTACTGGCTTAGCAGAAGAAAACACTAGACCAGACTGCAATAACAAGGTAACATGGGGGAGAAAAAATATGTTTTCAAGACTGATTAAGTAAAAAAAGACAAAGTTTTTCTACATGGAGGAATTATTATAGAATGAGCCACTGACACTCCACGGGAAAATCTTTAGGAAAATCTGGAGAGTGCACATGTGTTAAGAATATATACAAGTGATGATCAAGAAAAGTTATTAAAAGTCATAATTTAAATTAATAAACTATACTTAGACATTTCTGTTGATACATTCCTTCATAACTGAGTGGCCTTAATTCAATTCAGCTGAATTAATTTCTAAATTCATTCAATTCAGCTGAACTGAGTCAAAACGACTTTGATTCTGGATAAGGGTGCCTAGTTAGAGTTTCACTTAAACACTTTCAAAATTCATTCAGATTAATTTTCCTCAGTGTCGGGATGAAGACAAAAGCCTTAAACTGATTACAATGAGAATTGCAGAAATGATGCATTGAGTGCCCCTGAAACTGTTACTTCTAAAACAATATATTCAGCAGCCCAGAACTTACTACTTTTTAACATTGTTTTTTGCATTATTTCAATATATACGTATTGAAACCTACAGAGCGGATGCTTTTGCTCTTTCAAACCCTTTGAACTATTAAGTAAAATGGAGTTGGTACCATTATTTCTTTGCAAATCAGCATGGCATGCTTTCACACCAGCACAAAAGAATGTACTAGCAAAGTTAATGACACAACAGGAGAAAGAATCCTAGTCCTAGAAAAGTTTTCCTACACTTTTTTTCTTTTTCACAGTTGCATGAAGACATCACCATAGCTGTATGGGAAATCTGTAGCCTGTTCCTTTCTTGCACTCATGATGTTTAATTTAGTGTTCTAAAGTTCTGAACCTCACTCCAGTACTTGTTCACTGAGCTGAATAAACATCTCCTCCCTGACTCTTCAGGTTATATAACAGCTCCACATGACACATCTGCACATTTTGCCTACAGAAGGTACATTTCATTTTTTGATTCTCCTATCTATTTTCCAGTTGCAGAAGATCCATTTCACTTTAAAGGAAGCTTATTGTCAGATCCTAATAATTATTACTTCCACTATTTGGAATGAAATATAAGGCAAACCAATTTCACTGTTGTACCATGTTCAAGGACACTGAGAAATCAGCAAAAGCATGGTAGCTCTTATTGACTGTATAAACATTCCTGAAAATGGAAGGCGTATTGCAAAGAAAATCAGCATCATCTAGAGACCTTATTCTTCCTAGTGGTAATAGCATTTTAGAAGCAGCAGGATTGCCAGGGCATGTCTACTGCTTAAACAACTGGTACTAGTATAAAGCTGAACAAACACACCAGCATATATCAAGAATGAACAGATAATTAGAAGCAACTGGTTACCAGTTCATGCTTACAGGGGCTCAACATATACCCAATTATGTATCACTGATGATTTGATTTATATCAAAGTATCCCTGAGCCTAATGCTAAGTGAAACAGATAAGCTTTTAGAGCTTTTGAAATGAAGATAAAAAATAGTGCCCTTGTCACTTCATATTTCCAGGAATACACAGATCATTAAGCCAAAATAAACACAGATTTCACTAAAGGGATTTCACTGGGATTATACAATGGTAAATCAGGCCCAAATAGTATAGCAGTAGGTTTTCTGAGTATTTATTGCAGATAGTTATCAACAGATTTTGACATTCACTGTTAAACTGCTTCCAACTATATCTAGAGTGATGTTCCACACTTTACTGAATTCCCAAGAACAAAACACTGAGAAGCACTGTACCAAAGGTATCCAGTGAGTATGATCCTCTTTGAAAGTTCCCTACAGAAACTTGCCAATTGCACTGTGGAGGAAACCTCAGTGCTGAAGCTTGACTGTGCCATTTGATTTGTTTTGCTATGTGACATCATTAAAATAAACTCTAAGGGTAAAATGCACTTTATTTAAATAACTACAAACATTCTGACATATACTCCCATTAGATATTTATTTACTATAGACTTCATTTAAATCAGACATGAAATTTCTGGAAAGAAAGGATTAAAATACAGATGCCAAATCAATCATGAACACTGAAAGTCTGTGGAGACTGAAAACCATAGTTCTGGTGAACAAGAGCTACTAAAATAGTTTGGGATACATATTTAATCTTATTTTATGCAGAAATTAAGAATGTACACATTTAAATGATCAGTCCCACTTAAACAGTACATTTGATATTCTGTGGCATTTCTGTAGATGACTGCTATCCTAAGAAGTGCAGTGATAAAGGCTGAAGAAACACAACATAGCTGTAAATAACTCTTCAGTTCAATGACTTTGATAATTATATGCAACTTTACTGGACTATATTTAGTAAGACTTCTGAATCTGTTAAGACACTTTATACAGTACTGATCAAAGGGAGCTTATGAAATACAGGAGGCTTTCTGTAATATAATGTCAAAGAAATGTGATTTTTTTTAAGCGTCAAGTCCTAAGCTTATTCTCTTTCTTTTAAGAGTAGCAGCATATGCTGGTCAGTGAAGCATACACTACACAGCTGTTACATCTACTGTATGACCTGTACTGACCAAATCAGCCATTGTGTTTTTCAGTTCTGGTTCATCAGAGTTTTGGTCTGAGGGGCTTTAACCTAAATTTAGCAAAAGAATACAATACAGTGTTATCTTGTCTATCCATAATTCATAGCCTCCAGCCTGTTTTGATCTAAAACAATTGGCCAACTTTTTTTTTTCCCCGTCCCTCTTTTTTTTCTTCTTAGCAGTAATGCAGGATGTATGAAAAAAATTTCAGCACAAGGATTAACAGCAGAAAACCTCCAGGACTGCAGTTTGATACTTTATTAATATCTATTTCCATGCACACAGAGAGGATCTTAACAGATGTGGACTTTTCAACAATCATGGTCACTCCTCAGGTTTCTACATTTGTATTCACGTTACATTAAGAAAGAGACCTATTTCTACATATAAGAACAAATATAATTTAGTGAATAAGTGAACCCAAGGGTGGTACTGTACAACCTAAACCATTAAGATGTCTTAAAAATTCAGATAATTTTTTTCCCAAAAAAAGAAACCAATTTCATGTATTGACAGTCTTCTGGATACAGTCTGATGTTGAGGAAATCCATTAGGCATACAAGGCTGCATGTAAGAGAGACGTACCACTGCCTTTCTGTTTCTCTACATAGTTCTCTCCCAAAACTTCTAGCCCATTAGACTCCTACCAAAAGTAAGAAACAAGTCTAAATTGAGTATTGGACTGACCCTTGCAGCTTTTCTTGTATTCCTAAATTTAATGCTTTTTACTAACATTTGAAATATTAGATTCAACTTTCTTATTGAAGTACTAAATATTTCTAGTTATCTTAAGCGCAATTGCAACTTCTGCTTAGTAGTTTTTTAAAATACTTTTTAGTCACTCTTTGATACCAATAGAAGAGAGAGGTACAAGGCCTGGATGAAGAGCGATTTAAACCCTTTTGGTTATCCCAAGTTCATTAAGGAAATGTCTGTATTTCATTATGAAGTTCTCTCAGAAACAAAGGAAAGCTGTATATGAATTTCATTCATTAAAAAAAGACACTAAAAAAATTAACTTCACTTAGAATGGCTGCTTGTGTACGAAGTCAAACAATATCTATGCAGATATCTATGCAGAGCTTAAGTGCTTCATTAAAAACTAATCTGGCATTAAAACCATTAAGTTCCTTCATTGATGATTTGGAAACTCAATTAACACCTGTAAGTTCCTTCACTGACAGTTTGGGAGTACAATAACAATAACAATAATTTAGAATAATGAGTTAATTCCTACAGAGAACTACAGAATTTTCAAAATCGGATTTTGATAACTTGCAGTCAAGAAGTTATGGTATGATCCCATATGTACTCTCCAGATCTGAATATAGTACGTTCAATTACAGCTCAACTAATTTACAAGCTTTCCTTGATATATTTGATACATATTATGCCAACCACACATTTATCAATAATGCAGAAAGAGTTCCCAACATAAACATGAATCAGCACTAAATCCTTCAACTCAAAAAAGAAATGTTAAGAAATTTCTATGAGTATCTACTTTCTTTGGAAGTAACAAAGAAATCAGGGGTGAATTCCTTCTTCCAGCTAAGCCCAGCAAAACCACAGAAACAGCACTGTGCCCAATTAAATAATTTCTTCATAAACAGCAAAGAACAAGGCAATATTGGCAGTAATATGTTAACTGAAATTTCACTTCCTGAGTTACAGAGACAGTTCTGAACCATACTAGTCTTTTCATAAATCAACTTATCGGTATAGTCGTCTCTTCATAAATCACTTTAAAAGAGGTATTGCACATAATTACACTCCTAGGTCTACACTGTGCTTAAAATACAGAGGTAACATACCCACTTCCTGGACTGAAAACTTGTATTTCACTGCTGACTTCCACTACAGATTCAGTAATGAGTACCTACCTGGCTATATATAGTCTCTGGAAAACTCCCATAATACAACAATTACAGTGTCCTGTCTACCACACAGAAAATCATACTGATTAATTCCTCTACATCCACAAAACCAAAAACCACTAAAAATTCTTTGATAATGTGACCTCATACATGCTGCATTTTCCTTAAGAGGAGTTCCAGTCAACACGGTCACTTCTGTATGGAAAAAGACTCTACATTTCAGTGAGCACTTCTAGGCCATTTGGAGGATCTGAATCCTCCAAAGGAACCTCCTCACCTCTGTGCTATTGGCCATTTCCTCTGATTATCTCATACAGCTGGAAACTCAAGAAACAATTGGAGTTTCTAGGCAAAGAACCCACATTCAGAAAAAAATTCCAGCCACATCATCTCCTAATCATCAAAGCAATTTATTTTAGTGAACTCTTTGTCATCATCAGTGGTCCAACAGAAGCCAATAAGCCAACACTGAAAAGAAAAAAGAAAAAGGAAAAACTTCTAACACATTAACACATTTCTGCAGTTACTAAAATTATCAATTCAGAAATTGGAAATGCCTTCTGTAACAGCAAAAAAAGGAAGAATCAATAATCTAAGCATGATGTAGTGAAAAGATTCTGAGAAACAAAATGTAATTATTTATTGGATGTCGATGCCTGTTCTGTCAGATGGCATCAGTCATCCTCTGAGAAAGTAAACTAAACTTTAGACAGAAGAGTTTAGAAAAGAGTAGTTGAAAATATTTACCTTACACAGAGTTCCATAAAAATGTGAAAAGTTTATTATTTATGCAGTAAAAAAATTATGAGTATTTTATACAGCGAGAAAATTGGGGTTTAAGTCCTCAAAAGTCAAGGCAGAACTGGGATTTGCATTTGCACTCTGCATTGTACTTGTTCATTATTACCTTTGTACCCTCAAGTTAACTTAAAATATGTTCCCACAGCTAATGTACTGTGTTAATAATTGTTACTGTGTCAATGCGCTTTTGTTATGTGATTTATCTTAATTAGTGTACAAACTATTATTTAACAGCAGAATGCACATGAAGGAGTCTGAGAGTTTATAAGAAGGAAACTAATCTTATAATGCCCTCTGGGAAATCCCAAAGAGAACTTTTCTGCAACAAGAGCAATGATGCTGAAAATCAGTCTTTTACTTAACCATTGTGGATTACAGAGTGACAGCATATCTATCAGATATATATTGACAGCATCTGTAAAATCAATATGATTCATGTGTTCAGGAGCAGAAGTTTGTTTCACAAAAAATACAATGTTAGTCCAAATGCAGAATTTTATATAAAATACAAGTTGCTAACTTGCACAGAGGGAAAGGTCAAAGAAATGTGATCTTCAAGCTATTCAGATTTTCACTCCTTCAGACATACAAGTTTGAACTTCTACCTGTACGTAGCATTAAAGGAGTATGACTAAATATCTTTAAATTTTAAACATAATACACACTTCTGAAACATGAAATACAGAAAGCACTCCTAGATGGCTGATGTTATTTGCAGAATAAGATTTCTATCTGCCAAAAGAGAAGTGGCAAAGGACATGACAGAAAAACTAAAAGGACATGAGCTTGTAATTACATATTTTAAAGTTCATTCTAAGCATTTATGAAACAAAGTGCTAAATTTTTCCTACTTTCAAAAAACATAATGATAATTAATTTTTATGTATAAATAAGAATTGTATAAAGCCTTCTGTATACCTAACATAACTGACATTTGTCACACATGCATTAAGAGAATCTTGGCAGTGTTTCATCTTCTTAATGTTTAGAAAGATCTGTAAGTGCAGGATAGATATCCACATTATAAAAGACCATGGAAGCATGTGCAGAGAAAACAAAAAAGAAGGTATATTGAACATTAAATACCAAACTACAAGCGTTGAAGGTGTCATAGCATGCATAAATATATAAAGTCATTGTTTGAGAAGGAATGGCATTAAGAGGTATCAATACAAAAATGTCTGATTTTAGCATTCTGGAAAAGAAAAGAGAAGGGCAGTTTGTCTTGTCTGGTTTTGAATTTGAAATTAAACTGTTTAATAAACTGAACAACAGACATTTCAGCTTTTTCCACAGCTAGTACTCAGTGTGCAATCTAAACCCACCTGCAAGAAAATTAATGCCTGCACAGAAAATGCCAGTTTATGTATTATACTTGTTTATACTTATTTTAAATTGTGTTTTAAAACAAGCGCTCCGTGGCTGTAAAAAGAGAGATACCGACAGCTACTTTTTGATACCTCTTAGACATTATTCCTAAGAATAAGGAAGAATATTAAAAAAAAAAAGTTCAATCAAAAATTACAATGAATGTGATTATTTAGAATACTCAATAAATGTGATGTGATTCTAAACCACAATAAAAACCAATAGAGGACTAAGTTAAGACTATATCTAAAATATTAAAATAGTGGAATAAATGCAAAAGCACGAAGTAGGTAAAATAAATGAAACTCTGAATGCCCACACCACATATGATACACCTTTGTGAGAGTATCCACAACCAACTCATGGGGAAAGAAGAAACAGTCCTAGATTAGTTACTGTAAAATCAATTTATAGTTTTACACCCAAGCAAACCTGCCTGTATGTTCCCAGGGAAAATTTTCAAATTAATATCATTATCCAAAAGAAGAAGAGCAAAATGCTTTGGCCACTAAAACACACAAAGAAAAGAACAGAGAAAAAAGGGCAACATTTTTGTCCCAAAGGAAAGGGAATAGGGTGAATTCTGATGTGCAACGTCTTAATTTTTCATCTTGACATGTTTGCAAAATATTTTACAAATATGTCAAGATTAAACAAAAATATTTTGAAACAAAATAGGCTTTGATGTTACATATTCCAGCACTGAGCCCAGTGTCTCACTGTAATATGCCACACATATAAAACTGAGAAACTAATTTTTTGTTTTCGAGTGTCCTACTTCACTTGGCAGTAGTTTCTTTATTGTATACTTTCTGCAGTTCTAAAAATTTCAGAAAGAGAATAAAAGAAAAATTATAATCTTGTACTAATCTGCATGATACAGACACACTTGAAGTTCATCAGGAAGTTCATGAGGAAAGTGCCGCAATCCTGTCTAAGAAGCAATATTTGCTGGGAAATTCGAGGCAATCATGATGAAAATGATGATGCCAACATAATTCAGGCTACATTTATGATGCCTATCAACCTAGGAGCTATAACATGCTAGAAAAAAAATTACAAAATTACCCTAACGATATACTGTGACACACTGTAGTATGAAAGTATTTTGTTGAGTATGTTTGATGGTATTTTCTTAATATGATATATGTGGTTATGGAGTATTTCAACACAAATCTTTTCAATAGGAGACTGAAAAACATTTGTGCAATTTTTTAGTGTAGAATAGGATGAAAGAAGATCTGGAATGGAGAACATTATGTCTGACAGATGGAACCACAAAAACCAAAAATAGCCATCTTCTATGCAAGTTGCAGAAAGTATATTAATACTGTATTACATTTTTTCACAAATTCTGTACATTATTTGAATTCTAAATTTTCTTAGCTGATCTTTATGTATTGAAAAAAATTTGTATCCATGCACCTTGAACATGGCAATACATATCTTAAAATGGATAATTAACTCAATGAAATTAGTAACAGTAATTTTCCCCTTCACAATTCCTCTTCTGGTTTTTAATTCTGTGCTTAACCCTAACCTCTTGTCACTTGATGGAAATCTTTGCAGGAAGTTCTCTTCTGCATTCTTGGTAACTTCTACCTAAAATTGTATCATTCTGTATACATTATATCTATGGTTCGACAATAAAAAATTATTTTATGCATGACAAAATCTTTTCGTACGTAGATAGTATATTTTCCAGTATGTATCTGAGACAAGAATGTTTCTAAAATTTGTATAATGTTTCAGTGTGGTATAAGGAAGTAATCACAGGATTTTGTCAAAGTGCTTTAGAATTTGTTTTTGTGGTTAGCATGTCTGGTACCAATTTGACTTCTAACATTTTATCACTTGGACATCACCTGTAATACAACCTGACAAACCAAAAGGTCAGCCTGGCTCAGGGCACAGAAGAAATAAATAGCATTGAAAAGTTAAATGGAATGCATGGCGACTATTATTTTAGAAGTCAAGGATTACATAAGAAACATATGTTACTGAAATTTCAAATCTTCACTTCCAATTCATTTGTGTGTCAGGAGAATAAAGAGAGGAATAGACTTTTCATTCAGCATTTTCAATGACACTGAAATTGTAAATTATGCTAATAAATACTTTCTCTAAAGTCGAAGAACAAATACCAAATCTACAGTCCCCGATAAACTACACATTTCATTACGATAGTACAGGAAGTTTAAGGGTTCACTCTATGTTGAAGAATTTTACTGAGTCAGAGGAAGGGTTACAGCTGCCTAAGTGATTATCTCTGCACACTGGAGATACTTTGCAGGATCAGGCTGGAACAGAGATTAGGTTCAAAGTATGCTCCTGGTCTGATATCAGATGGGAACCAGTCACTGGATTCATACTGAATGGCACTAAAATTTTACAAGCTATTCTCACACTGTCCTATTTCACAAGTTACAACAGCCTTGCTGGTGTGTCATTATCATGTAATTATTGCAATATCCTTAGACCACAGATGGTCAACAGGACAGAATAGGGCCTGAGGAGGCTGTGATGAGATCTCAGTCTGGACCCCAGGGTGGGAAGATCCCCTTAAGCATACTTAAACAGAGAAGAAAACAACCACTCTGTCAAAATACAAGCCGCTGTATCAAAAATTCAGAATATGTATCTGAGCCTTTATTTTTCCACCCAGCAGAGTCCAGTCAGGCAGCAAAAGCACGGTACTAACAGTATAAATGGGATCTAAGACAAGGCATTTGGGTCTAAATACTACCAGACACAACTTCTGATCTGCAATAGTGATAAACAATTCTTTTCTCACTTACAACTGGTTACTGAGTCAGAATTAGATATAAAGATAAAAATATGTTTATCAAGCTGCAATAATACTTTGCTTTAGGGTATGTGAAAACACTGTAAGTTAGTCTATAAAAGACCTACCACATATTTGAACCACAAGTAGATATAGATATACTTTAACAGTTATCGCCTAAAGTTCCCTGAGTGGGAGACCTCTTCAATTTTCAAAGTCTATTCTTTTTTTAACTGTTTTTACTTACTTATTTAAATTTTGATATTTCTTAACCTTCTGGGGGCTTTCTATCCCATTATAACCAGATCAGGCTAGATTATGTATCTGAAACCACTGACCAAATTTGTATCAATTTCCTACCATTACCAGGAAATATCACTATGCGTAGACTACAAAAGTTTTGATTGCATTAATAAGATAGTTTGTGCTCATCTATTTTAGCCTTATCCCATCAATTGCCCACAATTTGCTCCATGAGTATTCAATTTCTAAGTCAATTAGTGAAATTTTTTAACAATGGACTACATAAACTTTTGTTTATGTTTAGTAAGTAGATGATTTGTCTAAAGAGGGCTACACTATTTACTACACAAATATATAAGCATTCTCTTTTAATAAGCTTCTTCAGCAATTTTTCACATTTTCATTAGAAGTAAACTAAATTTGTGATTACCATTATATTGAGTAATTTTAATTAATTTTTTCCTTTCCTCATCCTTAATCTTATGCTAAACAGAGGAAGATTCTAAGAATAAGATCAGTATCTAAGATGAAGTTTCAAAGCTCAGATATAATAAAAGAAGCAATTCTGACCTCCATCACAAACTCTCTATTTTTCCTAAACTTCGTGTAGCACAGTCAAGTGGGTTTACTGTTTGCCTCCACTGAGCAAATATAGAAATAATTTTGCTAGTGGAGGATGATGATAAAGAATCGCATTTTCTGTTATCAGCTACAATTCTACATATCATTGTATTAAACAGTGAAAAAAATTTAATTAATATCAGAATGAATTAAAGGAGTGCTTAGCCTAAAAATTTCAGAGAACATCAATGAAGGAAAGCTTCCTGCTTTTCAGTATTAAGTTAAAATACATTCACAGTCTGTTTATTCACATACCACAGTTAAAACCTGAGTACACCTTAGCGTTAAAACCTAAATCCATGTAATTAACATTTAGCTGAATCTATAATCTCCTGTTTTGTGCTGTCACAATATTTACAATTTCATATACAATTGGTAACTAGTGATCCACGTAATAAAGTCACTTGTCAGAATATATATCACAAACTTCAAAATTGCTTTGCATGATAATAAGCTTATTTTCTCCTAGCTTCTTTCTTTATGTGATCAGTAGTGATTCCCTTTTGTACACTGTTTAAAGTCAGGTAGGTTGAATGCACACAAGGAAAGATTTGACTGAGATTACCTTGTGACATTCTGACAACATTTTAGAAAGGGACTTCAAATAAATATTTGAACTTACTCTGCATATTTGACACATGCATGCGGATAGTAGAGATGAGAGATTTGCACTTATGGTAGGAGTCTTTATAACTGGAGACATACACCAGTGCTTGACCATCCAACTCTAAAGACATTAATTTACTAAAAATGTTGGTACTCAGTTTCTGAAGGAACATATGATATACTGGTAGAACTGATAAAGAAAGCCTTCCAACACATGTAATCCCATGTATAATTCTATGTCAATAATGCTATCTCATACATTGCAGAGTGTTCCAGGGTTGCTTCTAATATAAATCCTGTAGCACTAGATTCCTGACATTTGGTTTGCATCTTATGGATGGCAAACTCTATTCTTTTCAGACAGTCTCTTTGCAGACTTTCATATAGATAGATATGTTAGCAGTGCCCACAGAAAAAAAATGAACTCTATCAAAGGAAACAAATTTAACCTAGTTCTTTATTATTAAGATGAATGAACCCCTTCAGCAGAAGATCCTGAGAAGGCAAACTACCATATCACCAACTGCATAGTCCACATGGATTAAAATGCACCAAAGAGAAAATAACTTCAATCAAAATACTTTCACATTCAATAAACTAGTAATATTGTCCAGAAAAGCATTATTTTGTCATAGTAAATATTTCAAGAAATAAGCCTATTAAAATGAGATTCAGCTGAAGGATAACAAAAACGCAACACTGTAATACTTAATAACACGCTCAGCCAAATATAAAATTCCATTTCCTGCTAGATCAAAATGTAATTGTCCCACTTCATTATTTGATAACATGAGCATTCTATTAAAAGGTTTATTGATTATTTTCTTCAGCTACTACTCAAAAAATTCAACATAACACTCTCCCTCAGTATAAAGTCCAGAAAATAGCGTAATATTATTTAGTGGAAGCAAGGGTAATTTCCCTAAAAAATACATGTTTGAAATGTAAAATCCCCTGAGATTGCCTCACTAAAACAAATCTTTCTGAATTAATTTAGAGATTGCTTACACATAGAAAAGTTTGCAGAACTAGACCCAGAGATAGAAAGAACAAGACACTTACTCATTTCTATTCACATCCTGCATTCTGCCTGATTATTTTAATGGAATATCCACTAGCACAACAAAATATGCTACACCAAATACACCACTTTAAGACCACTTACATGTTGAAATTATTAACCAGTTTATAATGCTAACAACACATAAAATATGCATTTTACAAATCAGTATTCTGCCTAAAGGTATTACTAAAAACACAGTAAAATAGTTAACTTATATTCACAATCATACTGACTTACCCTCGTAGAAGAATTCACCAAAGAACCATTCAGATTGCCAGTGTTGCACTTGAAATTCAAAAGCAGATCAGGATGGTGATTCGCTTCCCATCTTCCCAAATCAGGCATTGCTGACTTGTCAGAATTTGCAGATATTTTCTGGAAGGCAGTGCAAGTCATTCCTGTGAAACTAGATGGTTTGATCATAAAGGCTTCCAAAGCAATGTTACGAGATACCTGGGAAAACATTGAGAACAGTTTGTTGCAAAGTCATTAACCATAACTGCATTATTCTATGTGCATTGTGCACTTACTGCATATACTTTATAAAGGACAGTGCATGTAGAGACTTCTGTATATATTCACAGGGGAAGAAAGAAAACAGCACTTGTTTAAAAATACGATATAGAATTGTACAACAGCATAGTGGGTTTGCTTGAATCTTCCTTAGGACTGTATCTACAGTCTACATCTGTTCTAGTAGTTATTATTATATACATACATCTCTATCCTTAAACCAGTATTTTCATTTCATCACAGGCCTGTGCATGAGATAAACAGCTCATGTTATAATCAGGTTGACTAGCTCAGACTGGTACCACACCAATAGGACTATATGGTTTCTGCTTTCAGGCACAGATTGTTTAGTGACCTGTGAATGTATGTACTTTACATACTGACTGCAATGTAAAGATACCTGAGTTAAGTCACAAACTAGCAAATTTAGCAGTAGAGTAAGGGTATCAATAGAGCAGTTTCATATTATTGTACTTGCTTCTGTTATGCAAGCTAGCAATACAGAGGTACTGTAAATAATCTACTTAGTAAAAACTGGTGTGAATCCTTCAGAATTTTGCTGACAAGAAATTCCTTCATGGAAGAAAATGGCATTAATTCATACTAATGAATGAATCTAAAGAACATGTGTAAAACCACAGTACCAGGACCAATTAAATTTTAGCATGAAATACATGCATGATTTGCCAGTCCTCTTTTGAACTCACAAAAGAGTTTCTGAATGCACCTTCTTCAGTCACTGATGATTCTGCTAATTTCCAAAATGAAAGTACCAGTCTCATTAAACAATTTATTTTACCTTTTGTCAAAATTACACAAAATCCAGAAGCTTCCAGTATATTTTAATACTTTTTATGTATAAGTAATATAAACACTACGTACAAAGTAGAAGTACCCTAGAGATTCTTTGCAGTTGTTTCTGAATTCCTAAAAACTCGCTTTTTAATATGAAATTTCCACCTCTTCCATCCTTGCCTGATGGTGATTTATTTTCTATACTTGAATAAAAATGTCAAAGATCAGTAAGAATCAAATAATTTTTGCTTTAAAAGTCTAGTGTCTGTTTGTTAAGAAGTCAAAAAAACCCTGAAACTAGCTTTATCTGTGTAATTTCTTGTACCATCTGTAGATAACCTTTCAAGGTATTACAAAATTTACTCCTTGCAGAATACTATCATCCATATCACAGGAATCAAGCTCCATTACTCAGTTAAAACTCCAGTGGTAAACAGGTTTTCTTTAATCTTGGGAAAATCCATTTATATCTATTTATATTTCATTTATATTCATAGCATCATGTTTTCTGCCGTAGAATGGGCATAACACCAACTCCTTATTTAACATTGGTGGGGTAATGGTGAACAAAATGATTCCTACATAATGCTGTATGATGATACAGTAGTGAACCTTATTCTTTAAATTTTGAATATCAAATTCTTTAATCATTTGGGGTTTTCCACTCCCAAAATATACCTGTAAAGGCCTGATAATGTCCAAACAGTGTGGACATGCCCCTCTCAGCATATAGGGTATACGGGTAAAATGCAAGGTAAACCAGTGTTCATTATGTAGGATTGCTAATGAGCTAAAAAAGGGATACAGATGAACCTAGAGCAAAATTACCCACAGAAACAAGCCAAGTTAATCTTGTCTCTAAGCAGTACAGATACAGAAAATGATAATTTGTTGTCCCTCTGATAAAGGCACCGCTCAGCAGAAGGACCAAAGGGCACTGTTACCCGGGTATGCTGAGAGCAGTGCTCTCAGTGCTGAAGTGCAGTGCTGAAGGCTGCAAAGGCTGAGAGCACAAACAAAAAGCCATGTTGTCTAAAACACTCTGACAGTATCACTGGCTGGAGAGTGAAACGAAAGCTCTTCAGGGGGTGGGTTTTAAAACTATTGCACATGTCTGAGACAGAAGCACTGAGGTTAAGTTTTACCATCACTTGTCATCCAAAGAAAATCTTTGTTTTCAAATTGCACATCTGACACGTATACACAGAAATAAAGCAAAAGCAAGAGCAAAGAAGCGCCTCAGAACAGTACTGAAGGAAAATTCATTTGGGTGTGCAGAGCCACACAGACCCAACCCAAGAGCATTTGGTTGCCCAGGGCACCCTCAGCGCCTGGGTGCACCCAGGGGCTCTAGAGGCAACTTCCATTCACATCCTTCTGGTCCAGTGCAGAGCTAAGGATCCTGCAAAGCCTCACCTGAGCTCCATGGGGGCTGACTCCAGCCCACTGACCTGAGGCCATCCTCCTCACCACGGCATGGCCTGGTGACCACCGGGATGAGGCTGGGTCCAGTCACCCTGACCTGTAGAATGGTGTCCCCACCTGGCTCACCACAGCTGGGGATTTGAGCACTCCTGGGGATGCTCGGGCAGCAGAACAATGTCTTCTTTGTTTTACCGCTGTATGATTATTAAATGACATTTAATATATCGTATTTCTATATATTCATGTGAAATTGTCTAGTATTGCAAAGCTGCTACTGGCCAGTCCTCCTGCAGTGTGTTTTGTATGCCATTAGACAGCAAGGAAAACTTAAGAAGATCTAAACAAAGTTATCCATCCTGGCATATTTCTGACCTTGAAATGAGTCATTCTGCAACCTCATGGAACTCGAAAAACACTTTTGTCTTCCAAAAATCGATGTAGGAGTAACAGTCATGGCTCCCAAGTGGCATTTCAATGTACACAGAACACAGTCACACATATGAGACACGGCACTTAGGGACATGGTTTAGTGGTGGACTTGCTGGCTTAATGGTTGGATTCAATCACCTTAAAGGTCCTTTTCAACCTAAACGATTCTATGGTATATGGCTGACATAGTTTATAGAGGTTTTTTTGGAAACTGTACTATAAGCTATTGGCTACCTAAGCTTTTGGGGTTTTATTTGCTGTTTTCTAAAATAAAGCAAGTAGATGCAGTTTCTGTGAGACAGTTCGCTGGCTGGCCTCCCAAAGGAACAGACGTGTTTGGTATTGAATGAGATGACACCAGAAATACTCCACAGCTTTGTTTATTTACAAACTGCACTCCACAGTAAACTAATTCTCCTACAGAAAACCCTAAGAAGCAAAATCATAAAGCATAGCAAAACAGTGACATAGGTCTGCATTTGAGTACACAGAATTACTGGTTTCAGTAGTGTCAACAGCTTCCTGAAGCCGTGGCAACATAAAAAGCTAGCCTTTGTCACTTGACATTTAAAATAAATTTAAGTAGAAAGAGCCCTCCTAGCAAAATACTTATAAGAGGCACATTATTGCCTCTATGTATTTAATATACTTTTAGCAAATTTTTTTAGTCTTTTATGTAAATGCAAATTAAATAAACCCCCTCCTTTAGAAAACAGTCCAACATATTTTTGTTTCTGTTTGAAAGAGTGCTTTTCTAAAAACATACAGTGCAGGAACTAAGACAATTATGCTAGCTCGCTTACTCTATAATTCAGCTTATCACCTAATTCCTTTTTCTTTTTCTTTTTATTACTTTTACTTTTATACGTTATTGTTGCAATTGAAACTCTACTTGAACTCACTTTTAAGTAGCATTTTTCGTGTAAATGCGGTGGACAACTGAGAAAAGAATAAGGTTGTCTAAAATCAAGCAAGCAAGCAAACTAACCCAAGGAGAGATAAGGCTTTAAAGTATTTATCTAAAATTCTAAAAGGATAAGTTTCAAGATTTTGATTTATATGTATTTCTGTTATTTAGCTATTGAAACTGGCAAAAAGACAGTGTCTCAGTACCCAAATGTCAACCCCTCAGTACCCAAGTGGCAAATTTGTGTAGGCGGAGGCTAAGGAATAAAAAAAAAATTCAAACAGCTGCAGTTTACTTCTAAAAAGCTAACCCCAAATCAATAAATGTTTATGACATGATCGACCTTTTTTGATAATATTCTAAATGCTTTAAGCAAGAATTGTCTAGCATCCTCTCAGAAAGGCATGTTAAAATCTTCAGGCAACAAGGGATCCTGTTGCCTTTTCTCTTACTAAAAATTTCACTCACTCACTCAACTTGGGCCTTTCAAAATAAACCCATACGCTACAGTGGCAATAAAAATAGAAATAGAGAGAATAATAAGAACACGAGAAAGTTAATGTTGTGAGTACTCTGTTGTAACCATAAATAAAATTGATCAAATCAAGAAAACCACTTTTTAATACCACCTGTGATACTTTAAAAAATATTTTGGTCTTCCAAATAGAATTCAAGAGACAAAAAGCCTTACAAAAAATTTTGTAATGTTATGAAATACCTTTGATATAACTTGAACATTGCTGGTCAATATTTGACTTGCAATATGTTCCACACATCGTACAATCCTGGTGCAGGCTTTGTCCTCCTTTTGAGCCATCCACAACACATGGTCATCAACCAACATTATATTGCTGGCAATTTCAATAAGAGCATCCCCAACCTGCAAGAGAAAAAAACCCCCAAAAATAAAAATGGTATTGTCTGTAGAACTCACAAAATAAGAAAAGAGTAGATAAAAGTACAATGAAAGCAGGCACCTTATTTCTCTTGGTAACCATCATTCAAAGACAGCTTTGATTTTATAAAGAAAATTAAATGGACTGAAAAAGAAAAACCAAGAAAAGAAAAGTGCAACCACATCAAGGAAAAGCTTTTTTATTTACAACTTTAAAGCTTATCTTCTAGATACAGCAGACAAATTGAGTCTCTCATCAGGCAATAAATAGAATGCCAGAATTATCACCCTCTTTCTTACACTAATTAAAATTGGCAATGCCCTTCTACAGAACTGCTTCATGTTAAATCAAAAGACCTTGGGGAAGAGCAGGAGGAAATAAAAAAAAGGGGGAAATTATATCTGAAAGACATATTTGTTACAGACATAATGCAGTAAATTTGAGATATGGTTCAGGTGCTGATACAAACTTACACCTTGGCCATAGCTTTGGAAGTTCTAATTCACACTTGCGGCTGACCCAAAAGGATAGATCTTTGTTTCACCAGAAAACATGTTGCAGATTTAGGTAAGTATAACTGTGTTCGAAATTTTATTAGTATGTTACATTTAGAAAGAATAAACATCACTGTGAATATTTTTCTGTAATTATTTCAAACTGAAATAAACATTTTAAAATTCAAAAACGTAATTGGAGTAAAATTTCAAAGTTAACATGATCACATTACCATCATTTTTGAAGGCAAAGATATGGCAAAGATATACACTGGTTACAAATAAACCTGAATAAAACTGTATATAGAAGAGAAAAAACAACAGAGATAAATATTGATAGAAAAAAGTTCAAGAAGCTACAAAGTCACACTAATAAGAAACAGAAAAATTAGGCAAATACAAAGATAATTCAGTGGGAAGGAAAAAGGAAATTGAGAAATGGTGAAAAAGGTTTAAATAATGGCTGGGGTTATGAAGGTAGTTCTGCATTTTCAATACAAAATACATAAATTTCACATGCATTGTAAAGGACACAGAAATAATGAGACTACATGTGAAATTTTATGTGACTGTTCCTGAAATATTTAATCTATTTTTGAGAACATAATTACTAGATAATTCTAGATGGCTTTTGACAGTGTGACAGAGTTATTGATACAATGAATAATAATGAATCACATTAAGAGACTGGAGTAATTTATGAGAAACTATTAAAGCATAAACCAATCAGCTAAGAAGTAACTTACTGAGGGCAGAACAATAGTCTATAAATATACAAAAGGAGACAAATAAGAAAAGGAAATAATTCATATTATAATTAAATGAATTAATGAAGAGTAAAGGCATGCCATGAAAAAAATTTGGGCTAATATGTTGTGTATCTTCCTGACAAGAAGTGGTAGTCTGTTGCAAATATGTCCCCAGTGCAGCTGCTGGAGCTCTCGTGTTTGAGAGGTGAAGCACCAGATGGGACAAAGTACCATTAGCATGCATAAAACTGAGCAATCCTGTGCTGAATGGGAGGCACTCCCCAGAGCAGAGGTACAGAAATTATACTAGTTTACCTCAAATGTTTTTGACATTATTTTGATAAATTGCATTTTAATTGATTTCTAATGGTTTTATATGACTGTATTTTCAGCTCCTATTCAATTCCAAACTAACTGGCTTGTATTAAATGAAGTTCAGTCCTATTTATGAGTTCAGCCTTCTGTGTGAAACTATTGTCACATAAACATCATGTGCAATTTTGCACCTTGTGAGTGAGAGTTCAGAAATGGGTGTTTACAGGAAAGAACTCAATGAATGAGGACCCTCCTTAGTGAACTTGTGAGGAAGAAAAAAAGTGTAAAGTTAAAAATAGAAGAATGAAACAGAAAGGAATTAGGAGAAATGCTTTAAATCAAGAAAATAACAAGGAATTACTAAGTAAGAGATGTTGAGATAAATGATGGGATGTTTTGATACCAAAAATCAGAAATTGAAACCTATTTGAAAGGTGGAAGAAACAAAAGAGCTGAGATGGTGCTCAATTTTAATGGATCAGCTGCTCAAAAAATAGAGGCTTTATGGCAAATCCAAATGCTTACTTTGGATTTTAAATTTTTGTTTTGTCAGAAAGCAGTAAGATCTTATCAGGATTTTGAGCTGAAATAGAGTCGGAGCTTTGAAACATGACTCTTGAAGAGCACTTAATAATACACTTCAGATTTAATGTATAATGGTGGAATTGAAGTTGGAGGCTTTCTCAAGTTGGCACTAAAATGTTAACTGTTACAATTCCTAGATTCCTAGAATAGAACGAACACTGCCAAACCTGAAGAAAACAAATGATTTAACTATAGCTATCATGTGTACAAAAATTACAGTTTATGAAATCTTTATGCAATCAGTTACTCTGAAAATTAACAGTAGCAAAACTAGGATGAATGTTTTGGTTCTCTGTGAAAATCTATTTTTCCCACAGGGTTTGCATAACTCTGATTAGATTTCCCTGTAAAAATGACATACATAATGCCAAAAGTTTCTGTACAAAGTTGCACAGAAAGACATATTATCTTCTCTTTACATGAAGTGATACCTCCTTTCAAAACTCAGTGAAAACCTGATGAAATGGAGAAAAAAGTAGCATGTGTAACTCCAGTGACTAGACAGAGAGGCACCTTGAGTCCATTCTAACACATTAGACATTGTAGAAATTAACATTTAAAAGAAAATTAAAGAAGTGGCTTATTAAAAAATGGTGTTTACTCCTAAGCACCAATGCCCTTGTCAGTCAGAGGTTTAGTTATCCATTTGGGCATAAAGAGACATATCACAGTATATGCAGAACATTTGCAATCAGCAATCAGTTTTAGAAGCTACTCTTCAGTGTGTGCCTGCATACATTAAGAACAGGGCCATATGTGAAGACTTCACTTCTAAGTGATACTTTTTTTCAGCAGAGAGAAGATATCTTACATCTTCAACTTCATCCACGAAGACAATTAACTTTTCCATTATATAAGCCAAATATATTACATCCATTTTATCCGCAAAGAGGGGAGCACCTCTTGTGTAGGCTGTCAGCTGGCGGGAAAATTCAAGCACGGTTGTCAGATTGATGTGCATCTGAAAATACATCAGAATTGTTAGGCGTGGTAAATCAGCTTCCTTCATTCTCTTAAAAAACTGAAGATCATATCCACCTGTGCAATTCTTGCTATAATTTCACATGGATTTATGTGCATCAGTAGTCCATGGATATAAATTTCAGGGGTGTATGAATGCATCTTCAGCCTTAGGTCTTAGATTTCTTTGCTGTTATCTGAAGAAATCACCACAATGGCCCAACAAATTTTGAAGCTTTTTGTCTACTTTCTCTAGACTGTAAGTATCTGGCTGCATAAAATATACCAAGCTACTAGCATTGCCTTGCCTCTGTCTTTAGATCATCATGAAAACAACAGTATCAGCAAGGGTTTCTATATATAGCAGTGCATGGTGGGAGAACAAGGGACAATGGTGCTGAGTCGAAACAAAATAAGTTCAGACTGGTTATTAAGAAAATCTTCCCTATAATGACACTAGTCAGGCATTTGAACAGGTTACCCCCAGAAGCTGTGCAGCTTCCATTCTCAAAGGTTGTAAAGACCTGAGTGGCTAAAGCCCTGAGAAACCTGGCCTAACCTCATTGCTTACAGAAGACTTGATTCTAGACAACTTCCTAATTATTTTATTACACTAAAATTGCACTGCCTCTCCTAATACAGTAATAATTCTTATTTAAGTATGAACCCATGTGAAAACAAACTTTCTGTGATCTTATCTAGCACTACTGATACCACTAGGGAAGCAATGACGAAGGAAACTCAAAGTTGTAAAAGTTAATATGGCAGTTACACATCTGGGCTGTCCTTCACACTGTTTCCTCTTATGTTCTTTTTTTTTCCTCATTAATTTCTATCCATGTACTTTTTTATCTCACTCTCTCTTACTTATCCAGAAGAAACAATTTAAGTATTGGGGGTTTTTTTAAGTCATCAAAAAGGCATTCTAAAGTAGGCTTCATTTCACTTCATGAAGAAAGGCACGTCACCTGACCAGACTCTGATATGGGACTTCACAAGAAATTAGCATCTTTCTGGAAAAAGGCTTGAGGAGAAGACAAAGAAGGAATGGAAGTGAAGCACTGATCACCCTGGCAACATTACTAATGATCATCTGGACTTCAAACACCCAAAGGAAAAAAAAAAATAAAGGCAACAAATGCTGTGCACTTTTTCCTACTACAACTTCCAATTACCAAACACATTGCTGTCTTTCAAGTAAAGCGTTTTGTTAAAAGTCCATCTACCCCAAACTTGTGTCTGAACAGACATTTCTTGCAAGCTATCAAACAAAATCAGTACTAGAGAAGGAGAGCCCTGGATTTTGTAACATTACCTGACTAAAAGCATGAAGAACTTGAGTTATTTCTTGTGAATAAGGACATTCAGAATAGTTTTCTTCATCCCAGCGTCCAGTTCTATTACATTTACGCCATGCTTTAGGCACTTCTGCACCATTGTGAAATGCAACGGAGTTAAAAGAATACTGGAGACAGGGGTGGTAAGCAGTTATCCCAGCCAAAGTTTTGGGCCACCTATAAAGATCATGATAATAAAAATTACAACGCAAAAGGCAACTTACGGTATTAGCAACAGTATGTAGAATATATGAGAAAAAAAGGGCTATTTTAATTGTATCTCATTGTTTTATGATGAATTACTTTGTTTCTTTGGAAAATGTAAAAATTATACAGGTTGAAGTCTGGCTGGTCACACACTACTCTGCATTAATTCTAGGAAGGTGTTTGGTGTTAGGGAAAAAGATATGGATGGTGTTTTCACTACATTAATCTCTGCAGACTGCAAAAAAGAGCAGTAAGTCCATGAAGCAAAAAAACCCCGTTCTCAAACTCCATTACTACATGCTGTTAAAGATAAGTGCTCAAAATGCACCTGACAACCTTTGCTTTGCATTTTGACTCACACTACAAAGCCTCAAAAAAAAATAATTCCTGAATATCTCAGAATGCAATAAACAAAATTTCAGTGGAGAACATGTGTCAAGCAGTAGGAAGGATCTAGACCTCAAAAATTAGCCTTTTAAGTATACTGATTTACATACAGTCTTTGAAAACAAACTCAATCAAGAGCATCCAGAATTCTTCTGTTTAACTCATGGATCTATTACAAAATACTCTCTTTCTCTGTATCTGCTGCATTCTCTAGAATGGTACAACTGGATCTATTTCTATAGGTACAAATCTATTGGGCATAGCAGGATCAGGCAATTGGGAGAAATCAGAGAAAACCATAAGTATATCATCAGTGACAGGCTTTGGGTTATGAAAATTTTCCTCATTTAAAAAAAAAAAGGTAAGAAAAAATACTTTCGTCACAGCTGTAACTGAAACAATTCAATATTTGATGTAAAAACAGTTGATGCAAAATGAACCATGAAAGGAGCTTTCCCAAAACATAAAAACAGTACAGCAGTATAGAGTATAGTAATATAGAAGACTTTTGTCTCTGGGCTGAAATATTATTTGTAGTAAAACATTTGCATTAATGCAATTGGGCCACACTGAGTGGCAACTTACCTCAAGACTAATACTAAAGACATAATCCTGAAACTAGCATTATCACAGGTCTGGCCTTAAGAATAGGAAAAAACAACATTACCATTTTCATTTCTGTGTAAGCTTAGAGTCTGCTAGAAAACAAAAAAAAATTGAGCAAAATATCACCATCACAGAGAAAATCTCTCAGTAAAAAAAGGCCAGTTCTGACTCACAGTGTCTAATTCCTATTGCAGTTATGCAATTATAAATACCACCTAGGCTGGACAACTGAAACAGCCACGCTTCCCTAACAGTTGATGCTTTTCCCCCTTTTTCTTTTTCCTAAAAAAGAACCATTCTTTCTAGCTTTGCTTTTGTGGTTCAACTCTTTCTACTTACATACTTGTTATGTTACCAAAATTTCAAAGACCTTTGTAAGAAAAATTACTGGTGTGATAACTCCATCTCTGAGAATAAACCTTTGGAACAATGTCAAGCACTAATGCTGAGTTTGAGCCTGATAAAACTCTACAGTTTTAAATTTATTCCCTCAAATGCCAAAGGAACCTATGGACTCAGCATCCCTTTGACATACACTTTAAAAATAAATTTATATGGATTTCTAGAAAAATGATCAATAGGTAGAGAAATGTCCACTCCAGTTCTTTTGATTTATATAAAATGACAAAAATGCCCCTGGTGTTATTTTGTGCAGCCTGTAGAATTTATATATATTTATTTATGGAGAAAAGGATGTCATTCCATGGCAAGAACAAGTACTTCCTAAGTTGTTACTTAAAAGATTCAGTATGTATTATCTGATAGTAAGTATATTTATTTTAAAAGATCTAATTAAAATACTGTTAAGCACATCCACTCTGAGAAAACACAATGATCATTTCTGTGATGACAAAAGAATCTATAGCTAAGATTGTCAAAGATCTCTAATGAATTTTAATCCATATATATGGATTGCCTCAGTAAATTTGCTTCAGCAAAGGAGGCAAACTTGCTGGAACTGAGGTTAACACATAATAAAATAGCCTTGTAGTAAAGAGAAAACAGATTATATGACCAGTTTATTTTTCACTTCTTTTTAATGCAATCCTTTATTTTAATTGAAACACAAGAAGTAGTAGCAAGAAGTCTTTGTGACAGTTTTAAAGGTAATCTAAAAATAAAGACAGGCTTTCAGGTCAGAAGTATTTGCAGAAAGTTCCGGTGTTTAAGAGAATCTTCCTTTCTCATCTACTTTTCCTCTCATTAACTATTCAAGCTGAATTCTTATTATAATTCAGTTGGTGACAAATTACCATCTTGATTTCTCAATGGGAATGCCATCATACATCAGTCTTATTGTCAAGCCGGTAATTATGTTTTGTTTAAGAGCTTTGTGCATATTACTGGAGTACTTAGAGCTAACTGAAACCAATATCAAATTACACAGAAACCTTAACTTTTTCGTCAGATTACAAGGATAAAAATTTTTAAAAGCTCCAGCAGCATATGTAGATAGAAGTAAAGATAAAACAAAAACTACATTTAGTACACAAACATTTGTAGACTCTAAGATTCAGAGAGTAGGATATTAGTGGAACTGTGTGCTCTAGGCTCACCTCAAACAATCTATTTGTTTTACTAAGTATTTTCATTTGCTTTTTCAATTCTCTTCAGTGAAATATTTTACTGGCAGTTTCATATAATTTTTTACCTCTAGTCTCAGCTGAACAGAACCATCAGAACTGGAACAGATTAAAAAAGTACGGAAGATTTAATCATCTAATGCTTTAATGCAGTTATCATATTCTACAAAGACCAAGAACAATTTCGAACCCTCTTTCATTTACCTCATTTTTTTTTATATTTTTCATAATTGCATACTGAGGAATTAGAAGATTATCTGACTTTCACAAACCATCACTGCTCTTGAAGCATGAGCTCCCATTTCCCATAAAAATCATACAGTGTTCCTTCTTCCTACTATATTACATAAAAATGACAACTGAATTAACTAGTGACATCTTCATAACTGCCACTGAAGTATCATGTGAGCATGAATATGGTCATATTAATATATGAAACACACTCCAAAACTAGAAAGTCATACCTGAAATCTCCCTTGTTGTTAATAACTCTTTCTGCAGGGCAGTAGGGTGCAGCTGTTTCAAGTACCACAATTTCTACTTGTTTAGTGCTATTTCCATAGGAATTGTTGACTAGACACACCCAATCTCCAGTTGCATCAACATCAATACTGGATAGGATAAGTTCACTGTGAAACAAAAGATCAATTATTGTATATACTTAATTATATAGATATCAAATAATTGGTTTTCTGACATTAACTTATTTTCAGAGATTTTCTATGAAAATATACAGATGGGTTTTGTTCTGCTATTAGAGTGACAGGCAGGATGTAAGTGATTTTGTATGGAGCTCTTAGCAGCACCAATTTGTATTGACTCCTCAGATTATAACAGGCTATAACACAAATCACAAATCATCACAAAAGAATATCAGTTATTTATCAGTGCCTATTCTCCTCTCCCCAGATACTATAAAATGTTGTGTTTATTGCCTACCCAACCACTTGGAAGTCAGAAATGCATTTCAAGTTGACCACACAACCAGCCCACAGAGAATGCCACACTTTGGCTGCAACTGCAGCTCCTGTGGCTTTTCAGCAGCAGAATCTGCTACTCCTGTGGCAGCTTGGGAAAAGTTTTTGAGAATAGCCATTGACTTTGGAAGTCATATATAATTTTACTGACAACTGCAAAATGAGATGAGGCAAAAGTTGACATTTCTTTCAGTACTTTACTTCTCATGAACTTCTTTCACACTGTTGCTCCACCAAATATGAAATGTAGTTATCAATATCAATAAATCAAGCTTGCATTAATTCTTCATAGTAAGTGTTAGACAAGTTAACTACAGATATCCATTCTGGCTACTATTAAAATCACAGAATGGTTTGGACTGAAAGGGATTTTAAACACCATCTAGTTTGAACCCCCTGCCATGGGCAGGGACACCTTCCACTAGACCAGTTTGCTCAGAGGCCCATCCAAACTGGCCTTGGCACTTCCAGGGATGGGGCATCCACAGCTTCTCTGCGCAAACCTGTTCCAGTGTCTCACCACCCTAACAGTGAAGAATTATTTCCTGATATGCAATCTAAACAGGTTGAAATACTTAAGTGAAATTAGCCAGTTTATAACAATGTTTTAATTCTTATATTTCATGTCAGAACAATCTCACATCATGTTTACAGCCAGTTAAGAAAGCTTATATTCCTAGAGCTTATAAAAACAATTAAACATAATTTTTTTTTCACTGAAACAATAGGCAGCACACTCATGGCATCAAGACCCTGAGGCTTCCCATGTGAATAAAATGTATGACAGATGTGCTGATATTTCGACATATTTTCTATAAAATATCTATAATCATTGCTAACAAAACAAATTTGATAAAATTGGGAACCATGATGATGCTAGGTAAATACAATACTTGAGCATATTATAAATTTTACAAGTAATCAATATGAAGACAAATAAATACAAAGGGTACATTTTCCATTTATTTAAATCATTCTTTAAGTGTTCTGATGTAAATTTATTTGCTGCTTAACAGACCTCCCATCATTAGACAAAGTTTCCCAGGTTCACAGAGAAATATTTATTAATACATCAGTGTTGGTTCTGATAGAAACACAATACTTGAACACAGGTTCATATGATCTAAAATGATGACTAACTCCTCACACTTACACTTCTAATCTTCTATTGCCCTTCCTTTAGATGGTGATAAAAAATAAGCCAGAATAGGTTTATGCAATATAGAAGAAACTGTATAATGAACAGATCATGAAATTGTCTTCTGAATTGCCATCTGGCCACTGTAAATGATGCATTCATTTATATTCCTCTCGGAATATTTTGGGTGGCAAGCCCAATGGTGGAACTGTTCATTTACTTACCATCTGGATATGACAAATGATAAATTGATCTTATTACTCTGGAGAATTTAGGGGACTGAATTAAAAACAAACAAACAAAGAAACAAAAAAAAACAAAGCAACAAAAACTTTTAATACTGAAAAAGAGCAGTCAACTTGATCCTTTAACATTTTCTCCACTTATAATCCTTGAGACTTTGACGTCACAGTCCTGGCAGACCAGGAGGAACAGGTAGGTCTTTCCTGGATACAGAATTTCTCTAGTAGGTCAGTTACATATTTTATAAGTCTTGGCACTGTTATATTAGCATGCCCAGAGATTCTCATTCTTAATAGAAAGGCACTCTTGATCCCTCTTGGCAATGGCAACAAGTCTTGGTAAAAGGCAAGAACCGTCCTGTAAACTGAGAACATGACAGGACTCTCTGGTTTAGGAGATTGACAAGAGCACAACGGAATTAAGAGAGGATGGCTCTTTGGCTGTAATTTTTTCTTGTCTATCCAATCTCAGAGAAGATAATAAACATTCAGCCACAAATGAAACAATCTTGCCTCTATGATGCAGCTTTCCTAAGGATGGAGTATGAGTCAACAAGAGTTCTTACCTCCTCTACACCAGCAATCACATCCCACTCCTCAGCAGTGTGATAGTTCCTACTTTTTGTGGAAATTTTTGACCTTCAGGATGAGAGAAAACGGTCTCAAGTTGCACCAAAGGGGAGGTTTAGATTAGACATTAGGAAAAATGTCTTCACAAAGGGTAGTCAGGCACTGGAACTGGCTGCCCAGGAAAGTGGTGGAACCACCATTCCAGGAAATATTCAAATGGCATGTGCATGTGGCATTTGGGGATATGGTTTAGTGATGATCACTGTGGTGCGACGTTAACGCTTGGACTCAATGATCTTAGAGGGCTTTTTAAACCTTAACAATTCTATGATACTCTGTGACGATAAAACGAAGTCAGATATTCATGAGATGGCATCAAGGCAAACTGAATATGAAGATTATGCCTGATGAGAAAAGGATGACTAACAGGCTTTTCTCAAGTTTTCCTTTGAAATTATAGTGACCTTCTCAGTAAAAATATTGAAAAGAAGAAAGAGAATATACATGACTCTTTTTAGTATAGGGAAATTTCATGCATGGTAGGATTTCATTTTAAATGTGATGACTGACATATTGAAAAATTAATTAAAAAGTACAGCTCATGTACTTTCATGACAAAGTTGTTATAATATTCAATTGAAGCCCATGGCATTTGTCATTACAAAGAGAGGAACCATAATACAAGCAGAAGGCATACTCATGTAATCAAGTAACCTATGACAATAGATTTCTATTTGAGGCATAGTTTTGCATTGCTACAGCTATGCATAACTAATTAGACAATCAGAAGTAGGTCTCATTATGCAAAGTTCCTCAACCATGTCCTGAAGTAATGCCACAGCACATTCATTGCATGCCCCAGCAGTCATTTGCATGCCAGGAAACAGACTAACAAATAAAGAGGAGACTAACACCAAATTTTGATTGGCTGTCCACAAGAAACATTTTGAAGTCTGACTTGAGTTTCTGTTAAGACCTGGGAAAACTCGCAGGAAAATAAAAACTAATTACATAAATGCAGATAAATTTAGATTTTTCTCATATTCTTCAGACAGATAAATAGCTAATGTGTTTCTGCAGTTCAGGCAGCAGGTCTGCATAACATGCATCAAGCCCATACCATCTTAAATTATTAATACTAACACACAATTTAAAAAATGAGTGTTGGTCTCCAGAGTACACTGCTGCTTGGAATACAGCCTTTCACAGGGGGTATAAGGTTAAAACATGGAAAATAAGGGTAGACTCTGTAAATCCAGGCATCTGAATTCAAATTGCCAGTCTGATCTCTGACAAAATTAGTTATTTACCCATGAAAGAAACAGCTTTAGATGCTTTAGAAGGCTGATGACCTTAAAGTAAACTTGTGTCCAGGCAATGACAAGAGAAAAGGAAGAAGAAAATTGGTACTCATTTTATGCTAGATGTCTAGCAAATATTTCGCAGTGAACTCAATCTCTCATACACATAGGCAATCCAATACACATGATTTTGTTTCTTCTGGTTGAATATAAAAACAAAGCATAACTTACCATTTAATACCATCTACAAATACCCAAGAAACATAATGCGTTGTAATATTTTTTCTACAATTTATCAACTAATTTTTTCACATGCTAGAACCATGACAAGTTGGAATGAACCTAGTTTTAGCAACAATGTATTGACAGGGAAAAAAGAGAGGGGGAAAAAAAACAAACACCAAAAACCTACTTCCAAAATAGGAGAAAAGCGTTGTATGTCACTTAGTAACCATCTCACTCTATTTCCTTTGTATTGCTCAAATTGCTTCAATTGAAATGCAAATGTTCAAAGATAGCGTCACAATCCATTTGCTAAACAACAGTCAACAGTGAGATGTGCTTTCTAGAGGTGGACGTTAAAGAACCTGTGACCTACTTATAGGCCATTAATTTGTTCCATAAAATGGAGAAACAAACACTACTAATATGAGAGTGACTCTACCAAATAATCTTCAGAAACTACAACAGAAACCTAAATAGCTCTACAACATACCACAACAGGTTTGGTTTGCTGTATGATCTTTTTCTCACTCATTGAGCTTGCCAGGTAGAGAGACACTATCAGCTACTGTGCTGCACATAAAGATGTTTGCATTTATCTTCATACTCCCACAGTCCTAGAGTCAATATGTCCCAGTCTAGCTAGCCAATAACATAATGTGGGGAGAGAAAAAAAAAAAGGTATCAACAGCTCTAGAGTACTCAAATCTTTCTCTTGCTGGAGAAATCTTCAGACAGCTGGCAGGTCTGTGGTAGCACAGTGCTATAAAGCTATCTAAAGAGAGTACACCGGGGCCAGGGCTTATTTAAAGTACTTCATGAATCAGTCGTCTATCACTGAGCTGCTCTGTCAGCTAGTGAAAAGTTTATTGTTATTAATTTTGTTCTACCAGCAAACTGCTTGACTGCTGGAAGTATACAACTGCAGTCTTCTGGGGAAATGGTGCTACACCTGCTATAAGCCTTTCCTCTGCCCTTAAGTAGTCTGTATGCTGCAATGTTATATCCAGAGAAAGCTTTATTTCATTAGCATAACTCCTCTGATCTGTACACTACCAGAGACAAAAATAACACTATGACAATCAGACCAATATCCAAAATTGCATAAAAAGCCCCTGGAGTAAAATATTTCCCAGATGATTCAGAAGTGTTTATCTGCTTATGACAATTCTTGATTATTTGATTACATGCCACTGGGACCAGCAAAAAATCCAAAACCATCCTCAATAAAACCTCAAATAACACACAAAAGAAAATAAATGAAAAACCTACCACATTACTCTTAAAATTTCAAATTATTTGTCAAACGCATACTACTTTGACAGAATTTCCCACTCTCCCTTCTCAGTAGGGATGGTACAAAAGCAGAAATTATCTAATGAATACTTTATGGGCTGGTTGACTCCATCAAAATACGGCCTATTTTATTTGGTGATCTACAAGAACCTTGGAGAGATCTAAAAAGAAGGTAACACATAGCAATTTCCTACAGAAGAACTTCAGGAACAATCTCTATTCTTCCTCTGTATATAGCGTATCTCTAACAGTGTAAATTTTGTCTAAATTGAATGGCCAGAAGCCATTCAATCATAATACCATAAAACATTAAACAGGGGTTTTATTATCCCACAGGGAGAAAAAAAGACGAGGGGCTGGGATCTATTTTCATGGCATTCTAGCATGTTAATGAAGTAAAAAAGCTTTCTAAGGAATGTGCTTTACCATACATTCTCCATGCTGAACAGATTGAAATATACAAAAAACTAAAAGTAATTCAATTATTGTTTTAATATTTCTAACATGTTTTGCTTTGAACAAATGGTTTCCTTTACCATTATTTAGGATGATTTACCTGGTAGGAGTACATAAGATTCTGGACATAAGTCATAAATGCTCTGATAATCACAGCTGAGGCACAGGTTTACAAATTACTACCTGGACTGAGAGAAAATGTGTAATTATACCTAACATTGATGTTGACAGGAAAAGGCTTAAAAAAAGCCAGTCCTGAGATATTTACTCCAAATTGCTGCTGCAGTGCAGCATGTCCTCAGCGACACAGCTGATACAGCTGCAGCTGTTTCAAAGGCCACATTAAAATCATTCTGGCCCTAAAAAGTCAAAGCAAAACGCTCTGATTCTTCCTTGTGGGGTATAAAGTGTTCTTACTACTGAACATTTCAGTGGTGTGGCTGGATGGACCCATACAAAGCACCAGGAAACAGGCAGAGATGGAAGTGAGAGGCTGAAATTTAGTGCAAGGCATCTTAATCTGGTCCCTACACCAGAGAGAGGATGTTCTCTTAAAGTACTTCAAGGACTCCATCAAAATATTTTTACAGTTCTGACTTAGTATTTTTCTAGGGTATTTTAATTCTATCAGCCAAAATACTAGTTTTCAGTGAAAATATCCATCATGTTTCAATAAGCAGCTACCCAAATTAAGCCTACAGTTTTTATGACACAGCAAAACTCTTAAATAGTGGTCTATTACTTTAATGATAGAGGGTATTGTCATTGCTGCTTTTGCTTTTCATCATATTAGTACACTTTTCCACAGGTTATATTTTAAATTATTCCTCAAACTGATTAGTAGTAAAACTACCACTGAGTTTTATTCAGGTAATTGAAATATCTTTAGAGAAAAGGCCTAAGTTTAATTAATCTTTCAAATTAATTCACATGAAGGTACTCTTAATCTCACATAATGAAACCCTTCGCCTGAGTATTTCATAACATTCTTCAATAATTTAAAATATTGTCTTCCTGTCTGATATATGAGATCATTGCTAGTGAAGACGCATCTGTCACTAATCTTTTTTGCACTCTAGTGCCTGAAGTAAGCCATAGACCATTGACTACAGAGTTTAATGTGATGTCAAAATAATACAGAAATATTGATTTACAATTCAAATCATTATTTTCCTTACTTTCTTTCCTAACTGTTCAACAACTAAGGGTCAAACAGAGCCAATTAGGTGAACTAAAAAATATCAGCACTAAACAGTTTCTGTTTATTTACCTAGGCTTCTTAGTATGACCCTAAGCTGCTCATCTCCAAATACTCAAGACAGCAGAACACAAAGTGATTATAAAATATCTGCATTACTGAATCAAGTTACTTTGATCTGTTCTAACATTTACTTTTGTTAATCTTGTGCAAAGTGAATCTCCAATATTCTGCCACGATTTGGTACATACCTGAACTATTAATTGCATATCCAACCTACCAACACATATTTGAACTTCCAATTATGTATCCAACCTACCAACACAATTATTAGTGATTTTCAGACTGTTTTTAAGCTAATGCAGTCCAAAGCACTACTGCTTACTTCATGTCTTTTCCAGATGTATTCCTGCCACAAACTGTTAAGAAAGTTAAGGGATCATTTCGATCCTTTCCACCAAAAATACACCTAGAATTTCTGCCTTTCTCCCAGAAGCTCTGGAAGCATTTTGTTCTTTCTTACAAGGAATGCCTGTCTGGATCTAAAACTCATCAAGATACCACCTGTTTACTCCTGGAATGAATTTCCTTTCTATAATCATATCTTATATCTAAAACAATCATTATTCTTTTAGTGAAACTGTCTCAATCAAATTCCTAATTCTCTCCTAATAGCTACTGTGATAATTTCAAACATTCAAAAATTATTGGCCTCAACCATCCCTTTATATAATTCAAATTATGATCAAAATTTTTAACTTACAACATTTAATTTATTTTTTATTTTGTTTGGGTTCTTTTCTCCTAATTTCTTCACTATTACAGGTAGGTCATGATTTGAAATTCTTCCTTTCTTTTGCACATTTTTGAGATTTTCACATAACCACACACCTCTTTTAGAAGACCGAAATACTTAGGAACGGCTATAATAGAAAAGTGCAATTTTGGGGGGATCAAGATTCAATTCTAACAGTCTGTATTTCCAGTGGCAAATCAATCTATATAACAAAAATTAGATCTGAAAATAACTTTTGATACTAGCACCTGATATCCCAAGTTTAGTTAAGATCATGTTAGTTTCTCCAGTTGTAGCACTCCTTTTAATGGGTTCTGAACTTTCTGCACAGTTTAATGTTTTCAGAAGGAGCACTTGTGAATTGCAATGGTCCCTGAGCAGCTATTACAGCTCTCAGGGGCATAACCACTGTTAAACACTCTACACAAGTATTTACAGAATAGAACTAAAAAGACTTCAGAATTGTCATTAGATTGTATGTAGTATATAAGAAACTTCCTGAAAATTAAAGTCTCTCTACCACTGTGGAGTCGCTTGGTTCATAAAACTAAAATATCTTCCTGTTTTAGTTTAATATGCTGTAATTGTCCTCACAGCTTCTCCAAACGCTGAAAGGGAACAGTGGAGAAGCTGGGAAAGACATTGTGCTACAGAGAATCCTACATAACCTTCCTTCTATGTGGGCTCAATGATACCACAGAATCACAGAATATGCTGCGTTGGAATTGCCGCTTATTGTGATCAAGCTGATAATCTAATATTTGAGGCTAAAGAAATTAGGCTGCCTTCATGGAAGCAGTAGTAACAATTTCAGCCAGATCCATTTGTAAATTATAGGAAATTAGTCCCACATTACATGTATATTTTCATGTATGACTATCACATTTATACATAGGTATAATGACAGAAAATTAAACACCAGCAAAATCAAATATTATTATCATTGGCAAGAAATGGTAAATTCAAGCAAGCAGCAGAATTGAAAACACCTTCTCAAGATCTCCTGCAAGGGAATAGTCTTTGCCAAGGAAAATGTCAGAGACTGGAATACAGTTCAAAACTTTAGTTTAATTATTGCAACAAAAACATTTATTTTAGTTTATTCTGCTTTATCATAGGAGACGAAAAATACACATTTGGATATTTTATCCTTCTGCTGTGCCAGTTAATAAAACAGAAGGGTTTAGTATGATATTTGTGTTGCAAATCCATGTCCAGAAATATCTGAAACTACCCAATAAAATAACCACCTAAAAATGTTTGAATAAGCAGCTTTTGGAACATGACTACACCTCTTTGTTCAAAACTAGCTTCAGAAATCTTTAAATTGCTAAGTAGCACAGGCAAAAGTCTGCCCTTTAGTGCAATTACAGAAAGCCACAGACAGTGGACATTTGCTGTAAAGACTAGGTATAAAAAGGCAAAATGTGACACTGTAAGAATTGATTTTAAGTTCCCTTTATTTTTAGTCCAAATCCTATACTTAACATTTGATAACCTCAAGGAGGCAGTCTGATTTTTCACAGTGCCTTGTACAACTATAATTTAGCCTTAAGAACTATCACAAATTAGTGTGTAATAGCATGTAACAAGCATACTAATACATACTATTGTAACATGCAATAAGCACACTATTGCATATTATTGTATCATAATAATGATTACATTAATTACTGTATAGTATACATGGTCAAAAGATGGATTAAAATTAAGAAATGCTGAAGAGAGCTTTAAAAGTCATGACTTGGCCAATGTTTTCTCATTTTCAACATGAAGAGACATGTCTTTATATTAAAAGAATCACTGACTTCAAAATAGTATGAATTTTCAGAGTAGTTTCAAAAGTATATGTCTCTCATGCCTTTAATAAGTTAATTTTGATCAGTGCCTTCATCAAGGCAGAGGCACGACTGCTTGAGTATTAGCATTTTATGACCGCATAAGGACCGTGACCTGCCATAAATTCAATATTGATGCCCTTCTCTGTTGTGAAGTGAAACATATAGTGCAAATAAATAAGAAATAAAAATTTTGCATGCTTTTAAATACCTGCTTAAAGATTTTGAGTTTAATTAAAAAAATATTTTGTCTCATTTTGATAGTCCATATCACATAACTTGGACAAATTGAAGTATTTTTCCAGTCTATAACATGTGATGACATATTTAAAGAATATTCTTTCTGAATGTGCATAGTGCACACCCCAGTGCTTACTACACCATCAGCATCAAGGTCACTTATTAAATGGCACAGTAAACAAGGTAGGTAGGAGATCAACTATCCTTATTCAAATACTGCTATGGTAGACAATGATTTTTATTTTACAGTCTGGCAAAAAATAAGTAACAATAAGGTAAAATTCAGTTAAACTACTTCCAAACTAGCTTTTTAAAAAGAATAGCTATTTTGAAAAAAATTCTGGATGATTAAATTCAGTTTATTACTATGCTGTACAAATTGCTTATATAGTACAAAATACAATTCAGTTGAAAAATATTAACAGCATGATTAACATTAACAGTGTGATTAACAGCATGTCTTTTAATTTTGATAAAATGGAAATAGAAAGAACATGTTTTAATTTAAGTGACTCAGCAGTTATATAATAGCTCATACACTTGGCAATACTATACTAATTTGTCTAATAGTCCTTTTCATTACCACTAGAACCATACACATTGATATTAGAAGAAAGTCATTAACTGTGAGAATAGGTCAGATCTACGTCTCTAGATCTATAGGACTCCAAAAGGGGTCAAAAAATCAGTGAGTAGACAAAATTCATAAAATCAAAAGATCCCAATGAAGAGGAATTAATTTGACTCCCTTCCTGACTTTTATTTGATAGTTCAAGAAGCATTTCAGGTCAATTATATTAATAGAAACTCGTTGAGTGAAAAGATGCTAATGACTATCCAGAGCTAATTAGCATAGCTATTTTCACTCCATCTTCTACAAAGAGAAAGGCAGAACATAGACATAGAATCATACTCTCTTTTTGATCAATGATGGAAATTGGCAGAGGGCAAAAGGATGTTTGCAGCAACTTAGCAGCTTTTACTGACAAGCCAATACTCTACGATGAAAACCAAAACTAAACCCTGAAATTTATAATAATTTATTAAATAAGACTTTGAAGGGAAAACTGAAGCAAAACTGGAACAATATGACCATTGACAAGTATTATTTTTTAATTCTTTTATAGAAGCTTGTTCTACTTCATTCTTCTTGCACTTGTCATGTCAGCAAATGTGTCTGTAGATCTCTGTGTCTCTCAAGCACACACAGGCACAAGGAAAAAAATCACAGCAAATACTTAATCATAAACAAATATGAGATTACCTAATTAAAGAATATAGAATCTAGTAAATTGGAACCTACAAAAACTAACCCAAGCCTTTTAAACTGATAGTTCTACACAGGTAGATCACAAACTTCTAGATGGTGTCATGAAGAAGCAGTTTGACTTTTAAGTCACTCTCATATGCTACTGAAGCTATTCTAAGTTTAGTTTCTTCCCACGGTTTACTGTGGAAGAGACTTTTTTTATTTGTTTCAAATCCATACCTGATCAAATCTGGATATTCAGACTCAAAATGTACAATTTGGAACCACAGCCAACCATAGCCATGGAAAATCTCTACCTCTGTGCGCTCAGATTCAAGCATACAAGTGAATTGCTTCAAAAAAACCCAACTCCTGATGCATGTTTTACTGAGGCTTATTGCAAGTGTTGAATCTGCTCAGCTTGCCTAGAAGTCTGACTATTACAAGGGGTATATGTTACCGTGTAATTAAGCAGCAGTCGTGAATGATGCTGTCCTCCACAAATATGCCACTCTCTTCATCTGTTTTGACCAGGCGACCAGCATGGTACCAATGTACTTGTGTGGTATTGTCGACGTATGTTGCAGTACACTGAAAGGGCAGGCGATCTCCATGAAAAACCACTTGTCTTTGCGATGGGATCAGCTCAAAAAGAGGAAGTTCTAGAGGCCCAGCTGCAGGGAAAACAAACAAACAAGCAAAAGCAGGAAAAAAAAGTCACCACTAATTCCTCTCTTATGAATATTGTAAAGTGAATTAATTGTATACAATTCTAGGTTCTTAGATATTCACATTAATATGTTGATATAAAAGATATGACCACAGATTACCTACTTAAATCTGATCATGTTGTCAGTTCCAGAGTTCACATTTCTTTAACTGGTGCGAGCCCAGATGATTACAGGATTACTAGAATATCTACAGAAAATGGGTTTCACGGAACAGTTCACAGAATCGTTGAGGTTGGAAGTGATCTTTTGAGATGCTCCAACCCAGCCTCCTTCTCAAGGCAGAATGCTTTACTATACAAGTATACAGAATAAAAAACCCCAAAAAATAAAAAAAATCTTCCAATTAAAGAAAAAATACAGCTATTAATATAGATACAGTTGACATTTATAAGACCACTTTAGTGTCACTAGATGAAATGCCTACTCTGCTCCAGAGTGAAACTTGCTATCTAAAGAGCCTAAATAAATCTTAATTCCTGGGATTTGGATAATAATAAGACTAATAAAAGTTAAACTTTTGCCTGAAGTTCAACTGTCCCTATGATTTTTCATTTCCCTGTTCCTTCTGCCTATTCCACACATCATCTTTCCTCTCTAAATGCTTCCTTAACATTAAATACTTATCTAAATAGCTCTTTTTACCTTTTAAAAGTGGAATACGTTTAACCACCTTTTTTAAAGTGAATTTTATCTCTCTTGTCTTTTCCCAAGAAACATCCCAATAATGAGAATACTGGATATTCTAAGCAGACTGTTATAAAAAACAGCTGCCATAATCACAAACCCAAATGCCTAAACACAACTGAAAAATAAATAACATTGTAAATTTGGAAGGTATACACTTTTTTGGCCCTGCTGAAAGTCTGCTAATTTCATAGATTTGACAGGGATTGAAGGTTATTTTCTTCAATCCTACAGTCTCTCTAGACAGTAAATGTTTTTTTCAGTTTTTATTTCTAGATCCTGAAACTACCTTAAGATAACTTCTGTAAATTGTTTTCTATATATTACAAGATAACCAAAATAGAGGCTCTGCATCTAAAGAAAGATGATAACTTTAAATGGGATAAAAAGGAATAAAGGAAAAGTGGTGTGTTTTTATTTTTTCTTGTATAGTCTTCTTAGGCAGAAGAAAAAAATTACTACCACTGATACCCTGTTAGCATTGCACAAAATTCTAATAGTAATGAAAGTACTAAAGACTCACAAACATGACTGATGGAGATACTACCATGAACATCCTGCACAACAGTTCCTACAATACAAACTTTTCCCCTCAGCCTTCAATGCCAAAATAATTAACTGAGCATGGGTCACTTTTTAACTTCACTCTTGGACAAAATGCCTGCAGTCTTGCACCTCGGATATCATTCTATCTTGATGAAGAAAGTTTTAAAGCCAGATCCTCTCCCTTATTTTTCTTCTGTTTTCATTTAAGGGCCTCTCATCATTAACATCAATCCATCCTACAGGGTTGTCAGATGAAAAGGTCACCCTTCCACATTTGCACCACTAGTAACTATCTCAAACATCTATTTTTCTAACAAGTTTTTTTTTTCTTTTTCATTTCACTGCTCATCATTTTATCTTCCTTAAACTTTTTCCTCAAAATCCTCTGTTGCTTGTAACAAATAGAGGTGAACTTAACCATGCCTATCCAGATTGCAAGCCATAATCACTGGTTCTACAACTGTTAAAATTTCTGGACAAGCAACAGTGCTTTTCCTCTGCCTACTCAGCATCCTACCCTAACACACTTCTTTATGTCTTTCAGGTGTTGCCTTTGGAATGCCTGAATTGGGAGAAATCGCACGTGTAAACCTAACTTTCTGCCCTTGTTAGTATTGGAGTATTTAAGTGTTAAATAGTATATTCATCACCTGTTTTGAGTAAACAGTGAGAGGGATCACACCTACTTTTATACAGAGCAAGAATGCTGGCCAGCATAGCACACAAGATTGGTACATCAGTGAATATGTGATACCGCTGTTTGACAGAGGCACACAGAGGTTTAAGGGGCTAGCTGCTACCTACTGAAATGGTCTGCTCTGACTATAATGGGCAGGCTTCAGAAAGCCCTCCTTACTTGTGGACCCATCCTGTAATTTACCTTTTGATGGCACCTATTATTTGTAGATATGGGGGTGCATTACTAAAAATTCCCTGGTACGTACAGAGTATTTTAATATGACCTTTGGCTTCTAATTAAAGGAAGACAAAGTAAATCATATTAATACCTAATTCATAATAGCTGCAGCCTTGGTCTCAGTCATTTATACTAAAAGTTTATAACTAGAGGATGGAGACAATCTTTCTCTCCAAAAATTTGCATTTTTTGTGTTGCATTACAAGGACAGTTACAGAATATAAGAAAATGATATGCAGTGCAAATTTAGCCATAAATGAGTGGCATGATTATCAAAATGGAGTTCAGAAAAATTAAGCATACTGTCACAAGTACAACAGCACTATATACTACTCACAGAAACAAAATTCTTTACATGAATACAGCAATTTTTAACTTAGGATGTTGTATCTAGTCAAATGGTTTTGGTCATGTGGTGAGTGACACATTGTGTCATGAGGCTATGAAGTCATAAGTGTGCAAACTAGAGTCGGACTTTAAAGTCAAGATCTTTAAGTCAAGCCAAATAACTTGTCTGGCATATGGATATAGTGTAACAATATCACTCTGAATTTATCTCTGCCTTTAGTGTTGGACTCCAAGGCTCTCCGATTATCCCTTCCATTGCTCAGCCTTGAGGGTCACCAAACCCAGAAATGAAGTGGGACTGAAGTGGTCTGTACATATTTTGTTGATTAATGACGAGAAGTAAATGAAAACCTTTTTTTTGGTGCAGCATTTAAAAAAATGCTCCTTTGATTGAAAACAATCTTATCAACAGTGTGTTCATTTTCTTTCTTTTTGCAAATTCCTCTAAGTACAAAGATGCAAAATGTTTGGTTTACCATTATGCTAGGACAGCCTCCTGACCTGCTTTGAGAATGTACATAGTTGGGTTGATCACACTGAAAAATAATGCTGAAAACTCATTTACAAATTGAAACTAGAAAAGTTTCTATGAATTATCACATTTGCAGACTATGGAAGATACCCTTCAGTACTTCTGGAAAACATCTGCTTTTAATCTCTCTGATGTCCACACAAAAAATTATTACCCCAGCTAATCTTCAGTTGTTTTCCAGGGAGAATCATGATTTAAATGACTGAGACTGGTTCTGCAACTATTACTCAAGCAAAAGTTCCAGTTAACTTCTGTGACACATCTCACAGATATGAGGATTAATTGCATCAATAAACAGTTCAGGATTAGGGCCAATACCCTTCATCCCAAATGGCTATGAAATGATTGTATAGTTCCATCAGCATCAGCTGGAAATACTTATTTTAAGTCCATAATCCAACAATCTCTCAAATTCAGAAAAAAAGAAAAGTATTCATTAATGCTGCACACACATTTTCAAACTTGACTTTGAGAATAAAGAAGCAAGAAATTCTGAAAGTATTTGAATGATTTTGGCACTGATTTGACAACACTTGAAATTTAACAGCTCTGGCAAGCACACCTCTACACAATAGAAATTTTTTCTTTGATTGTGTGATTACAAAGGACTTAATTGAGATTACTAAAATGTGATTACTAAACATATATGATCTCTGATGCTCATATGTGTGTGTGTGTGCAAGTGTCTGTATGGCAGATACAACCACCTCATAAGATTAAAACGTTTACTATTGTATATTGAAAGGGGAGGGATTTACAGGGATTTTATTTACTTTTTACACACCTGAAAAATATTCCAAGATGCTCATTCCAAGACAATCCACTCTGCTGTCCTGAAGTTTGAAGCCAGCACCACTATCTGCAAATGAGAGGTGTGACTCCTACAGACATTTAGACCAAGAGCTGATGGAGTGTTTTACAGTCTTTACCTGTCTTGTCTCTCCAGTCAGCACTAAACCATGATTGCAGCAGAGCACCACAGGAATCACTGATTGCAGCATGAATCTAAAGGTCTAACCCATCATTACAGTAATTACATCTTTTTCGTTATCTTTCACTTCTCAGCAGAAAATGGTTTCGTTGACTGAAGGCTAGACTCTTTATGCAATCTAGTCCTGTATTTCAGATTAGCTCTAGACTAGAATACTGAGGATTTACAGAGGAGGAAGCAAGTTACACAAATACCACTGAATTAGAATATCACTTCAGAGTCCTTGCTTATAAAGAAAGTATATTCCTGCACATTTTAATGCATACAGTCCCCGAAGATATTGAAAAACTTGAAAAAGAAAATAGAAATTATTTTAACTAAAATAGAAAAACACAAGGTGCACTGAAGCCCAAAGAAAATGTTCGAGTGCGTATGTCCTTAATATATTTATAAAAGAATTTGTGTCACACAAATGTACACATACTAAATATTTCCCGTATTTTTTTATAATTCAGTTCTTGAGATTTTAGAAGTATTTCAATTTCCCATCTAATTTTGTTCCTCTTTTTTGTTTTAAAAGTTGGAAAGGAGAAGACTATGAAGGAAATATTGCTGTCACTTGATATACACAGAAGAAAAATGCTTGTAAAATCAACATAAAATGCATTTCTACCCTTATTTTACTTACATTTTCAAGTACAGTATTATTTTATTTAGACTGCATGCACTTCTAATGAATGGACACTACTGTCTGCTGGGTGAACGACTAGAAGCAAATCTGTAAGCACAAAAGCTGGCCCATGCAATAGATTTGTCTTACCACAGAAAGTTGTCTGGTCATTGGCCACCATGACCAGCACAAGGTATTGGAGAAATCATGTCCTACCTCCAGCAACCTTTGTTGCATTTTCTGCTGCATAACCTATAACCTGGGCAGCACAACTCCACAGCTCAGTAGCTACTGAGGGCATAAACCCGGTTACTACATTAGCACATTCTGCTGTTTAGTTTACCACAGACACAGTTTTCTGCTATGCATTCTCATTAACTGGCTTTGTGTTATATCAACCGTTTTCCCACAATCAGAAAGAGGAAAATCCATAGGTTTCTCCAGGCTGCCTACACATCAGTTCAGTATTACAGTGCTCATGTCTCAGGATACACCACTGACTTTGCTTTCTTGATAGAAAATTCAGTTTGCCACAGTGTGCCACAAGCTTTGGGGACATGAAAATAAAGCCAGAGGTTGGCATTTTGCTTCTTTTTAATCACTTGATTTATTGTATTGCCAATGGGCTTTTTATTTCAACTGAGTGCACCACTTCCTGCTGATAAAAGTGTGAGTTAGAGCTCTAATATTTGTATACAGTCTCAGTGGGAAAGAAATGTGCATAGAAAGCACAGTGGGGGAAAGCTGGAAGTGAGGACAAAGCAAAGGAACCAGTCCAAGAAAAAGGACAGATGAAAATGAGAAAAAAGAAATTGAAAAACATTAGTAAAAAATCTGAACTGCTGACACAGCAAATTATATCTGTTGGTATTTACTGAATGGAACTGAAGAAAAGAGAGCCATCTGAACTGCCCTAAAGGCCAGCTCTGCCAGGAAGGGGAGGTGCCAGTGCACCAACACCAATTCCTGTATTGCAAAGTTTGCTGGCAGCAGCAAAAGGTTTGGTGTAGGCCACAGACAGCACCATATGCCAAGGAAGTCAAGAATGAATACAGAACTGGGGCCAAGCTTCACTTTTAATAAAAGTTATGCCTGGCTCCAATTTCAGCGTAATATCAAGAAAATACAGAAGCCAACATGTATTAAACACAACAAAATAAGTCTTTTGGGCTTGGGACAAAAAAGGTTTGTATCAAATTCATTTACCACTCACTGCAGAAAAAGTGGAGCTTCTGTTTGCATAACAGCTTCTTATTTACCTTATTTAGCTTCATCATGCTGGTAGGGAAAGGCACGTTCCACACTATTTTATCAGTTCCTTTCACTCTCATACATGCTTTTCAGACAGGAATATCAAGTTGTTTTGGTTTTCCAGGTTTTTTGCAGCATCTCATAATTAAATTATGGGATTATATTTCCTTTGCAATGCTAAGTGTTACACTAAAATGGTAGCCACTAACCAAAGAGCAAGACTTCTGACATATATGCTGTTTTACTCAAAGTTGCAAATTCTGTAACATATTTTAGTCCTGCAAACTTATGTAAAGCCACCAAAGGAGATAAACAGGAATAGTAAACATAGGACTTATCGTAAATTAGAAGTACAGTGAGTTCAGGCTGTCACAGTTCCCTATTACTGGTGCTTCAGTTATTTGGGTGAGCTAACCTCATAAAGAAACTCCATATCTACAAAACAGAAGATATATATTCAGATACATATGCCCAGATGAGCTACGATCATCGTTTTGGATGAGACTCACTTGGATTCTATAACTTATCTGATTTATTTAATTAAAATAATATATATCTACATAGAAAGAAAGAAAGGCTGAGCTGGGAAAAATACAATTCAAATCTAGTCACTTTTAGCAAATCCAAGTAATAGAGATTTCATCCAGCACTCTGCAAATAGATGACGCTTCTAGCCATGACAAAGTTATTTATAAGGCCCTGTGAAAATATGTGAAAAAATTGGTTTTGCACAGGTTCTAGGGAGTGATGTATGTTGTGTCAATTACAACCATTTTAAATGAGGAAGCAGTGGAAAACCCCTTCCTTTACTGTTGATAGCAGTGATTTACTTGATAGGAAAGTATAGGCAGTGAAAAACAAGAGGAAGCAGATTTCACTTAATAGCTCCTAATATAAATGTCAAATATCCTAACATTTTAATCTGTACAATGGTAACAGTGTCTTGAAAGATTTCCACAATGCAAAATTCAAGGCTTGAGTCCAATTAAAAATTTAAAAAATTGCACTGTCTTGCATCAGCATAGAAATTTAGAAGACTAGGCAACCAGTTCTTTCATCACTTAATCTTTCTTATCAAATAGAACTACTGCAACTTTTCAATTTCTTATTTTCAGATTGTCCCAGAAGCCTATTTTAGAAGCTGGGGAGCATTCGATTATTTGCCACATGCTGAAACTAAAAGACCATGACATATTGACAGGTATGGTATTGAAAGATTCATCAACACAAATTCCTTCCTTCACTGGCAACAGTCAGGAGCCATTGTTAGAAAGCTAATTTTGATTCTCAGATTATCCTTATGGCAAGCAAGCTGGCAGGCTCATGGCTTTGCATACTCATTAGAGCTTGCATTTAATAAAAATGGCTGAGCAGTGGCAAGGTAAAGCACCTAGTTCTACAAAATCATAGGATCATAGAATGATTTGGGTTGAAAGGGACCTTTAAAGGTCATCTTGTCCAACCCTCCTCTACAATAAGCAGGGACACCTTCAACTATATCAGGCTACTCAGAGCCCTGTCCAACCTGAATGTTTCTAGGAATAGGGCACCCACCGTCTCCCTGGGTAGACTATTGCCACTGTCTCACCACTCACATGCAAAAACCATCTTCCTTACGTCTAATCTAAATAGACCCTCTTTTAGTTTAAAACCATTACTCCTCCTTCTATTTCTACAAGTTCTACTAAAAAGCCTGTCCCCATTTTTCTTATAAACCCTCTTTAGGTACTGAAAGGACTAAGGTCTCTTTAGAGCCTTCTCCTCTGCAGCTGAACAACCCCAATTCCCTCAGCCTTTCCTCACAGGAAAGGTGTTTCATCTCTCTAATCATCTTTGTGGCTCTCCTCTGGATCCACTCCAACAGGCCCAACAGGTATCATCAAATATATTGACTGGTTTTATCAAACTGGGAAGTGCAGTGGTAGGACTGATCTTTCAAAACATTAAATACACCAGGATACCTTCTGTTTATTTTCACACCATTACTGCACACTCAGGTCATAGAAAGATGGCAGCAGGAAGGTCCCAAGAGTGGCAGTGATTGCCCTGAATTGCCCAGAGTCCAGCAGGCTGCATGAGTACTCACCTATGCTGCCAGAATGTCAAATAAAAGAGAAATGTGAAAGTCATATAAGATGTTGAGCAAGTGACAGTTCTGTTGAAGGATTACATTTTTCCATTCCAAACTCCTCTCAGCCCAGCTGACAGTGTCAGAAACTGCAGCTCTTAACAGCCATTTTTATACAAGCATTAAAGAAAGTGCTGTATGATGAAATGTGCTATAAAAATGTGAAATATCATTGTAGTATACTCCACTTAATTAAAAGAGAGGTTGTTAAGAGGGTAGCTTTATAGGGACTTTTCCCATGAGAACAATTAAGATTAATTACATCAAACTCTAATAGGTGTTCTTAACTGGACAACATTAACATAGGTTAGGTAAAGAAACTTATATAATTTTATCTAGAAATCACCAATATAAAATTTAACCCTAGTCTTTTAATGTACATGTTACCATATTAAGAATAAAGAATATATCTTGGGGGATATTCCACGTGTTTCAGTCAAGGCTGTCCCTCTTACCACTGCTTTGCTTTTGGGAATGGTCAGCCAACTCTACGTGGGCAGAAGTTTTGAAGATTAAAGAGGCTTCATTTCCCTGCTATTGTCACTATATTTTAGCTAATTTTTCCTTCAGTTATTCTGCATGCTTTTTGGATCAAGCAGTCAAAGACAATGTAGAAAAGAAGACACAACTGTGCATTAAAAACCTCTAGTACAGTGTAAGAGTAAGTTACGGTAAGAAAAACTGGGTTACAGCATCTAAATCAGCAAGTTTTCAGAGATGAACAGTTCTGTTGAACTGGATTTTCATGTGTGAGCAGAGACACAAGAAAATACATAGTGGCAAAATTTATCCTCAACTGACTATTTTAATACTTCTGCTATTTCATATTTATAAGATTTAACTGTTATTAATTTTGTGGCCCCAACCTTGCAGCAGTGTACTAAATTGCCACTAAAGAAATTAGATAATGACGTTTAATATTAAATGTAGGGCAACATATTCTTTTTCCTGCCCCCATTTTGAGACTGATCATATTAGAATGAGAAATCTAGAATTTGGAGTGAAAAGGTTAAAGCATTGTTTGGTTAATACTACCAAATGATAGTACAGAAACCAACTTTGATATACAAAATGTCCACTTAGCTCTAACAGAAAATGTATCTACTCCATCTTTGAAAGGACCAAAATATACAGTTATATTACTTGATTTATAGACATTCTGTTATTATATAAATTTTGTTATTAAAGAAAATCCCAAATTGCTAACATTGTAAAACAAATAATTGGAAGAGGATTTAAATGTTGTTTATTGTATCACTATCAGTATCTTGCAAAACCTAATCCTGTGAAAGGTTACTAATGTGACTATTCCTATTTCAACATAATTAGACCTATTCATATGATTAGGCACTCCCTGCAGAATTGGAGCTGAAGTCTTGATCCTGCATATTCTTGAAGACAACGATGCTCTGCATGAATGCAGCAAGCTATCTGTGAACTGCCAAGAAACTGCAGGACTGGAATCTATATCTGGATGACTAATCCATCATTCTTTGTACTTGAGATTTTGAGTTCAGTCAGTTACTGCATATTGGAAACCCCCCACAGTTTAATATTTACATCATGTTAATGTAGCAAGAATTATTTGTAAATTAAGAAAGAAATGGGTGAAACAATAACCTCAAGGCCATCCCTAAGTTTAAGTAACAAATGAGACCAAAACCATGTTTGGTGTACACTGAAAGAAACAAATGAAGAAAAAAATGTTCCTTGTTAATTTTGAGCCCGTCCTTGTTACTACAATATATTTTACAGAGGAGAGGAAACTTTTAAGAACAATCTATGTGCAAATATATACCTTTGCCATTTTAAGACTCAAATGGCAATGTAGGTATTTAATTTCTGACACCATATGTAAAAAAAGAATTTAAAATCTCATTTCTCAATCAATAACCATAACACAAAATAATTGGCAGTATTCTTAAAAACTGACACAGAACGAGGGTGAATGCATTCAGTTGATTTCAGCTTAAATTTAAATGTTGAAAAAGTCTTCTTTCAATGACAAAATTCCCCAATATCTATCTCTTTTTTTTCTTTTCTTAGCATTTTAAAAATACGTATTTCTCTCAAAGTTCTTACTATTGGATGTGGATACTGACTTACTTTGCTAGGAGTGAAGGGAAAACAATGTGCAATGATATGAGGTAAAATTATAAGGACATTTCAAAAATATTATATCTAAAACAACAGTCTTCCATCATTGCTGAGAAAGCACTTAAAGTCACACTTTGTTTTAAGAATCTATGACAAGGAAAAAGGAAGTTGTTTCAAAGTATTTCCTACCTTCATATGTAAGAAGTTGAATCTTAAAATGGACAAGAAACCTTTGAAAACACAGGTAGAATGAGTGCATAAAAATATAAATATGTTTTTTTCCTCTTCAAGTTTCAGCATGAACAGGCGTAGAGCATCAAGAGCAAAAAGTACCGACATTTTAACCTGACTCTGCTCCTTTGGGGGAACAGATACTCTGATTCTCAGTGAAGTGAGGCAAAGTACAAAAGACAAGGTGCTGGTTAAGTACAAACAATTCCCTAACAACTATATCTCCTCCCTTCCAATAAATTATTTACATTTCTTATGAAACATTTAAAGACTTTTATTGCAGAATACAGAATTCAGAAAAAGATTTATCTCTTTGATTTTTATCTCTCCCTTTGAAGTGGCCCTTGTAGGTAGGGAAGCTATCATACCCAAAAGCCACATTTCAATAATATTTTATGAGTCAGAACTTGTTAATTTCACTCATGAGTTAACACTTTAAGGTACTTTACAGAATTCAGAGATTGAATAAAAATTCAAACACTGTTGGACACTCACAACTTGTAGCTATCATCTTCTTCCCTCATCGCTATTTTTCATCTCATTCAGTGGGATGGATTTTTATTCTTCTGCAGTGTTAACACTTTTCTCAGTAGGGAGTCCCCTAAGGCATGTCAGAAACTTCACCATACAGATCCTATACAGATAAAACTCCAGTTCTGTATTTTGAGTGCTCACTCTTTGCCATTCCTAGTGAAAGCCCTAAGTGACTGGAAAAACTATTAGTAAACTATGAACCAAGTCAAAGAATTTCTCACTAACAGTGGGACGTAAGCAGCTACAATTCTATAGATCACAACCAACAGGTGCACTACCCATGAACACAAAGCACATTTTGTCATAATGCAAACTTACAAAGTAATATACTGTGATTGTCCCTCTAAGCCATGTGAAACATCCTACAGTTGATTTGCATGAACGTGGAGCTTCTAGGTACTGAATCTCTGGATAGTACAACTCTGAAAAACAGGCTGTGGAGACAAGGGAGGCACCTTACCCCCATCACAGCAGAAGAGACACTACCTAAAACCAGATGCTGTCTCAGCCATGTTAATACAAGAAAGGAAAATGACTCAGCAGAGGTATTTTGGTTTGCAGTTTGCCATTACTCTGTGCTTTGCAAGTTCTATTTCCCCTATATTTTCCCCTGAGACTGTGTCTTAAATGAATGCATCTAACATGTGGGCTTATATCTATTTCCTTACCTTGAAAGTTTCTTTGCTGAGGATAGTTCCGAAAAATATATTAATACTAGCTTTGCTATTTGCGTCTGCTGCCTTTACTGGTTGGTATTATTCCAACAGCATGGGTTTTCCAGAGATGTGCAAAGTATAGTTAAATAAATAATGCTGTATCTTAAAACTTCTTTTAACTTTTGTAATGCAGTCCTATGTTGAAGCTTCTCAACATGGAAGGAGACTTTCTCCCATTCAGTACAACAAAGTTAATAAGGAAGTGGGAAACAGAAACATTCAATGCAGACGCATAATAAAGATAGAAGCAATCAACATGTTTATTCCAAGGAAAAGACTTGTGCATAGCTTTACATTAACACAGAGAAAGAGGGTAAACATAGTTTTTGGGGATTACGTTTAGCCAGTATCTCGTGAAAGGATCAGATGCAAAGGTCCAGAACAAGCTTTTCTAACATGCCCCAAGAGCCATTCAAGACTGCTGAAAATTGCTTTATTGTGCTTTCTGCCAGACTGCCTCCCAGCAATGGCCAGGGAAGGCACGGACAGCAACAGGAAAGGGGACATGCAGCCGAAGTAGCTTGCCTGAAAGTGCTGTGATGAGGTGAGGAGAATGTATCATAGCAAACCACCTGGTTGTGTAGAGTGAAATGACTTGAAAAAACTCTAGGTGCCTCTCTATGTTTACATTCCCTGAGAACTGACAAGACACTGCCTCTTCTTTCAACCTGTCTGCTTTATAGGTCCATGCAACAATATCATGACCAGTAGCCTACACAAACCTAAAAAGCTACTGATGCTAAGAAAGGACAAAACTTTTTTATTCACTGCATGAAAAAAGCATAATGATAAGGAATTAAAATGCAATTTATTATGTTTCAATGCAATAAACTCTAAGCAAAAAAAAGAAAAAGAAGATTTCTCAATACCCTTTTATATTTTCCTTTGAAGCAGTTTCTTTTTTAATTAAAAGAAGGGAATAATATAGTCTCAATTACTTATTTATAAACATCTGTAGAGCATATGTATATGCAAAAAGCAAGATTTTTAATTTGTAGGAGATCTGCACGAGAAACAGCATTCTGTCCCAGAAGAATTAGATAATTTTCTTGGTGCTATAAATAAATAAATAAATTTTAAATGTCTTAAAGCACCATGAAATTATTTCTATAATTTGCCCCTTACAATATTTTTGTATCATTTAGGAAATATTTACATATTTTAGCCAAATAATTTATATAAATATTATTGATATTATGTCAACTACTTTCTAAATTTTAAACAAAATCCAATTGCAGGAAAGAAGAAAGTCAGCACTTTTCCAAACATCTGTTTTGATGAGTCAACATTTTTTAACAGAAAAACACTCCGTCAGAGTTATGTCAATTGTAATTTGCAAAACAACTAAACTTCTCAGTGTTTTTAGTTCAGTAACATCAATACAGTTTTGCAGTCAAGGAACTAAATTCTAGTACATCATTCAGCAATATAAATAATCAAACCCCAGCTTTCAGAGCAATCTTTCATGACCTCCTTAAGAGAAAAAATCAAACTAGTCTTTACAGAGTGAAGAATTTGGCCCAGAGAATCCACCTCTGCTGATGTGCACCGGGGAAAATCACAGACTCCTATTAGACCTCAGGTGAAATTTATAGCACTGGTATTCAGGAAAATGTAATTTTCCTACCGTGAATTGAGTAAGTTTTAGTTGAAATTGTGGAAAAAGAGTAACAAGGCACCGCATGAAGCCAATTTCACAATCATTTTTCATAAAGATACTCTGTCCATACCGTTATGAATTCATCACAATCCCTCATTATTCAGGCAGAAGACAAAGTCAAAACTATTCTTTATCATCAAACTGACAAGTCTTATTTCCAACATTGAAAAAAATTGGTCTATGGCCAAACATTTCCGATAGTTGAATAATTTTGTTAAAAAAATTAGTTTTGTTAAAAAAATAAGTAGTTCTTAAAAGCTTTTAGTGAAATATGCAAGCAGAACCCTGGGAATTCTAAAACTGTGCAGTTACTTAACTCATAAAAATCCCTAAAGGAGGTTTTTAACTGTTTTCAACAGGCAATGCACTACTTTGGCTATCAGTAGTTATCAGATGCATGAGAAAGATTTGCCAGAAAGAAATTCAAAGGGTGATTTTTTTTTTTCTCCCATGAAAATATAAAATAAATCTCAAAAGCTGATGGCAAACTGCTCCCTGTAGCTATTCAGAATGCACATAGTTTGACTTTTTGGTTTGTTCCCTAACTTGCCTGCAAAAATCTCTCTTCTATTTTTTTTTTCCCTTTCATTCTTCCTTTCTGTGCTCATCTTGTGACTGTGATACTTCATGATGCCTTTTAGTGTGTAGGAAGAAGATCAGTGACTGTAGCTACAAATGTCTGACAGTATGGAAGATGTTCACATGCAGGAGCTTTCAATTTTTACCTCACACTATATTTCCTTTAAGGTATGTTTAATTTGATCAGCTCTATGTATATTTCAACACCTATTATTTTTAAATCATTCTCAATAGCTGTTATTATTTTGGTGCCAGGCAGCCTTCCATTATGCTTAAGTTCAAATTAAGCCACTGAAAATGAAATTGCTAAATGTTCTGGGCACTGTGAGAAGCTCAGCAGATATTATGAGCACCTGGCAGACATTATAGAGCTGCTAGAAGGCTCAGCAAATATAACCACTGTAAAACTCTCTGTGGATATTGGAAGCAGTGTCAAGCTACTGGCAGTCATTTTCAAGTGTTCTGTGGACATCATAAATAGCAGTGAGAAGTAGATGGACATGAGAAATTCTGTACCAGGTGTGATGAGGAGTCCTATTGGGAACTAAAGTACAAAATTCTGGGAAACTGTTTTCATTTTCTCTGTAAAATTCACAGGTTTATACTAATTTGTAACCTGGAAATACCAATTAACAGTTCTTAACCACTTTTTTGATCATTCCAGCATTTTCAGAAGTACTTTTCCTGCTGTGAAATGGATCTCTATGAAGATGCCTATGCTGGCTCTCTATAAAATGGGAGGTTGATATTTGAGAAGTATTGCAGGATTTCAAATGTTCAGTAACACAGGCTATTGGAAACTTCTCTGCCTTTCATTCACAGAAGCTCATTCCTTATCTGCCTCCAGACATACATCTGTTTCCTTAACAATTCAGCTGATGGACCATCTCCAGCTAGTATTCACATCCTTTCACATTTCTCCCAGCTTGTAAGCATCTGTCTGTTGTTAAAACCAATTTTTTTAGACCACTCCAGTCAACTTCTGATCTCCCTTCTATTATGAATGTGTTTGTTGACAACACACGACTCTTCTTGCGATTATTAGGAGAAATGTGCCATTCTCATTTTATTTGCAAAAGACATAAGCAAAGTCACCATCTAAGCAACTTTCTGTCACTCAAAAAAGTAAAAGATTCAAAGATTTTGTGCTTTATCAATTACATGTGAAATTAGACTTCTGATTATGAAACCACCAGCATCATCTTAGGCAATGATGTCTCTGTGGTATATGGTACTTTTAAAATCTCTTGTTTAGTCTGCTCATTGCTAGACAGTGCTCACTTGGAAATTAATTTTCTTTACTCATTCATATTTTTTTACTTTCTCCCTCACATCATATCATGTTTCTTTAGTGGAAAATCTCAAAAAACTAGATCTTCAAATACAGAATTCACCTAACTGAAGCTCACTGTAAAAATTCTATTCATCCCCAGAATGTGGTGCTAAAACATATAGGTTTATAAAAATGAAAAATAGAAGAATGAAATCTGGCATTTATGTTACACTGTCAGGTATATAACTGGAAAGAAACATTCCATAAATTCCTGTAGAAATCCTCAGTTTTATCCAGTATAAAAAGTAGAGCTGGCATCAAAGGTTAATGTTTTAAGTCACAATTACATATTACTGAATATATTGGCAGTGTTCTTGAGATATAAGAAATATGTATTTTTTCCATTTTCTTTCAAATTTAGTTGTATCTTGTGTGTCACATACCTGAATTTCTTGTGCCTATAAGCAAATCGGATTGGTTTGGGTTTTTTCCATCATGTGTGGATTTTAGTATTTTCTCTGGATTCCACTTCAATTTGTAACATTAAATGAGAGTACAACTCACCACATATCAGCTGATTTTCCTGCAGGTTATAAAGTGACAGTCCGTGTAAAGCACTGGGGTAAGCACAAACCGTTTCCTCTGCTATTCGAACTGAAGCATTTCTGGCCCACTGCAAGACCCATCTCAGATTACAGTCACAAATGAGTGAATCAGTGTTGAAATGTCTAGAGAGGCAAAGAACAATCACAATTGGTACACATGCACTTGTCATAAACATACTTTCTTCTGTTAGATTCAAATTACCTAACTCCAAAGAGAACTAATTCTAGATAGATGCATAACTATGGATGTGTAATTATAGCTGTATAAATAGAAAGATATTCTGGGACAACCAATACACACTGTCCCACTGTCAATTACTTTGACATTATGCAAAAATTCTGGGTTTTGTTACAGAGCAGCATCACTGTCTACTACTGAAATAAATTTGAGTACGTGTTAATGCAAAAAACCACACTATAACGTACATCTGGAACACACTGCTAGAAACAATCTCCTTTGAGTTGAATACATATTCAACTCTGCTAAATTTACTCTAATGTCTTTTTCAAATATTTCACATTTACAAACATAACGAATGACACTCACAGTGCTTTCAGAGCTAGCAGCTCAGAAAAAAGTCCATTCATGAGACTTGAAAAAATATTCCCTGACAAATTCCTGGGGAAAAAAAAGCAATTTACAGTTAGTTATTAGAAGCACAAGAAGAATAAAGAAATTGTTATAATTTCCCCAACGCTAATTAAGAAGCTTTGCTTTCTTGGAAACAGTAAAAACATACTTAAATTTGTACATTTCTCTTTTTTTGGTGACAGCAATATTCAAATACTTTTCCTTGTTTTATTTTCACAGTGGATAAACATACAATTCACTTGGTCTCATAAACATTTCTACCAATTTAATAGAAGAGAATATTCCAGAATTTGAGTGAAAATATTAATAGAATAGTTAGTCAGTGAGACCTATGTTATACTTTTATTGTATATGCAGTATGTCACTTCAAGGTAAAAAAACAAAACCAGTGTCTTATTTTAGTAATATTCAGAAGAATTCAAGCAATTCCTTAAAGCAGTAATGAGTTTTCAAAGTAACTATGCAAATAGTTTTATTACAAAAGACTTTAAACAAAACTGTTTTCCCCATCCTTAAATTAAGGACATTTCCAGTTTAATTACTGTTCTACTATTTCTTGTCTTGACGGCTGAATGGTTTAGGCTGCATACTTGCAAACAGATGCAATTCAATTTTGTCTAGTTTAACAGTATTGCTCTGTCAGTGCCTTAATAGTACAAAAGTTAATTGTCAAGTAATACTGTCTTTTTCTATACCCATAAACTGAAAAATTGGTGCATATCCAAGATTAACATTTCAGAGCATATGAATTACCTACTTTTGAAATAGTGATACACGTTCCTTTCTGCTCAGTGCCTGAAGACTACATGTTTGAATTCATTGGCTACAAAATTTCATTTACAGGGAAATTTCAGAGCTCTTCACTGGAGATACATTGGTCACATAAGACAAAAAAGTAGACTAGTGAAGAAAATGGTTTCATTACTTTTTCATTAAATAGGATGTTGTTAAAATTATTGATTTTACTTCCCTTTTGTCTACAAAGTAAAGAATGTATGCTAAACTGAAGATTCATATTCAGACCAGAGCAATGTACTAGCAATGAGAAATCTGCCAAGCTGCAGAAGATCTGAATCAGGTTCACAAAGTAAGAAAGACCAAAACTCAAGAACCCTGATTTCTACAGAAACCTGGCCAGATACATATGGATCAATGATTTCATGAAAGAAAATTTTGCTAATTTATAAATTACTTTAAGAAAATTATGGAGCACTCTTGAAGGAATAACTAGCCTCATTTTTGTATAAAATTGAACACATCAAATTTTCTGCGTAGTTTTAAAAGCAAAAATTAAAGCAAAATACAAAAAAAATTAAGAAAAAATTAAAGCAAAATTCTGCTAATAGAGAAAAAAACCTGGCTCAGCAATATTAAATAATATTATTGAGTGATGATGGGATGCATTGATATAATTGAACTAATTCTTAAGGTTTTATTTAACAGTGTACATTTAATACAGTTGTGGTGCAAAACTCTTTGAAGAACTTTCAAGTACATCTTCAAGTGTGGGTATGTCTAAAGGTGGAAATGAACATTTGTTTGTAGATACCTATCTCTCTACGTTAATATTTTGTATTTGTCAACAGGAACTAAAAATACTGAGCATTTCACAGAAACTCAGTTAACCCCTTTACTTAAAATCAGATGGACCTACCCATGTGTTTTTTGGACATAAGCCCTGATGAAGCATATGCTGACGCAGCTCAGTGAACTGAGATGCTAAATCAGAAACTGATAACCCTGACATTTACACTGAAGTAAATCAGAAGTGGTTCCACGAATATGGATGCAGTTACAGTAGTAGAAACTTATTGACAGAGGACAATCATGCTGAACTGAAAGATGGGGAAAGCAATCTGCCTAGCCTTGCATGGACTGCTGCCAGAAGACAGACAGGGGCTTCCTTTGCCTTACCCTGGTGTGGTACAGAAAGGGTTCTGATCTGATTCAGATCCCAGCTTCCACCTCAAACAGTGTGCCAGGGTTCATACAGCAAGACAAACAGAACACCAAGACTGAAGTTTGAGAATTCCATTTAGACCAAGGGAAAGCTTTATGTCTGGTCAATATTTTAGGAATTGGGGACAAACTGTAAGTCATTTGCAAAGTGTAGGTAGCAGGGTTCAGCACATATGTGGTACCCAGGCACCTGCCAGACATGACCATGTTGTGTCTACTGAATCCATGAGCTTTCCAGAGGTAATACCAAATTCACCAAGATATCTATATGTTAACATTTAAACTCCTGACTCATGTTCCATATACAGATTTTTGGTTTCTTTTTATTGTGACAAAGAAGACTATAGAATTCCTATAAAATTATGATTTGCCAAGTCCTGGAATAATTGAGTTTCTGACAGTTCAAAAATCAGCAGAAAGCCAGCAAGTCAACTTTTCATATTCTTTCACATTCTTCTGGCAATGGTTTGCAGTTTCCATACTACTGGGATCATGCAAACTGGGATCCACAGCAAACTGTGATTATGTTTGCAGGGCTGTGTAAGTCATAAAGCAACACATTTCTATGCCCAAGGAACACTAATTACAATATTTATATACCCAACAGTGGAAATAGATTGTTCTTTAAAAAAACTTTCAGAAATCTTCTCAAATCACCCTAATAACACATGCATTTCTGAGCTGACGCAGCACCTTGCAAACGCCTGGTTCTGTAGTTCACATAGTTTCTGTTATATTTTAAAATACCGCTAATGTCAAGTGTTGTGAAATTCCTCCATTTCAGATATCCTAAAACCCTACTCTATCTAGATTTAAAAGGACATTTGTTCTAAAAACATCTGTAACACTTAGTTTGCAAACATTTCAAACATAACAAATTAATGCACTCCAAAGCTGATAGCACTTACTATGCCATTAACTTACTCCATTAACAGAAAGATGTGCTTTCCGTTTTATCAGCAGTAAAACATTTTAGTCTTACATGTAAGTTCCTCCACTTATTTTTTTATATACCAAATATCTGTGCTTTTAGAGAAACTAATAAAACATTTCTGCCAAAAGCTTTAATATAAATGACAAATGCCATAAAACAGTAAAAAAGAGTTACGCATCTAAAAAGCACCATTTTGAGGCAAAATATAGTTAGAAGCAGGACTATATGAATATGAAGAATGCTTCCCTCTTATGAGCAGTATTAAAAAGCAGAAGTTGAATGCCAGGGTGACAGATTGATCTTCTGTGCAAAAAACCCACCTAAACTGGGACAGGAGATGTAAAAAATGACAAGAGAAATACAGAGAGGGCAGGTTCCAGTGCATATTTTCTAATCTGCTGAAATGTTGCTGAAATGATGTCTGTTTGATTCACTGTGTTACTGGTTTGTACTTTATTTCTGGCACCATACAAAGTGATTAGTTGTTTCAATGACATCAAGAAAGTCACACAACAATTTATGGTATAATCTTATCACAAAGCTAACTGCTGCTGCTGATTCAGAGGCAGGATGAAGAATAAATCAGATACAGTTTAATCAAACAATTGGAAGTAATGAGGAAGTATGGTTTCAAACTTCCAAAGGAAAGATCCAGCAGTAGCTACTTCTTGAAACAGATTTAAGGCCGCAACATTTTGAAATCTAAAAGATAAATTATGAGGGACTAAATAAATGAAGTCTGGTATATCAGTACAGTTGCATCATCCCAGTATTCCACAGCTCTTAATGTTAGATAAGAGCTTAAATATAAACAGAATTAATGTAGATGGCAGCTCCAATACCTAGCAGAAATATATTTGAATACAGAATTCTGAAACAAAGCATTGAAACATGGGGTACAAAGGAAATTTGGAAGATTTGTTGCATTCAATTATGTCACTCCTAGTTAGAATATATGCACCTCATCACAGCAGAAACAAAGACAAAAGGCAACACATAAGCCAAAAAAGTTAAGATAGAATCTTAGAACATGTAGAAAATCTACTCTTATACTGTCTGAGGCACTGTCAGCTGCATCTGTCATATGACATGAAAGCATTTTGAAATAATTTTCCAGAGTAAAAATCATCAAATCTAAGAAGATGCAAAAATTGGATCAATCTCTAGGAACATAATCACAACTCACTGGCTGCAGTAATTTCAGGAGCTACGCAAAATTTTAGGTTTCATAAGTAACTTCAAATTCAATTTCCATTTACTGACATACACATCGTGACTGCAATGGAATAAAGGCCTTTTCTATATTATCAAGAGGCTTATAATTTTTTTGCAATTTCTGTATGTCTTCATGTTTAAAAAACAATGCTAGATGATACTACTAATCACTTTTTCTCAATTCAAGAATTCTGTAGGTTGTCCTGTTCTAAAATAGACTGCACAAAATCACCAAGCTATCTGAAGAGTGTCTGCGTTATCCACAAACAAAAAAACAGGCAGTTTTCATTCTTTATTTTAGTGAAGTATTTAAACACACATTTATTCAGTTTACATTTATGTACCACATCATCGGGATAAATCACACTATGTCAGTTTGGGCCTGGAGCTGATTTTTCAGCTCTAACTCCTTATTTTTTCCAACTGAGTTAGATTTACATGATTGAATGAAACACCCAGTGTTATTTTGTTTTGCCTGGTATTTGTGCTTGTAAACAGTGTAGGAATTTCTAGTTCTATTTCTACTTCACTGAAGGTGCACAAAAAGATTTATGTCCTTTGCTCCTTTCCAATGGACTCATGGCTCTCCCTACTGGTTTTGAAAACAGCCTGCAAAGATGCTTCTCTACTTCATCTCTGTTAACATTACATAAGAGAGATCTAATCACCATGATCAACACTTATGTAAATTAACAATAAGTATATATCTTTACATTAGTCCTTCTAAACCACATTGGATGTCTGTGAAACCATGTCCATGTTTAAGAACTTGTCATCTTTTCCTGGGTACAATTATAAACACTGATGCTGCACTAAGCAAATGCTTCACCATAACCTTTCCAAGAGAACAGCTTTCTCATACCCCTGAAATGGCAAGTAAACACAATTCAGAGGTATCAGTAGCAACAGAAAGTTGACCTATCATATTTTAAACATGTTTAAAAGGTATTCTGGGAAGTCTGCATAACCTTCCAAGGGAAACAAAGCTACAAAAAGTTAGAAAAGTACCAGGTGGCATCTGCCTGCAGTCCACAAACAATGACCAGTTCTTACATCAGAGGCAAACTGTGATCCCAGCTCAAATAATTGCTATCAGCATTATGACACTATATGAGATTTCTGAGGTCAAGGAACAGGAGAGACTATGAACAGCAGGGAACAGTTCCTTTTGATTGGGATTCTGGCTGTATTTCTTCACAAAATAATCAGTAACCCAACAAAGGAGCAGTACTTTTTACTTTGGTTCAGTAAGATGGCCAGTCCCTACAGGATCTATCAAAACAAAAAAGTAACTTTTGACATATCAATTGTGAACTGATTCACTTCAGATAAAAGGAGAATGCAGAAGAATCTATTACTAAACCTCTGATTTCCAAAGGACTGACCTTTGAAATAACAACAACAGTAATGTAACTAGTAATGAAGCACTAGACCACATAGACTGGAATGCAGGATGGCCCATTTATTAGGTCAGTGTTAGATAGGCAATTTAAAACCCAAATAAGAAAAAATGAAAGATAGACTAAATGGATCAATAACCAAATCTTAAATCTTGAAAAAATAATTCAAATTTTTAAAAGATCAAAGAACTAGAAAGATGATAATGAACACAAAAAACTTAGCAAAATGATGAGAAGCATTTAAGTTAGAATTTGGAAAGTATGTTAAGACATGGTGCAAAAGATATTTCAATAATACAACAATAACTAAGAGATTAATAAAGAGTAGATATTATATATCACTAAATATATTACTTACTACCATTTTGCATTCTGCTCAGTAAGTTTGGTCATTTCAATCATATGTATTTATGGGAGAAACATACACTAAGTTGTAGAAAACATATTTTCCAAGACCACCTACAGTATGACTACTGATCTGCAGAACTAGCGAAGATCGAAAAAACAACTGGGCAACTTGGGGCCTCCAAGGTTAATTCCATTTGCATGAAAACACCAGTGTAATTGTTAGTGATATTTTTATATGATTACATGAAACACTGTGAATTGATGCGTATTGATTTTTTACCAATTTCTGATTTGCCAAAATTTTTTTCCATTTTTCATTCTTTCAAAACTCACTGAGTTACCACATAAAATACAAAAAGGCCAGACTAAAGGTCTTCAGCTACCAGGATCATAATTTTTCCACTGATGCATGGACATATATGCACAAAAGCATGAAGAACCTGGTGTTAAGTGTTTTTACTGTAAGACACTGTAAGATAACGGACGAGATAGAAGGAAGGGGAGCGAGACGTCACTGGTGCTCTGCAGAAATGGTCTTCTAGGAGACTGTATCTAGTGCTTTCACCAAAGACTGACTCAGAAAATTAAAAGAATGTGAACATGAAATCTGGGAATAACAAAAACAAGGTTTTGCCAATGTTAAAAGAACAAGATGAGATGAACTTTCTCAAGAATGAGAGGATTAGCAATTTCATTTAAAAAATTATTCAAAGGGAAAAGTATAACAAGAATGTCACTTGGGAACTGTATTTCAGGAAGGTCTAATTCGGATTTCTGCATTAAACTGCGGTCTCAGAACAAAAATAATACAGGAAACTCTGGAAACTCTCAGCCATTTGGAAATGAAAGTTATACCCATCCTGAGGAAAACCAAAAATATTCAGGATGCACAAAAAGATTAGATGCAAGAAAATACAGTGTTAATGACAGTGTAGAGGGAAATGGTGAATCTCTCTCTGTTTCTTACAGCTCAGAAAACATTTGCTAATGCTGAGACAGGTACTCAAGCTACTAGAATGAGCAGGGATATGGCAAATCTGTACAAAAAGAAATTGTAATGGTGTAGTTTGATCAGCCCAGTAACTACAGGCAGTCAGCCTGCATACCGTGCCTTTTTCCAACAGCTCTGGCATTGGTGATGGATGTGGATTCTGCCACATTCCTTCCTGGTCTTCAGAGAAAAGAAGTAGTACAGCCAAACACTGTCACGGAACAAATGTTGTGCACTCGCTGGGAATGAATTTCTGTTCTTTGCCATCAAACACTGGCTTTCTGTATTGAACTTCTAATTCACTTTTAAGACAGAGTCTGAAAGATTTACAAATGGAATTTTCAGACCATTCTGAGAAAGCATGGATTTGAACAGTTTCCATTCTATTTGTTCCTACCACCAAGAAACACCTTCCATTTATTAATGTGGTTTTATCTTTTTGAATTAAACATAACTTCTAAGGTAAACTATCTATACAATCACAGTCACTGTTCATGCGCACAACAAAAGGAGGCACAGAAACCCTCAACAGATGAGTAAAAAAAGGGCCAGTCTGCACCTGTTCATCACATGCTATCAAGGCTCTTCCCATCACCTGTTCTCATTTGTTTTCCTCAGAGGAGACTTGGCATAGTTACTCTCATTAATGTGATCAGTAAGCATGACAGATTTCAGTCTTTTACCTGGTGTCATCTTGACCTCATGGCATATCTCTCTAGAAAGATTTCCCTGTTTGTCCAAGGAAAAGCCAGAACTGGCTGGAGAAGAAGAAATTAAAGTATGAGATTTGTCCCACAGTATGATGCACATGGGAATTTCTTTCTCATTTAGGAATGAAGACAGATCTGAATGGAGATACAGAGCCCTCCTGGGCCTGGCCAAATGTCCTTTTAAACCAGGATCCTTCCAATGAATTGTCTCTTTCCCAGCCAAGAAATGTGAAGTTAACTTCCTTATTTCTTGTACTTGTCTATGCTGCAACACACCTTTGGCCATTTCTTTTTGACCTTCTCTGAACCTTTTCTAGTTTCGGTCATCTTTTTGACATAAGCACACTGGAACTGCCCATGCTATTAAAAATGCAGGTCCTCTGATTTTTTCTGATAGAACAGATGACTTCCAGTTTGCTCTCTCTTCCTTTAATAATACTCCTTTTTCTAGTTATGTTTTTTTGGTTGGTTTTTTCCTTTGTTTGTGAATGTATTATTATTATTACTATTATTATTATTTAATTATATCAAGCAGCTCTTTCATGGCATTATGTACTATAATCCCAGATCACCTTTGGGTTTTCTCCCTTGCATCACTTGACAGATTAATGACTCAAAAAGTACTATAACACATGAAATTTACAACACAACACCTTAAGCAGCCTGTCTAGGATGGATATTCTAAAGCAATTTGAACTATTCTAATATTCCAAGTTTATTTAATACTTCATGTGTTTTTTTCTCAGTATATGCTTACTTTTTTATGTAAAAAAAACTTCAGGGGAAAAAAGTTTTTAAATACCAATTGATCTGTAACAGATAGATGAAGCAATATATCCTTTTTAACCAGTACATGTCTCATTTGTGTGCTTGATCTTAATTGTTTCCAAGACACACAAACAGAAATACATTTAAAAACAAACACTACGTACAGACTCTTTTCATCGTGAAAATGAAATTTCATTCTTTGCAGTTCTGATAGATTTTACAATTGAAAAAAGAAGAAACATCTTTAAAATATCAATTCATCACAATCAAAGGTTCAGGAGAGGGGCTTTTTATTACAAAACCTCTAACTTCCTTATAATGAAATTTTATTGCCAACCATACTCAGGTCAGTCATGTGACAGTTTAAATTTCTTCCGTTTAAAAACAAATTGGTATTATACTCACAGTTTATGAAGATTGTTGAGTCCAACAAACATTTCTGGTGTTAGGCAACCAATTCTGTTATTTGAAAGATCACTGAAAGGAAAAAAAAGCCCATGAAATATTGTCTGTCTTATACATATACACACCTTCACAATCACACATACAGCATCTTTATTTTTAATACTTAAGGAGTTAGAGACAAATGAGAAATAAAACCTCTTCCCACAATGTAACATAATTAAATAGTTTTAACTTTTATATTAATATTTTTGAGCAATAGTCCACATACTGAAGCTTCTCATTGCATTAAAATGGGATTTTACATAGGTATGTATATATACATATATGTTTATATACGTAGCAAATGAATGCAAAAAATAGTAAAATACACAGAATTTTCTTTATCACAGTTAACACCTGGTTTTTTTATTTAGAAAAAACACTATGCATTTTGTTACGTGCAATATTCAGCCAAAATTGACATATTTCTACCATTTACTAGTGTTTCATCTCACTAACAGCATTCTTTCTTCCGGAGGAAATCACAGAAACCAGAGGACAAATAACTTTTGAACTAGTGAGAAGGTCAGTGTCGATAAGCACTTGACAATACTAAGCACTAAGAGCAATACTGTGGCTTTCTGAGACCACAAACAGCAAAAGGCATTACATTCCATAACTTTTGTCTGCAGAGTGAAGGAATGTATTCTGTATAAGCCATACATATAACACAGTACACAGGATGCTTACAGGAAGGAGAAAAATACAGGTATGATCAATTACACTGCTCATGAATAATGCCCCTTGGAGCATTCTCAACTAGTGTTTGATTTTTACGTATTTGGTTTTCAACCTTGACCTGAATTTTCCTTCTTAGGAAGTATGGGCAGTATTTTAAATAGTTGCAGCAATGTAAGGATTTTAAGTGATTATACAGCCAAAAAATGTTAAAATTGATCTAATTACATTTTTTGTTTTAGTGGTAGTCTTCCAATTCCTTTATTACATTGCATGGATTCCATATTTTTCTATTGATACATGAGAACACTAAAGTAATCAAATGGGAGAATAAAGGTTGCAGTTTGACAAATCCAGTTACTGTCTTCAAGGAAACATATCCAATTAGCTGGAATGTGAAGGCAATCTCTTTAGAGTTCACTAAAAATTCTTCTATCAGACAAAGAACATACTGTTGTACAATTATATAATGAAACATAGAATGAAAATATTTCTTAAATGCTTATCAAGGATATTAAGTAGGGAACACCTGAAAAAATAGTGAGGATAAAATATAGCGCAATAATTTCATATTAGCATTACTCTTTAAGTTCTCCTAATAAAAGTTACATAGGAAATCTAAAAATGCAAGTTTAAGACAAGCATAAATACCTATATATATGTATCTATATATCTTTCTATTAGAAGACATAAAAAATAACTTACCCAAGCAAAGTCTGAACATGTATGAAAGAACTGCATCACAATGTGGGGCATGATTTGGGTAGCAAATATAGATTTTATCTAAACTAATGAATACTAGTGCATATTTCCCTAAGTGTGCCACACAGAAAAATGGTATTTTTAACAAAATGAAAGGATAAATACCCTTTTCTCAAAGTTTAGTTCAGTGAGTTATTTTCACAAGATGTATGGCAGTGGCTGGAATCTCTGTATTGTAAATGTTTTCTAAAAAACACATTAGTGAAAAGAAAAGGCAGCTTACTACACATTCCTCCAGACTAATCCATATCATATTAGACATAATTCAATTCAAAATTTACAAAGCTGGCATTCCTTTTCAGGAGTAAGATTCAACTTACTAACGCTGATTTGTAAGGTTGATGTTAGAGAAAAGAAAACTCTCCTGTGCTGAATAACCAAGTGCCATAATTTTAGTGCTTAATAGGTTTTCAGTTCTCATTAGATGACTGTATACCTTTTTGAACAAACCCTGGAAATAACTAGTTTGTCATTCAAATACAAATTATAACTGTTCTCCAAATCATTCACAGAAAACATTCTGACAGCCTTCTATGATTCGCCATAGCCATACCTCTTGCAGTTGCCCATATTACATCAGCTTCTGCTTTTTTTAGCATCATTTATATATCACGTTGGAAATAAGACGTGAATGAAAAGTAGAGTCGTATAATAATTACTATATTCAGTGTTCAACAGGAGTTTACTGTTTATTCCTTTTGCTCAACTGCCTCCCACCCAACACACTGAGATCGAACATGACAAAACTTAATGTTGCCATTCCTCCTATGCTGAAGAGTATTCGTCTCTCTTTTGCAATGCGCGATGACTTTATATCCCTTGCCTCATCTCTCCTGGGTGACCTAAAGCCACCACCTGTTCAGTCTGTGGATGTGCAGCCCACGACTTGCACAGGTTTCCTGGTTTTCCCACAAGAGGTCAGGGTTGTGTTATTAGAGTGTGTGGCCAAAGCAACAATTAGCACTCATTTTGATCATTCCATCACATTGTTATCCCTGTACACAGAGTGAGCAAGAAAGCTTCAACCCAGGTACATTCTTTGTATTAAAAATGTACATGCTAATCTGAGTTCATCATTACTGCGCCATAGGCTTTCTGCTTGAACACACTAAAGCTGAGAGGCTGGTGTTAGAAAACACTGCCACCAGTATGATCAGAGACAGAAACTTTTACTGAGCTTGAGCAGCACTCCCGGCACATTGTGGTGACGGAATTTAACCATGCAGCAAAAAAGCAGAAATATTTGTAAATTTCTTTGTCTGGGGATTTGCATTTCTTCTCATCTAAATCTCCCCATCCCACTGAAATAATTTCTGTTTTCTCATAGGTTTTTCTCATCAAACGTAAGATGACACACATGATGGCTAGGAAAATGTCTGGCATGTGCTGATGGCCTAGTTAGCCAGTGCAGACATTTGGATTCTGTCACTTGGAAAATCATAATTAAAAAAGTGTTCATCTCACTTTTCCTTAGGCTGGGTAGAAATAAGGAGGGTCTGTAGTCCTTGTTAATTAAAACCATAAAAGCCCAGCTGTAGAATCTTAGTAATTTAGATATTTTTACCCTTTAAAACATTGTTTAAAAATCAGCCAGTGCTTCCAAAAGTACTATGAGGACATTTTCAAACTGAGGAATGCAAGAATGATGGACCAGAAACATACTACCTAAGTTCTTGTTTCCTTAGAAAACCATGATAAAAAAAAAATGTCAAGCAGAGCTAAGGTGAGAGGTATGGAAAATGATAGACAAATTCTAAAGCATGACAAAGCTTCCTTTCTAGTAATTTATTTTATTGATCTGGTCTTTGATAAAGTAGACCTTACAAAACGACAAAATTTAGTGCAGCACAAACCATTGTTTACAACACCTAAACTGCTTAGTGTTATATCTGATTATTGTCTATAGTGATATATTGTCTCATAAGTCTTTAATTAGACGTGTTTTTGACCTCTGTAGCTAACCTTGTTAGGCTATTTATTGGAGAGCAAACTGATGATTTTAAATGGGAAAAGGTAAAAAAATAAGATGAAATTGAAAAAAAAGAGACGAAATGGAAGAAGAAAGAGGCATGGTAAATGTAAATGCAAACAGTAGAGTGTGTGATGTTCTATTTTACAGCCAGTGTCTTTATGTGATTATTGCTTGGTGGCATATTTGAGTTGTTCGAGGACAGAAATGTCGATACAAACACAATTTTCAGAATAATTCAAATGGAATTAATACTTACAGACGCTTCAGTTCTGAAAGTCCATAGAAGGCCCCTGGCTCAATTGTGCTGATCAAATTATTCTTCAGATCTCTGGAGACACAACAGAAGGAGCAGTTAATTATCACTTTACCTATTCTACCACGGTTATACATGGTGAGTATGAAATGCGATGCTATTCTAACCTTTATTTGTCTTAGCTAAAACCAAGAATTCTTTTAAATAGTAGCATCAAGAACATTAAATCATACAGTTTTCCAAGTAAATGACTAAGATAGGATGTTTAAAAAAAATCTGCTTGTTTTAATCCTTCTTCTCCTATTTATACTTTTCTTAATAAGCTTACCAGCCATTCTCACCAGGGGAAAAATGTTTTAATCGATCAGTGAATGAAATAATCAGTCAGCAAAGTAAGAGCCTGTCAGTTTGCTTATTGATTGTGCCATGAAGTTTGCACTTTAAATAAATTTCTCACTTCCACCTAATGTAGGCAAAGCAGTTGTCATGTGAGACAAACAGATCAGATTTCTGTTCTGGAATACAAGCAGTTTCTCTTATTTGGCAGATAGGTGCTTCATTTTGCACTTGCTGACAATCCAGAGGACTGGCTGTTTCACAGATAAAGAATATTTCACTGGCATTAGTAATGTGCTTTTGACACAGTGCTTGGGGCCATGACATGCTTTCAGCTCAGTCCCCACAGAGATTTACTACTGAATTGTCTCAAGACTTTTGTGATGTGAACCTTAAGGAAATGCCTTCAGTGCAACCAGATAAGTAGGCCCAGGGGACAAATGCTGTAAATTCTTGTTGAGTCAGTGTTCATCTTCTGACAATTTGCAATTCACAGGGAACAACTGGTGCACACTAATACTGGTGTTTCTCAGACTGGCCACTTCCAGGAATTACAGCACATACACTGCTCAACTCTGCCAAAGTATGGATGTATCAACAGTCACGAGTCAGCTTATTTATGACTTTTTACTTTACTGCAGATAAAAAGCACACAAGGTGAAAACTTGGTTCCACTAGCTCTGATTACCCTGAATAGAGTAAGATTTTATCCCAAATGTTTAGTTCACAGTAGGATATACTTTAATGTCAAAGGCAAAATCATAAATAAATACTTCTGTACTTTTCTATTAAGTTTTGCAGATCTGTTGAATACAGTTCCAAAAAAATTTTTTCTCACACCCATTTCATTTTAGTGATGATGTTGATGAGTGTTTTGTCCGTAACGAACATCTGAGTCAGACTTTTTAATGGTCAAGTTCAGATTTCAGCTTGCAACGTGCAATATTAAGAGTCTTGAAGAAGGTGGTAAGACATTCTGATTATTTATGTAGAGGATCTTTTGTGTTAATGATAAATATAATAATAAATATATATATATAATAAATGCAGATCTATTAAATCAGAACAAGATTGCAATTCTGATGGGGAAAAGAAATGGAATATCAGCTCAGTCTACAAAATATATTTAATTGCTTAAGCTGTAAAATCCTAACTTCAAACAAGATTCAAGATAATCAGTTAACATTTACTCAGCTCAAACTTCATGCTGCATAATCAGCAAGGTATTATACACAGGTAGGGTACATGCCAACATCATCTGTCCAATTTTAGAGTATAATTTCCAGCTTGCTCTACACAGTCCTCTTATTGTGACTACTGCAACTGACCTTGCAATAGTATTGAAAAAAGCAAAGGACTGGGATAAAGGTAGAAAATTTGAAATCAAACGTTAGGCTATGTTTTGAGCCTTTATAAAATTTAAGTATTGTAAAGCATACAGGTTTACTTATTAAGAGCCCCTGGGATTAAGTAACTTAAGTTACTAGCATTCATGAAGCCATGAAATATAGTAGAAAAGGTTTTAGCTATGCATGCCTGAAAATGAGTGGTTTTGTTTTTTACTGGTTTTATCTTAGCTTTAGATATTTCAAAGTTCCTTAAGTTCCTTTTTTTACTAGTAAACAATTATCTCTTCATTATGCAAATGAACTCAATAAGATAAGCTAATCACAGTCCAACATAAATACAATAGGTATTACAAGTATATATCAAAAATGCACAGACTATTATAGTTGCCCAGTACTGATGCAACTTTTAAACAGTCATGAGTGACTGTATGCCTATATCAACACTTTAAGCATATTCATTACATGGCATAGATCGCCCCTATCTGCTGGAGCCACAATGTCAGCCCCTCACTTGTTGCTAAGCTAGTAAAAAACCAACCCCAGGTGCTTCCTTTTCCCTGCTACCCTGCAGTACAGAGATAAATACGTCTGTACCGCCTGGGAGAGGGAGCAAGTCAGAGCCCATGAAACTTCCCACAGTCTCAAGAAACCTGTTACGCGAGGCAGAGGCAAGGGGAAGAAAGGTGACACACAGGAGGGAAACAAACAAGGCGAGTTCAGGAGACAGTAAAAAATGCTTGCAAAGGGACAGATCTTGGACAAGAACCTTGATGATGATTTGAGCATTCATAAGAAAGTTGCACAGGCTATGACTAATTTTAAGCATATGTCTAAGCAAAACAATGGCAGAAACACAGACATCAAGGTTGGTGCCTGCATTGATTCTTACCTGGCAAAGCACACAACCACTTCATGGATAAAGAAATTAGGGCCTCCAGCCATCTTTCTGAGGGTATTCTGCCCTTCTCCCTACTCTCTAAAGCAGGCAAAGCAGTTTTCTTCCTTGCTTTGGCCTCTTCCCCTCTACTGAATTTGGATGAAAGTGACAGTAGCTGATTTAATGCTTAGTGTTTTTTATTACAAAAGCAGTCTCTAAGAATTGAAAGAAGCTTTAGGGTTTGGTTTTTTTATTTTGTGGTCAAACATTTTCATCTTAGTTCCCTGGTACCAGCATCAGCTATCAGATTCATCTTCTGCCTTTATCTGCTCAAGAAGTTTTGACAATTCCTTTAACTGTGAATTTTCATAAACAAAACTGCTAATACAAAACTTATTCATCCTCTTATCCAGAGTCACATCAACTGACAAGGACAAGTCTTTGTTTGGAAAAAGTTAATCTACACAAGTGTTTTTTCCTTTGTTGATTTAGGATTTTTGCTCTGTGGGTGAGCTAAAGTGTCCTTTTTTTTTTTTTAACATTCAAATATTCAATCCATTTGGGTCTACTTCTTTTGCTTGTACAGTATTTTAAATATGTAACTACTCAGGTTGAAGGAAGTCCTTTATCTTGCAGAAGTGAGTGTACATGAAAAAGACTGGAAGTATACTTTTCTTGTCATGGCAACAGCTAGCTGTATTCTTAACAAACAAACAAAGCAAAAATCCCAACCTAATACTATAAATCCTTTGGATATATGCTGATTTATCTCAAACACTGGGACATATTTGAAAACCACTTCAGAGTCATAGTTCATATGCAAATATCCACATTTTAGGCAGGGGAAACTGACAGTTTTAATAATTAATCTGTGTATCAATTACACACATTCTGTGTTAACTGACAACTCAACTAAATTCTCTGTATATTGTAATCAGGCAAAGTGATCAGCTCTTACAGCCAACAGTGGTAACAGCTCAGAACAAATACAAAACAGCCAGTATGAGTGGTAAACTGTTGACAGGTGAGTTTTAATGCCACTCAAAATAACCAAGCAGACAAAAGGCCTTCCATTTACTGAAATCCTCTGTGTTTTAGTTTATGGAAACTCCACTCTGTAACCACATAGGAAAAAAACAGCATAATCCTAAACATCTACAGGAACGAAAAATGCCAGTTTAATGTTAGTAGAAGACAGATCATTACAAGGAAAAGTGCCCATCACTTACACCTTCACTAACAAGACATCTGGTCTCCTTATTTTGGAAATTACACTTAAATTAGATAGGTCATTTTAGTAAGGATATTCTTGGAAAATTGTAGATGATTACACTACCCACAATTCTGGCACTTTCTTAGTAATTAGTATTATTCCATAATGTTTCCATACAATTATGGCCTAATAAAATAGGTGTTTTCTTCCTTTTCATCCTTGAAGACATCCTTAAATGTGATTAAAATGAATAAACAAAATTATCACAACTGTTAAACACGTAAAAATCTTACCTTTACATTAGGAAAATCCATTTGCTTCCCTCCCATTTGTATTTTTTACAAAATTACTATAATTAAAATATTAAATTAGGTTCTCCCATTTTCTTAGGAAAGAGCACATCATATTGAAGCCATATAGCTTCAATAATAAGCATATAAGCATTAACTTGCACTGAGCTAAATAAAGAAACCAGAGTAAGTTTGGTTGTATGTTTACATTTTTTCCCCAAGAGCTGCTGCTGAGGTTTGGCAAAAGGTCATGATCCAAGGCATGCCAAACAGCAGCCTTGGGCCACACACATGCACATATACCATACGAGTGATTTTATCATCAACCAGAAGAGAGAAGGGAAAGAACCCCACTACCATAATACTGAATCACCATAGTATGACCCAGTTGAAGTCCTAAAAGAAAGCATTTTCTAACTAACAGTTGTGGTTTTGCATCATTTCTGATGTAGCATTCTATCTTTAAAGTAGCTATTCTGAATCTGAATGACGTGTCATTAGTGGTGTGGGGTGTATGTATCTAGTGGAGTGACCTGAAAATAAACTAAACCCAAGTGCCATGTACAAGTACAGATAGATGGAAGCTACATGAAGTTAGCTATAGTCATAAAAACTGCAGCACTTACATCCAGGCTGCACAGAAATAAAATGGGACAATATTTATTGAAATATATTTCCCCTAATTTCATTACAATTGCTAGATAAACTTGCTGCATGATACTTGACCTAAATAGGTAGAAGAACAATGTAGAATTATCATTAAAAAGCAATCTCCCATGGTTACAGCCAGTTAACAGAGGAGACTTTCCTTTTCACCTACCTGCAAGTCTAACCTACATAAATTACATACAATAGCCATTAAGCACTGTCTACTTACATGTATGTAGACAGTTTGTACGTATATGCAAATAATAGGCCCGCAGGTAAAAATATTTGAGGATTCTTTCACTAAGTACCATAAGAGGCTGGGAGTTTATCATTTTTCACATTAATCTTTCAACTGAATTTTTCTCACTATAATCATTTAAGAGAAACCTTAACAAAAGCAGCTGACTTAAGGAGGGGAAATTTGTGTTTGAAGCATTCACCTCCTAATGGCTTAGCTGAGAGGGTAAATGAAAGAGGAAGAACCTACCAATAGGACTTCACAAGAACATATAATAACTACTTCAGGACTCTCAGCTATTAGACATCTTTTGTGGTCACATCTCTGACAATCTAAATGTGTTCTTGAGATTCTTGATGCTTCAAGTTCACAATGTGTACTTACATTCTACAGCACATAAGAGGGGAAAAAATCACCAAATATAGACAGTCCATTGACAAAAGAATCAATTTATCTTGAACTATATTCTGGTGTTTTGTACCAACATCTTTGCCTTCAGACACTGCGTATTCTCCCTCCAACTTACAATGTACTGTAGATATTTTGAATACTATTCATAACAAGAATGTTCAACTAATTCCAGCACTTCGTTCAAATTCCTGACATCGATACATCTTTCATAAAAAATTATAGGTTGTACCAAGAGGACATCTGTGTTTAGAAAGCTGTCATTATAGTGCTGCAAACTTTCCAAAAAAGCTCTGAGAAGAGCAATCAGTAGTTGAACAGATGCCAAATCCCAATGAAATATGACTGACTTTCCACATTTTGCATACTACTACGAAACAACAACAGCCAAAAGAAAAGGGAAAAAAAAAAAAAAGGAAACTAAAGTCATATCTTTCAATTCTTTTCCATGAGAAACATTACAGCTAAACTAAAGGACACCTTTGCCCAAGAAATTAATGCAGACTCCAGACTTTTGAAGAAGATTATGAATGCTGCAGGAGGAAGGATGCATAGCCAATGATGAAGAACAACGGCTAGCACCCATTCTACCATCACAACAATGATTGTCGTGGTTGGCCTTCCTGGATACAGGAACCAAGAATTAAGGGGATATTGGTAAAATGTGTTTTGAAGATATTTCAAATATACCCATCTGTGCAGGAGCCCGTAACTCACTGTACTTTGGTAGCATGGATATTATCAAAACACATTTTCATCTCCATTGTCAATGAATGTGTTGCTGCTCAAACACCATGGATCATGAAGCAGGCGGCTTAAGTAATAACCACTACCTGGCATCATCACCAGTAACTAAAGTGCTCTCATGGAACTCCAGGGCTCATTTGTTGGGGTTTTTTTGTTTTCTTTTTTAATGATGAGAGTGGATATTTAACCTACTTTCCAGAATCAGGAAAGTTACGGTTGTATCACAGCTAAGCTTCAAGAGATAAAGATAAAACTCTTTTTAGATAATAAACATAAACATGCACACAAACATGGACAATAGCTGTCCAATAATGTTCTGCCTTTGCAGACAGAGAGGCTACAGGTCTTTTGTTTGTTTAGCATGTTGATGATGCATTTTCCTTTAATTTCCCATTTTTAATCCTAGCCATTACTGGTTGGATTACCTAAAACAAAAGACCCTAAGGACTGGACAAAAAAATAACTGCTGTCCATTCAAGGTGCTAATGAATGACTGAAGTTTCAAACCAGTCACTTGATGGAAGTAATGACATACAGAACAACAGAAAGGACATCACATTTTTGGTGTTTAATTTAAGGATGATGACTCATTCACATCACGTGTGCTGTGGTAATTTGGCAGTTATTCATTACTTAGGAACATGCCTAAAATTGTTAAACAAAGCATCAATAATGGCAGCTGAAACAAAACAGAGACAGGCTTTATGGCAGTTTGTTTGCTCAAAGTATCCCATAGAATGCACAGAATGTTATAAGTTATTTCATTTTAATGGTAATAGTCACAGAGCAAGCATGTAAGGCTCAGGTTATTTGAATGGAAGGAGCAGTATCCCGAATAAGAAAAAGTGAGTAGAAAGGTTTGATGAAGCAGGATAGACTTGCATTTCAAATTTTTTGTTGCTATATTTTTACACATGTATGTAACAGAAAGTAGTACTTTAAAGGATTAACTTATGGATTAGAAATTCAAGTTTTGTTCTAAATGTAGCACTGACCAATCAGAACGTGGGATGAGGATGTAAAGATATTTGGTACCTGCCACTACAGCATTTTGTTATTCATAGCTCAAAGTTAAATGCATTTTCTAATAAAGTCATCTACACTTTCCAGATTCTTCTACTTTGGCATTTTTTAAGAAATAAAAATTCAGCAAAATATTCAAATTCCAAACATACACAACTCTTCCTACATGTTGTCTTTTCCTGGAAAATGCCACAGACCCAGAAATATCTGGCAGGATCACATTAGGTCTTGGCTAGGTAGGTGCAAAAGTGGATGCTTGGCAACAGTAACCCGGGGAGTCAAGATGGAGTGGCTGTGTCATCCATAAGGAAGAGCACCTTGGATCAGCTGCATGGGCCTAAAACAAGACTGAAAGGTCAGAAGAAGTAAATGCTGAGAGAAGGAGATAAAGCGGATTTCAGCGTTCACAGCTTTGCAGGCAGCTCTGCAGCGCCAGCGGAAAAATACCTCCTTAAGTGTTGGCAATCATGCCTTGGTGTACAGTGATAGATTTGGCATTACAGTGATTACAGTAGCAGAGCTTGTGTCTATCCATAACTATGTAAAGACATGACAAGCACAGAAACCTTCAGTGGCTGAAAAGAGCCAGAGGCATCCTTAATTTCTACACCTATTGGGACTTCTCTCTGTATTTATGCCTAGAAGGCAGTTCAGCATGGATTAGGTTTCTTGACATGTGCTCCACTCCTCTTTAAAAAAGGCTAACTTGAGGAAAGGAAATAAAGAAGAAAAAAAAACAGAGCTTAATTCCAACCTGTGAGAAAATTGTAAAGAAAGCAAAAAAGTATGAAAAAAAGTACCCTTAACTTTAATTTTTTTAAATGAAACACACAGACCAAATAAAATGTGAAATAGACACTTAGAAAGTGGATAAAACATACTTTCTACTGAGAAAGGTTTAAACTACAGTGTAGAAGCTGTTATTCTACATTCTAAGACTGCACTTATCTGCCTGTTAGAGATTTCCAGCAATATCTATTCAACATTCTTAAGTCAAATTTCAAACTCTGAAATCACAGTATAACAATATAATTACAATTTTTAAAATAAAATACGGATAATTTATCCAGAATTTTCAGAAGTGCATCTGAACTAATTTTTCATAATAAAATATAGAGATTTGCATTTTTACACCAAATTATAAGAGATGTAAGGGTAACAAAAATGCGCTTTGTTAGCTAAGAGAACCTTACAAATTGTCATATGTAGTTTTGCGTGGGTTTTTTTTAAGAAAATATTTTGTTCTTTTTCTGTTACTATATCAATATTGGCTTGGAAAACTAGTAGCGATTCTTTAGTGAATTTCAATTTTAACTTCAGAAAAATATCTTCTTCCATGACTTAAAACATCCAAAGAAAAGAGGAAAGAATTCTACCTTGAGCTGTAAAGGAAAGATAAATACCTGCAGATGGCACACGATTAATTTTTGAGTTAAAACTAAGATAGTTTATTATTCAGGGTAGATGAAGAAAATATGAATCATCTTTCCTATAACGTTTATTTCATTGCACGGTTTTCATAATACAGAAGTAGATCACTTCTAAACCCAAGGTGAATCAATTAAAAATGTCAAGGAGGGGCTCCATCTTTCTACCTGCTTACTATTTCTACTCAGTCTTATTAAAAGAGTAAGAATCTTAATTGGTGATATCACAAAGAACATACTGAATCGCAAGGGACCTGCAGTCAATATTTAGCTTGTGATGGGAGATGGACAAGGCAACACTGCAGTAACTTTCACCCACCTCCAGTAACGAGCATAGTCAAAGGTGTTCTTCCCATTTACCTGGGAATATGGCAATGCCCAGATATGTTCCAGCATCACAAAGAGCAGGAAGTCTTTTCCAGAAATGGAAGGGGGGGAATAAAAAATAGGGACCAGTTGAACATTTAACTCAGCCACTGTTAGAAGGAACATTAACTGCACAGAGATACTGTCAATTTAAACTGTCAGTAAGAAGCAGTTTAAGGATAACAGGAAAGAATTGCCTATATGCAGTTTAGCTCAAAGGAATTAAATCTTGCTGGAAGACTGGTCTGAGAATCCTTCCCCAGAAGCCTCTGTTTTATATAAACTGGGTCTTTGATAGTAACTTAGACAAAATTAAGTTTTTTTTAAAAACCAACCAAGTGTTCTAATAACAAGTGTTCTGTAGAAATGAGGGTTCTTGTGTGATCTCTAGCTCTCTGTAGAATTTCCTTGAGTATTTTCAATGCACAGCTTCTACATTTGCACTTTTCTGAAGGCATTTATCAGAAATTTTAAAATACTTTCTGCTAAAATTTCATATAGAATACAGATGATTGATAGAGCAAACTACAAGGCTAAAAAATAAGAAAACCAAAGTTGTTGTGTGAAAGTACAGTTTCAACCCGCTCTTTAATCACTTTGCCATATACTTTATAGGCTATAGAATGCATATATTAAAATTTTCAAGTAAAAACTATTTTAAAGAAATGAAAAAAAAATTATTTCTTCTATCTCAGAAGTACCAATATTAATTTCAAGACAAAATCTATTGTATTTTAAATAATAAGAAGTTGGCACATACTTTACAACCTCTCTCTGTTGGGCCCAATTGAAATATTCTTTTTCAATTTTTTTTCAATTTCATGCTTTGTTGTCTTTTCAACACTGCTTCAAACAAAATTACAGACTTTTAAAATAAATTCTATTTTGTTTATATAAAAGTATCAGCTATTTAGCCTTAGACTATACAAAGATTATTGAAAAAAACCAACAAAAATCAACACAGACATAATAACACACAATAGTAGCTGAGGCCACAGGAACACCCACAGGTTTTCAAGCCCTGAAAGTATACCAAAAATGGAGGAAACAGGAAAGGAAACATAAAAAAAGAATGCAGGGAAAGAAGGAGCATGTTATTGTTGGAAAGCATTATTGCTGAATGCTTGTTAGCATGTTTTGTTCGGTTAGGTATCACTTCCTTATCTGTCCTTCTCACCACATGGAGTAATAAAACTTCTTTTCCCGGCTTATTTATCTATACCTTACTTCACAAAATCTCTTACCCTACTTTCATCATATTGCATCTCCCTCAGGCCCTCAGAAACAGTTGTTTCCACAGTCTTCCTATGTAAGTCCAGGGAACCAGCTATTCTTTCCCACAAATAATTCAGTTTCTTCCTCAAAACCTCATTCAGGCATGAAGGGGACAGAAAAGCCACGTGGTTAAGCACTAACAGCCCTGTTAATACCTTCCAATGCTGTCAGAGCCCCGGAAGAGATATATTATTAAGGAAGAAACTTCAGTGGCAGCAAAGAGGCTTCGCAGTGGCTACTTTAACACATGTATTTATAAATCTTTACTTGCTACATCTTCTTAAAGGATGACAGGATCTGACACAAATCATGTGTTAGCTTAATGACATCACTGTATAAAACATCACATGAATATATTGCTGTGGTGGATTGACCTTGGCTGAATGCACATCAGACTAATAGAGCTATTTGTGGTCCTAATGGGAAAGAGAAACCTAGATGTTCATAAATTCAATGAAGTGGCATCCTGAAATGCAGCTAAACTTCATGTTACACAAATTAAAATAAACAAACAAAAACTAAAAAAGAAAAATAGATCTCATGATTTGAACAGCTCTATAAACTCACTTTAAAGTGAGTTTATTTTATATTCCTGTCATTTATGACTCAAATTTTAATTTTTATATAGAACACCTGTCGTGGGTTTTTCTGATTAGGTTTATCCAGGTATTTATCCAGGGTCAAACCACCACACCACCTTTTATAATTTTTCTAATGTGCAATGCCATTATAAAACTACCAATGATTGTACTAAGACAAGAACAATTTAGTGTCTAATATTCAGGGGTTTTTGAGTATACAAGTAAAACTTTGTACTGCAGAGAAATGATGAGTTAACGCCAAGTGTTCAGGCAAAACTCTTAAGAAGCAAAGTGTTTTTACACACTTTCATCTTAGGAGGTTAGTAAAAATAATTCCTTACAATAACAACTCTTACATCTAATAAATGTTATAGACTATCAGACTACTATGAGTCAGGAATGCAGCTACAGTGACACTCAGGAATTGGTACTGCATTTAATTGTACAAGTGTTTTGCACTAAAAAGAGGATAGATGCTTTTAACTCTAAATTGATGGTAAAAGATCTGAAAATAATGACTTTTCATTTCTGCCTGCAGTTGTCTAACATAACTTTCTTTCACTCTGTTTGTACTCAGTTCCCCCACTTTTAACCACTCGTCATCTTCCCTGTATTTCATTCCCTTTGCTTACATTGCTATCCTCTCAATTTCAAGCAGAAATTCCTGGCTTTTGTCATGTTCTGAACGTTTTCTATTCATGCCACAATTGTAATAATTTTGAAGATTTTTTTCCCATTAAACAATTTCCCTGGAATTATATTTAACAAAAATACATGTTTTCTATGCATTCCTCCCACTTTGAAACATTTTACTCTTTCAGACCTGGAAAGATATATACAATGGTTGCCTTTTTAGAAGGTGATGGATCCAGTATCCACTCATAAAACACATCACAGCACTAGGCTGGGATATAAATGCCTTTTAGACAAAAATGAAAACTTTTTCTTAACATTTTTGTCCCCTAAAATGAATAATTGAATAATGATGTATGACCATCACTTGAAAACATCATTCTTACTAAAAAATTCTAATTATCTTAATTTTTGTATAGTCTTCTTATGAACTTTTTTAGATACTAGGATACTTAATGTGATATATATACATAACACTAATAAATTCTTAAGTCATGTATATAATGGCAAAATAGCTTGATTATATGACAGACATAAGGAGGACAAAGATAATGACCACCATTCCAGTAAAATGCAATGGCATAGAGAACTCTTCAAAATATTTCAATTACATAATACATATCATTTTAATAATTGGATATAATAATAGTAAAAGTAAATAAACAACAAAATAAGTAATGATCAAGTGGAATTAGATCTTGTATTCCAAATGTCTCCTGCATCTCTTCATGAAGGAAACTTTCAAAGATGAGGCTTTACCAGTCTTTCATAAACTAAGCTTTACATTACTGTACATCAATATGACCACACTTTTATCCTTTCAAAGTCTCAAATAAGATGACCAACAGAACATCCATCAATGGAAAATTTAGAAAGCACAATAGCATTTATTACTCTCTTTTAATTTAATTAGAAAATTATGTTCTTTATTTGAGACAATATTTACCACTTAGTATACAGTTTGTGACATGGTATATGAACCTCTCAAATGGTCTTCTGCAAAAGCATCTCCTCTCCTCATGGTAATTTCACTTGTCAAGAAAATGAAACTTGACCCTGAACCCTGACATGTCTCCTTCTTATTCAAAACCACTAAAGTATTTCTTCCTTTTGAAGAGATTTATTTACAGAGAAACAATGCCGTTTCAAGGCAGCATTTCCTTTCTAAGTCGTCATTTTTTTCAAGTGTTCTCAAACCTTCTCAGCTGAAATCCAACAACAACTCTGTGATTCATGCTGATTGCCATTCTAGGTAATTGTGAATTACAGTTCACTATAATTATTTGCACACCAGCACAATCTGACCTTTTGATTAAAAGATGACAGCAAATCTCCCTAACAGATGGCCTGATGTGTAATTACTGGAGAGCAGTTCACTCTGAATTTTCTATTTTGAATTGAATTTCTATTTTGAAATTTTGAATTCGTCCTTTTCCTGAGAACTCTGACAATAACTCATCTCCACAGATCAGCACCAGCTAGCAGAGATCTCAATAAATAATGCACACATTGTTTGGAGATTCTTCCTTTTGTAGATGTATTCATTTAGCCAATATTGAGACATAAAAAGTCTATTATATTTATACAAGCAGGATCAGTAAAGAACACTGGGACACAGCTAGTCAAATCATGTAAAGAATTCACAGACTAGCATATAAAAATTTCTGAAGGAAAAAAAAAAAAGGCAAGACTGGATAATCTCTTCTTCTAATCAATTGACCTGAACGGCTGAAATCACTTTCAAAGCATATCAAACTCAGAAATTACTTAATGCCAAGCAGAGCCACAGCAATATACAGTGGCCACCTGAAGCATGATGGGAAAAGCATTGGCCTAGGTCCAAAAAAGCACTTAGACCAATTAAAGCAAAACTTCAGTGGAATATTGGTATTAAGTCCCAGAGTGCAACTCACAGCCCACTCTTCACCTCCTGTAAGTCCAAATGGCTGCAGCTACGTTAGTCTTCATTTTTCAAGTCCCCAAAGAGCAGAAGGGGTGCAGGGCACGCCCAACTCCTGAGAGTTTGGTGAGGCATAAAAGCCTTTTCAGGATTTGCAGCCAAGACCTGCCGACACCACGGCTAGCTGCAGGGCCAGGCAGGCTAAGAGGATGCAGTCAGCAAAGCCACAAAAGCAAAGCATAGCCCAGCATCCAAGAGAATGGCCAAGTGTTGCCATCCATTTTTCCTATGAGAACCAATTAGAGCTGGAGAAATGAATGACACTGTTTCAGTACCATCCTTGCCTAGAGGGGATGGATTTGAAACCCACATTTGAAACACACAGGAGCTGAAGAAACTGGCAGGGGTTTCTGTCCCCTAGAACAGTAATTTTATATTTTATCAAATGATTGTTTATAGCAAAACCCTCATTGAAGAAATACACCTGACACTCTACCACTTCTTATTTTTTTTTCTGACCCCATAAATCTTGAGCACTTGGCTACATATTGGCACAGCTCCACTTCAGCAAGACCTACATCCTGGTTAAGGTCTTTCCCACAGAGGCAGCAAATGTATGATGTGCTCAGGTTGTAGAGACTGAACCTGAGTCATCCTCTTCCCAGCCAGATCCTCCAGCCAGCAGGCCAGTACAGAAAGAACATAAGCACAATTACTTTCTTTGAAGACCATATTTCAAATGAAATATGGAGTGAGTTATGTCTCTTTATAAAGAGGAATGGCTTCAGAACTATTAGGCTGCAAATCTCAGTCCCAAGAAAAAATGTGTCAGGGTTCAGCATTTCTCTAAGGCACTCGATGCCTATTTAGTCCCTCAGCCATGGCTGGTTTGGATCCTCTCCTTATAGACCTAGTTCTCCACATTCACTGTATAAAGAGCTTAGGCCTCCAAAGATTAGATGAGAATTACATTACACTAAGTATCTGTTCTACACAGGAGAGTGTTGAGAATCACTAAATCTACTATATCTGGTTGCTGATGGGAGCCCTAGTGACTTCCTCAGCTAGTAAGCTGCTAATTTTTTTGTTTAAGGGCTGTATGTATTATTTACTACCCATTTGGCTGGGGTTCAGTTTGTTTTTAGCTATTCCAGATGTCTTCGAAATAGGCCAAGACAAGAATCAACTTTCTCTACAATCCAGCAAGCAAAACTCAAACAAGACAGTAGTGGCAAAGCAGAGCAGAGAGCATAATTAATGTGACACTTGCTCCCTTCCAGTGCAGAGAGCTAAGGTACATGTTTGGGACTGCAACTCAAATTTCTAAGTAAAAGCACATTGCCATAGCCATAAGAAACATTTCAGGCAATACTTAGAAAACCAATCATTCTTTTTAATTTCAAAAAGATATGGAACATGAGTCTAAATATGATTTTGCATTTAGTTTTCCATATAGACCATTTTTAAAAGGGTTAATTCTGAAGAACAGTATCTTCCTGTGGAACAATATACACTGTGCACATATTCCACTCTTATCCCTTCCGCTCTGCTGATAAGTGGTGGGAAAGGGCAACTCAGAAAAAATGTCATCCCATATCTGTCTCCCACTCAGCACACACTAACCCAATTCTCAGAAACCTCATCAGTGTTCAGCTCATTAAATTCAGCTGAAAGATGAGAATGAAGCTGCACCACTAAACGTGCACAGTTCGTGTTTACCAGCAAGAACACTGTATGTAGTGTTGCTTACAACATATTCTGTAGTATGGAGCATTCTTTTTGGCAGCTTTGACAATTTATCTATTCATATCAAAGTGAAAGAGAGGCTGCTTTAAAACTGGTGCTCCTTGTCCTAATGGGAAACGAAGAATATTAAAAACTATTACAGTGAAATCTCTGTTGCCATCAAAAGGTCATTGATTCAACAGACAAACAACCTAGTGTTAATGATTTAACAAAACATTTTTCACACAGATTACATGCTCATCCATCAATATATAATATTTTTCACATGAAAAAAATAAAGATAATTTCTTTTTAAAATGTCAGTTACAAAGAATTGTGTGAAAATCAAATACAGTGCTTCAGTAATTATGCTTTTAGCTAAACAATCTAATTAAAAACACCAAAAGAAAAGAAATGTTGCCATTGTTTGGACATAGACTCATTAACAAAAGGACTGTCCTAAAAGGAGAACAAATGTTGCTGCAAAATTTGTTCAGCAGTCTCTTGATTTGAATAGAGCCATACGCAGGCAAGAAGATAGGCCTGGATTTCATCACTCCATTGTCTGTTTTGAGCATGTACATGCATGAGGGAGAGGAGGTAACAGGCTGATCTTCGTGAAAGTAACTAGACCAACACATTCCTGCCAAATAGTGTATGAAAAAAAAATAAACATTATACATTATTTCAACCATTCTAAATTCAAGAGAAATGAAACTCACACAATAACAAAAACAGAAAAAAAACAGTAAAGACTGTTTCACTTACACTGAAAATAAGTTTTTGAATTCAAGAAAAGTATGTAAAAAATATCTTGGTTCTGAAATTGTCAGTATACAAAAAAAACCATATGCAGGTATCTATTATTGAACAAAATGAGAAGCTTATCTCTAATTGGATGCCTCAAAAGAAATGTTACCCACGTATTCTGAAAATCAAAAAAAGTATATTTATAATGTGTATTAATAACAATGGCCTCAAATACAAGCTTCATATTATTTTAACGTTATATTGACAGTATCCTGCAGTTATTCTGATAACTTACAATATACTGTATTATTTTCAAGAAATTAAAATGTAAATTATTCATCAAAACATGTACAGTGAACAATGAAAGTGCTAATGGCTGTTTTTTATGCAGGCTTCAAAAGCATTTTGCAGATAAAGTCAAAATCTGCAAGTTAAAAACCCAGCAAAACCCATCATCATCAGCCAAATGTAGCAGTTTTAGTTGCAATCATGTATGTATTTCTCCATAATTAATGATGACAACATACTTGTTTATTATGTATGAAATAGAAAATTTATCATGTGTTTAACTATTCATTTTATTGCTTTTAAGTGCTGGGTTGGTGAATGCTGCTATTAAAAAATGTGAGTGTTGGAAATGTTGACAGTTGACAAGTGAGGTAGTTCTCTTTTGTTTTGTTTTGAATGAAAGCTCCTCTCATGTACAGTAGAGCTAAATATAGTGACTTTAACTTTGAATCTATGCAATATATAGGTGACTGATCCAAAGCAAGATTACATTGGTGGCATAAATTAAAATTATTCCCTGATACCTACAAGTGCATGGAAAACCAGAGAATTACATAATTCAAAAAGTGATTTCCATATACCAGTAGATTCTGAGACAGTATGGACTGAACCGTGAACACATTTCAGCAGAGGATTCAAATTGTTTCATGTTGAGATATTAGAGTTAACAAATTTCTATCTGTGATTAATTTGCCACTTTTGTAATTTGATTGTATCTTCAATGTTGGAGCTTTTCAAAAGGTATAATATTGCAATTCATCTAAAACTTTGGTCAATATTTGGATTAAGCTGATAGTCTGGATTTACTAACCGGCAGGGGCACTACTAGTCTTGTAATTGTAACTATCCAAAGCCTCAGGGCTAGGCATGACTAAGTACTCCTACATTCCACTAAGCTTGTAAATCTTACCACTTACATATTAAACAAAATAAAGACGCTAATATCACAAGTTGCATCAATAAGATTTGAACTAGAAGTATTATTGTACTTTCGTATATTTTTGCCTCAATGACTTGTTTCCAGGAACAATAACAACAAAAAAGAAAATATTTTATATTTATCTTACAGAAGCCTCCAGAAGGTCCCAGTCAAGGCTGGAGCTCTTTTGTGCTGTGCAAACACATTTTTTCCCATTCTGGATATATATAGAATGACAGGTCATAAGCTCACCCATATACAATCATTCGCAGGATCAGCCAGATGTTATGTTCCCTGCCCTAATGAGATCAGAATAAAATTCATTGGAGTTTTGTCACTGACCTCTGAGGGACCGGAATGAAGCCAAAGAGATTCTTGTCTTACAACTATTTCAAACACAACAGAAATACCAAGTAGAAGCTGAAGTAAAACTTAAACAAAACATGTTTTAAATAAATTAAAGTGTCCCAGACTGTTCTGATGCTGGAGTTCATTTTAAGCTAATTCTATAAACTGTGAGCACTTGCCTGGGCACAGACTCTTCGTGATAGTGATTCTACTGAAAAGCTCCTTCCCAACTAATCTGTTCTTCTGACTCAGCTAATGTACTCATGACACCAGTGTTAAGTATCTGCACAAGATTTATAGGCTACCACAGCGTGAACTCTTGCCAGTAAAGTCTTAATTACTTTCAGAAAAATGGGGAATGTGATGACCATGTTTATTGTTATAACCTTTTTTCTTTTTAACTAATCAAACACAGCTTAAATAATTCACTGGGAAGACAAAATATTCATAAAAGCTCTATAAGACAGTAATTACTGATGGAAATATCAGAAATTTGCAGCTTTCCCAGTAGCAGAGAAAGCCTGTCCCATTGCTGAAAAAAGCTCCACCAAAACAAAAACTCAACAGCCCAAAACCTGGCATAGACCAACATTTCTGGCATTTGCAAACGTTCACAGTGTCACACAGAAAACAGATAACTACTGTATAGTGTATTAAGATCCTTAGTCCAGCTGGTCCATTTTTTTCCCAAGCTTTAAAAACCATTTCAAAAAATACAAAGCATTTTTAATGGATTTCAATGGTCTCTTTCTTCTTTTACATAAAATCACTCAGAAGAAGGATGTTTTCCTAAAAACAATCTGCTATCCAGGTCCACCCTCCCAGGCATGTCCCTTGGAGCTGTTCCCAAACTATCCCCAAAGCACTAGGGTTTTAGCAACTGGAATGACAACTTCTTTTTAATTGTTTGAGATCCTGCAGGCTTCTATCTGAGAACAAAGCGTGCACATAAGGCACATTCTATGGCCATGATTCAAGTTCTTTTGAAAATAAATGATATATTGAAACAATGCTATGTTATATAAAGTGGTTTTGCTCAGCATTACACCAAATCATAGCCAAGTTCATTTCCCACCCTTGTAACTGGACATACTAGAAGCGCAATAAAACTTACATAAAGCAACATTATGTGGAACCTAAAGCATTTGGTTTAAGTCTGAAGGGACTTTACCGTGAAGGAGAAAAGATAAAAGTCCATTTAGCAATGAATAAATAAAATAATGAAGCCAACACAAAAGACTATTTGATGGTTTAGTAGTGATACATTTTAATATTACAGGAATATGGGAATATCTAATGAAGTACAAAAGCAATACATTTAAAGCTGACAGAAGGAAGTACTCCAACACAATATGTAATTAACCTACAGTTTCATTACTGAAAAATATCACTGAGGTCAAGAGCTTAGTAGGATTCACTCAAAGAATTAGGAATTATATGTCTTATCAGGATATCCACATAATATCAGATACAACTTTGGAGGACACATTATAAAAAGAAAAGTTTCTTTTATGATTATTCTTTAAATGACTTTTCTGAAAATCTTATTATTTTATTATATATCTGAAGAGAAATACGACTGAACAACATGGGTAACAGAGCCACTAACTTTAGTAAAGTAGGACACTCACCTCTGGCACTGGCAAGGAGCACAATATTGGAGAAATTGCACAAATTCTCAGATTTACACATGATTATTTTAATTCTACTAATTAAATGAGTAAAAGTCATAATGCAAATGGCTTTCAGAGCACTTTAAAGCAGCCCAACTACACATGTAACTTTGTTACGAAGTTACAGAATTAAGCTAAGTAAATTTAAACAACCTCTAAATGAATGAATTAATGAGTTAAGCTTGTGTATTTATAAACAGACAGTATTTTTCCATATAGCCCTTCAACAACAGCACTGAGGTACAACTCTCCCCTTTTATCCCTTCTTAGTTCTTTTATATGTCAACTTATAATGTCAACTTGATGACAATTGATTTTATAATTTAAAGCAAGGGTTTGGGCTGTTGTTTTTTTCTTTTAGTTTTTTTTTTTCTTTTTTTCCCCCTCAGAGTAGGCATGCATTTTCAAGCCAATACAGAGAATATCACATTTATTAAATTAAGCCTTAGACTTTCAGAAAACTTCACAAAAGGATATATTTGCAATCTTCAATGTTTATTTTACTATGAAACCAACACATTCAGCAATAAGTCAGATTTATTGTGAAAATAAACACATTAGGACCTTATAAATAGCTGTTAGAAAAGTTCCGTATGGTCTGCCAAAAGCCCCAAATGATTGGTTCATGAACTTTTCTTCTGTATGCTCTAATGGCTTGAAAAAATTGTTTATTTTTGACTAGTTATGAATAGATGAGGATTATATTTCATCTATAGTCTCCATTAAAGTATCAGGATTTAGAAAACTTCCAAACTTTTCAGAAACTCCCATTAAAAAAAATAAACTGTTGACAGCAGACATACATAAAGGAATGGCAAAGTGAAGTGTTATTTTAAAGCTGCATTTACACAACGAGTTTCTCAATTTACCTGATTATAACCCCAAAAAAGAAAAAAAATAAATCACAGCTCAAAGACTGCAAGACTTTAATAGTTTCTCTAAATGCCTCTAGCAATTGCTGCAGCATGGGTTAACACAACAAACTCCATCAAGAAGGCTCCTATACTTGCAGCAAAGAGTCCTTAACAAGCACAGAAGTTTTTTGGTGCTGGACATGTATCTAGTTGCACATGTTCCCTGCATCCTTTGGTGTCCAATACCCTCAAAAATTAAGTCCCTGGGAATGACAACACTTTCCCCAGTATCAAGAAGTCAGCTCCAATTTCCAAATCACTCAGATCTTTTCAGATCTTTCCAACTCACAGTCTGCACACAGAGGACAAGACGGTGCATCATTAAAACCAGGATGAAGAAGTATTCCTCTAAAATGCAGCCATCTTTCTACAACTGTGCAGAAATATCAAAGTCCTCATTGTTAAACCTTAAAAGAATATCTGAAAAACTATATTCCAGTGTTTCTGTGAACATGAAACCAGCTGTCTCTACTTTAATAAAAAGCATATCTAGGTTGACACTATATTAGGGAAAGTTTTCTCAGTAGAGATAAGCAACATGGTAATAACAGGGAGGGCCAGAAAACATTTTTTTCATGAAAACTGGAGGCTTGGCATTACTTACTCATTCAACATAACTAAAAATATCAGTTTCTTAGTTTTTTTTAAGAAAATAGGGGAGATGGAGAACAGCTGAGAGCACAGCAAGCAGATGTCTTGTTACAGGGGAGGGCCATTGTTGTCCAATATGGAACAAACTTTTGAATCTAGCACTTCCCTGATCCTAGGCAAATGCCTTGGTCAGTTTTAATTCTCAAAATTGTTCTTCTTTGCAAGTATAAAATAAGCACTACCTGCATTGACTGGTTCAACAGGAAACATAACCTTACCTTGTGTCCAGCAGTGAGCCACAGCAAGCCCCTGCAGTTCCAACAACCCCTCCCACTGAAAGTACCCCCAGTGCATTAATACAAAAATTTTCAGCTTTGAATTAGAGAAAATACCTCTCCCACTGTTTCTAAAACAAATGTAGGTCTCTAATGTCACCTGATACCCATCAGAAATTAGATGACATTCCAACTATGGAAAAAAACCATGCAGAAGAATTCCTCTTAAGTGAGCAGAATTACCTCCTCCTAACTAAGAGAGTCTTTTCTTTCCTTTTCTTTAGTTATTTTAATGTGTGACAGCAGATGTACTGCATTTTGTATTAGTTTCTGCTTGAATGAATAACGGAGACATGAGCACTTGTATAAACAAGGAAAGGTATTTAATGAACATATTGTACATACTAAAGAGGCTGCTTTCTGTTGGAAGAGCACAAAATGCAGTCTTCCAAGTGCATGAAAATCCCATATTATTGATGCATGAGTTTTCTATGAACTGGGCCAGGCACAAACTGTCAACTGCATTTAAAACACTAAACCAAACCAAAGAACTGCTCACTTCAACATAAATAATGGAAAGAAAAATCCAACCCCCTCACAGAAAAGAGAAAAAATTTAAAGTGACTTTATTGTTTTTTCATAATTTTTCATTAGAGATCATTTGGTTGTATGTCTATGTAGGTCCCAGATGAGTGCGTTCCTCTAGAACTGCAATTTGTTTCATTGTGTTTTTATTCATTTTCATACTCTTCATGAGCAACAGTGACATTTGAAAAACCAAAAGAAAAGGACAGAGGAGTTGGAACCTCATATTTACAGCATATTTATAGCATTTGGCATGTTGGACACAGTTTTCTGAAAGATATTATTAGATTTGCCAGTGAGCGTCCTGTTGCTTTTTCAAGACTTTGAGGGTTTGAATGATGAAAGCAAGTGCTGAGGCCTTAAATGCCTGGCTGCAGCCAAAGTCTTGAGTGAGTACTTTGGCTTCCTACACATTAGAAGCACAAGAACTACCAGACAGGACAAGACTAAACGTCCATCCAGCCAAGAGTCCTGTATCCAACTGTGGCCAGCAGTGGAAACCTGTAATAAATGCTTATGAGGAACAGAGTGACACCTCCCTCATGTACTCTCCTTGTTTGAGTTGGACACACCACATGTATTTCTTCATCATCATCCAGTCACTGAGAGGAGACAGTGGCACAGCCTGACACAGGCACTGTACAGACAACATGATGACTCAATGAAACAGAGCTGGCTGACGCAATGGAAGGTTGCTCTGACTTCTGTCAGGTTTACTGGGAGGTCAAAACTATGATAGCAAGCAAAGCACTGTCCCACTAAAATGGGCACCAGCATTTCCAACCTCACATAAGCATGACACTGCAGAAGGAGCTTCTTCAGCTCTCGGGCATCGAGTTCATAGGTAAGACAGGGTGTACCAGTTTTAAAGAAGGCATTTTTGCAACCTACTGGCATGGGCTTTCAAAACCAGTGACATAAATTTGACTCAGTATTTTGAGACCAGAAAGCAAATGCTGGGTGTTGTGTTGAGAGATATTTGGATGGCAATGACCTCTGGCTTTCAACCCTAATGAAAAGTGAGGAAATATTAGAATTGGCTGGCACTGAAAATCTGTGCAAGATTCTTCAAAAGTCTGCTCACACAGAGTATAAACACTTTGATTATTTAGAAATAATGCCACTCGTCATGCCAACCTCCCTTTATATGGGAAAGGTTCCTCCTCTATTTGTGGCCTTCAATGCACATCTTTTCCCAAAGGAAAGACAGTGACGCTCTCCCATTCTATTTTCAATATGTACAATCTCAATTCTCATCAGCCTTCCAAATATCCTCAGCCAGGTATTTGGTATCCTCCTTATAGACTTTCTTAATGCTTGACATTGAAGCTTTCCACCCCAATGGTTAAATTAGTCTAACAACACAACAGGGAGGTAATTTGCCTTACCCATCAGGTTAAGGCACTATTGCAAACATTTAATGGATATTCTCAACTGAGTCACACAGTTATGTAAGTTAAAAGGTGAAAATACAAGCTTTTAGACACAGGAGCTATAAATGCATGACGTAGTCAACATTAGCCATCTACACACATTCTTAAAACATGAATTTCAATTTAATTTGTTCTTCCTCCCCCCAAGAATCTGTTTAAATTCATCTGTTCAAACAAATCTCATCAAATCAAAAGGTCTTGCATTTAATTTTTAATAGACAGATACATTGGTAGGATAGAAAATTCTCTGAATGAACATCTTGGTCTTGATGCCTGTACATACCAAACTTTCACAGAGTTTGGGAGAATTTACCCATACCTAATATAACATGTAATGAGGAAACAAAAGCAATCAGAGACCCCAGCATAGCAATTCTGCCTTCATGATTTCTCTTGCATAGTACTTTTCTCTTTCTTCCTAAACCCATGTTCATTACTTTTGCACAGAGCCTTGTTTATCTGTTTTAAAATCCTGTAATAGGAAGTATCTAAACACCAGCCCTGTAACAGTTATCACTGTGACCTAGAAAGAGAAGCTACTAGGTTCATTACAGTCATTAAGGGCAGAAAGTGATCTTTGTTTAATTCAGATGTTTTATTGGAGGGAATAGGCTTCAGTGCCTCAGTCATGCAGCAGCAGTGTCTAGGGAATAAACTGCTAGAGGCCAACTAATGAAATGATTATGAAGGGACATGACCTTTTATTTTCCAAGTATTTACAATTATTTTTAAAAGACTGAATAATAACCTAATTATATACAAATATATAGAGAATATGATCAATTATACATACTTTGTCATAATACAAGAGCAGTAGAAATCAACTAAATTTTATACTGATGTCTTTCATAGCCAATTATGGGCTTTCAGCTGAGAGTGAGAGACCATCATCACTAACTGAATTCAATTTTACATTGATAAAATTGATCCTATTAAAATAAACCTACTGGTACTTGTTTCTTTCCAGTCAGCCATGAGTGAAAGGGAAAGGGGGCTCAACATATTTTGACTTTAATCAATAATCTCTTTATGTGGCAGTCCCCGTGTTCCGTGCCAATGCTGCCCTCTAAAGAACCGTTCTACAGTTTAACTCAACCAGAGACCAAAAGGAAGCCAGTACTTTTGTTTTATCACACAGAGGTATATGCCTTTTCTATGCATCACCCACTTAGACTTCACCATCATGAGCATTAACCAGATATATACTTATACACCTCAGTTTTGTGTATATAGTGAAAGTAGTAGAACTGTTCTGGTCAAACATACCAGTAACATCAAAAGAGATTTTGAACTTTGGCTAATTAGGAGAGACTAAAGGCTAAATACTGATTGACAAGAAACTCTTACATTGAAATGTTTTCATTGATGATGTCTCATCTCTATGAACTCAACAACTGAAGTCATGCATCTATAAGCAGTAATTATGCTGTGTCTGAGACCTTAGCAAGCTGCAGATTAGAATCATATCAGGACCACAACGTGATTTACCTAGCTGATTCCTTTAGTGGCTCTGCCTAGGGAAGCAGAATTTAAGGCTTGTACTTCTTTTCTAGAATGCTCCATGACACTGCAGTACATCTGAGTGCTGCACATAATTTTCAAGAACCAACTTTCAAAACAAAAGTCTACACAATCAAATAATTAGAACAGTTTTATATATGCACATCTCAATTTTACTTAATTTGAAAGAACCAGGGAGGCTACTCTAAAATGTAAAACTGAAAATTTACACAGCAAACTTGACATACATCTATTGAATAATTAGCAGATGTTTTCACAGCAAAACTACTAAAAAGTACCAAAAGCAATTGAAGTATTGTGGTTCCAGGCATTTTTGTAGGCTCACATAACAGAGAGGGTTACACCCCGCAGACCTCTGAAATTTGTACAGATGTTCTTACTTCTTCCTGTTTAATCAGGCCATGGCTATTACTTAGCAGAAAAGATAATTTGAGAGAAAGTATTTTCATGCCTTAATCACATTAGCTGAGTTCCAAATTAATTGCTACCTTTAGGCATTACTTTTAGTCACAGGCAACACAGTTTACTCAGCTTTCCTTTCTTTCTTTTTTAACATGATCCAAACACATGTATAAAAATATTAGTTTATTACTAGAATTTATAAATAATTAATAACATGTAAAGCACTCTACGCTGAATAATTTTTATAAATGCATTTAAATCAATACAAAACTCAACAGGCAATAAAGAGTGGATATATGGCACATCTAATGCAATGTCTACTGTTGTCACAGATACAGTGACACAAATTTATCACCTTCTTCACAGATATTTGTAAATGTTACTGCTATTTTCCAACTCCATGGTGTTTCTCAGCTTGTATGTGGACTTAAGAATTTTCTATATTACTGTACATTCATGTAGTGGAATTATTTTTGTATGCCACTTTCTCATTAAAAAGTCTCTACCATTTTAGACAGTAGAAAGTTAACATTTCATTAACTCTCTGAATAGCCACCATGCACAGCATTAACTGAGACATCTAGAGTTGTACTATAACTATTAATCAAAATAAAACACTGGTGAAGGATTTTCCATTAACTGCTGTTCAGCTGTGGCTGAACATGACTTACACAAAGCCAAGACATCTGTGGCAGTCAGTGCAGAAAGCCACGCTGCCCCTCATCTTGACCTTTTATATCTCTGCTGTATTTACAGAAGGAACAAATTTAAAATACAACTAATTTTTTAGTTCAGAAAAACCAAAGGCAAATTTTAAATCCTAAGCCTAAAATACATAGTGGGGATAAAAATCTATGGTGGTAGAAAAACTAATATTTAGTCAAGTTTTTGAAAAGGCAGAAACATGAAGTGCTGGATTGTGTAGTTCTTTATATTGTCTGAAAACCAAAGTGCTGAAGGTTATTAAAGTCAAGATGTAGAAAACAATCTCATTTGGAAGGTTGAGTCCATATATGGAAACTAGCAGCTGCTCTTCAGTTTGCCTGAAAATGTGCAGGCACAGATCACTACGAAAAGTGAAAGGAGTTAAATCCAAATTTTCCAAAGAAGAGTGAGCTGAAAGCAAAGGAAGAGTTTTCTAGGTAGAAAACAGTTTAGGAGGAGAGCACAAATAAGCATGAGCCAGGTAGCATCAGGTTGTCAACTTTAAATGAGTTAAATCAGTAAGATGCAAGAAATCTGAACCACAGTCAAAAGATGAAAATTCAGAACCTGAAATATTCCATATTACCACAGAGCATAATGAATTTATATCTGTCACCTCCAGGAAAAGGGATACAAAGTTCTATAAAGGTCAGGAAGCACAAATCAGCCTAATAGCACTTTTGTAATATTTTCCATATTACATACTATCAAGAATTATTTCCCACAGTTTTTCCTTACTTTAACAACACATGTATACAACATTTCCTGACACAATGGAAAACCTGGCATCTACAACACCTCAATAAGATTAGTGCTAGTGAAGGGCAAAAAAATAAAATGTTTCAATCTCCTTGAGCTACTGTAAATACAGTTTAGCTCCAGAATAAATTGATAACTGTTTTAGGCTTAATGATAGCTGCCCTCAACGCACATAAATGAGGTGTACTGTCACACTGAGTACTGTACTTAAGGCCTGGGTCTACTAATTTTTTTTCTCCCTGGCTTCTCAGGGAATAGAGGGAAGAAAAATAGTTAAAAATTTCATAAAAATGAGAAAAGAGAAGACAAAAAAGAAACTCATCAATTATTTTAGCCTGACAGGGTGACTGCCCCAAATATTAATTTGTCCCAAATTTTCCAGTACCTGAGAGTGCACCTCAGAGCTGACACTTCAGGGACACACTGAACCCATCAGTGTTTGGCTTGCACAGAGGTCAGTCTATGTCCCAAAACCCGACTCATTGGATTGACTGCATATACGTAAGACCAAAAACAAAGCACATGCCCATCTAGTTCAGGGATCCATATTTTTGCCTGAGGTTTACCATAAAAAAGAAAATACAGAGCTATAAAATGCTGCCATAATAGTGCTGCCATAATGCTCACCGAAGCTTTGGTCATTTCTGAAGTTTCCCATACAGCTTTTCAATCTCCAGCTATGACATCTGTGGCAATGATATTTGACAAAAAAATGGATAAAACTATACTAAACACAGTAAAACTATATTATATATCAACCTGCACAAAACAAAATACTGACCTGAGTCTTGCATATTGGGATCAAAAGCCACAAATCACTTCTTATTTTTTTATGTTTTATCATGACCACAAACCAGACCATATAATCTGACCACTGCATTATCTTCCTCCACTACATCTTTTAGTGTTATAAAAGACTAATTTTATATAAACGAAATTATTTTTTTGAAAGCATTCTTGTTAACTGTTCTCAAGAGCATTTTCCAACACAAGCTTTTTAAAGGAGTACTTAAATATGTATCTCCACTGCTTTACCCTAACCCCAAAATAAAGGTCTTGGATGGAAAAAAAAAGGGTGCATGCACACCACAGAGAAAACAACCCTGTACATTAACAAGCAACCTATTTGCTTTTGTCCCACTTGGGTCAACTGAGAAAAAAATATAGTGAAACCATCATGAGTATTCAACACTAACTATGACCTTGCCTTCATCAGCTGAAATTCTTCAATACAGGATATTTCTGTATCTTTTACTTCCAATCCTAAATTGTGTGTCAGCTCATAGGCTGTAAAATCTGCAAAATTTTACACAAATTTTTGGAAAACACCATGAAATTCCATATGAAATAGAGGAAAAAAGTGAAATATTTTAAAAGTAAATCTCACTGGGAGATTTCCTGGGCAAACATTTATTAGCACAAAAAGACTTGCTATGAAGCAAAATCAACTTTAAGACAGGATGAGCTTCAATAGGTTCCCACATCCCATCCCCTTTCCTGTAAATATCCATCTGACCCCCGTGGCTCATTGAAGTGAATACACTGAATACAGTCTCTACTTCAGGGCAAAGGGGACAGCAGAGTCCACATGATAGGAAATTTTAGTTAATAAGTGAAATAATGTGTAGTTCATACAAAGCAATCCAATTCCATCAAGTTGGATTGGATTGTCCCTGCAATGCCTTTCCCAGGACGCTGGTTTTCAGAGGAGCCTATATGCAGTAGTGTGCGCTATGCATAGTCACTTTATTGTCACTCACCAAATACTTTAAAAACTCTGAATCACATTTCTGAGTGCTCCCAGGTCAAGCACACATTTTAAACTCCATCTTTGTGCCACACAAAACTGTGATGCTCCTGAATTCACAGCTGGCAAAGCCATACATATACACTGCTCTGATCAAACCATTATGTATTGCAGAAAGCATCTGCAACTCAGATTGTCTACTCATGGATAAACAAGAGCTGTCCATATTTAAAGGAGGAGCATTGTCAGGGATCAACAGAATATTCTACAGGAATCCCAAAGAAGGAAAAAGGAGTTCAACTGGTAAAAATCTCATGAAACTAGCTAAAATAGGAAAGATTGAAAGACAGGAAAAATTTTCTCATTTACTTAAACATTCTTAGGATGCATTTGAAGAAGTACTTTCTAGAAAACCAGGAAACAGAGTATCTTTTATGTTAAAAGCAAGGTTTTTCATTATACATAAGAGGCCAGTCCACTGAACAGCGTGATTGCTACACTGTTTCATTACAGTAGTGGGGAACCTATCTTAAAGCAGTACTTGGTGCCTTTTTTCATTACGTATTTTTTGGAAAAACACGAATCATTTTCCATAAAATTACTTTTTTTTTCCTTTTTTTGTTATTAGAGACAGCTTTCTCAAGGGCTGAAAGTACATGCAATATTTCAATCGACATAGAAAAAGAGCTATTTCTTTAGGGAATAGAAGGTGGGGGGTTCCCCCCTCCAGTTGCAAGGTAACATGACAGATTTCATAAACGGAGGAAATGAGCATAAAATTCAATCTGTTTTCCCATAGAAAATACTATTAATGATATATTAGCTTACATAACCAGGACCATCTCAATAAACTTTTCAATTATATGTGGGAAGTATTCTTTGAGATTGACATCATTAATACCAATGAAAATTAATGCGAATATTACAATGTTCTTTAGCGCATCAACAGAAGAACATTCCCCAAGGAAATTATTAAGGAGTACCTATGTTTAGCAGCCATATAAAAGAAAACAGTTAGAATAAAGCCAGCACTGCAACAGCCCTCATTAATACCGGTTCAGTTTTCTTTAAAGATCTAACAGAAGAAAAGTAAAGGGCAAATTTTTAACTGTTAACATGGCAACTATATATCTGATTTGGAATACATGATGCTAGGGAAATTGGCTACAACCAAAACATAGTCAGCAAAAGAATAGATGATATAAAGTGTTTAATGTTTTCTTCTGGTCTGAGTATGGCTGGAGTGGAACAATCTTTCAGCAGCTTTAACTAAAACTGAATCTGCATTACATTCATCACTCTGTTATCAACTACAGGAAAACAGACACACACTTGTTCTGGAGTGAGGTTCTGCCTAGAGACTTTGCCTTCTTTCTCTTTCCTAATTTAGGACAGATTCTTTTCCAGTACTTCCAAATTAAATTTGACCAGTAAAACAACAGAATACTGGGCAAAAGATCGTGCAGTGCAAAACCTGCCCGAAGTGGTGACTTCAAAAATATGTGAAGTAATACCAGCAGATTTTCCTCATTTTCAAACTGCAAAACCTTTGACTTTTCCTCCCTTGGGACTTCACTACGAAGGTGAGTGCAGGGAGGGATAAAACAGGGTGGCTGGGACCACAAAAGTGGTACTCACACAGTCTTCCACACCCTCTGTTCCCATGTGCTTCCTCAACCACATTCTTTTGTGAGTCTGTATATATAGCTAGCTAGGACTAATTTAAAATTCCTCACTTGAACAATGCATTCTTGCCTGAGTGGTACACAGCTGCTTCAGTCATTCAGAATATTTTGCATGAGGTTGGTTTTGCTTTTAAAGTGTACATCTCCCCTGATGTCTGCTATAAATTAACCTATGGCTGAAAATAGAGGGAGTTCCACTGCACTATGATTGGTGAATTTCCTCGTGAGAAAATGCTCCCCTGAAAAAAATTAAAATTAGTCCAGCAATCACAACATTTTGAGTGTACTTCTGGGAATTGTATTTGCAAGTTTAATAATGAACAGCAGTTTTTGTCAGTGGAAATCTCGCTTCTGTCAGAAAACCAGGAAAAGGGAAATGGTAGGAGGGTGTATTTTATCTATAAAACCACAGTCTCATAGGTATTTACAGACATTGCTAGATAATATTAAGATTACATTTTATAGTTTACATTATCACATATAAGGCATTCTATAAATAGTATTATGTGTATTAATTTAAAAGATGTGTAACTGAAAGCTGTAGCCAGCTGTTCTTAGTGTTCATATAATAAAAATTTATGCAATTAACTTTTAAGAATGTATTTGCTTCCAATGTTTTGAACAGTTAAACAGCTGCTTGAATGAGAAAACATGTAACTTCCTGTTACAGTGGTGCATTTTTGTTCACAAATTCCTGATTTTGTTGCCTTGAATTCAGAGCACCACCACTACACTTAAAAAAAAAACCAAAAATCCAAAGCTAATTAGTTTTTAAGACAGGGTGTTATTTTAAATTTCCACCTTGTAAACTGCATTGTATATAGAGACGAGAAACTATTCAGGTCATTTAACTGTTCAAATTCTTTTTTGCAAAGGCGATGACAAAAGTGTTCAATATCATGCCAATTAATACCAGCAGAGCTGTGTGGCTCATCACTAACAAAAAGCCCAAATCGGATATAAAACCACTCACTAAGCTGAAAATATTTATAATTACAACCTTAGCAGGCTATAATGAAGGGTTTCACAAGATTTATATTCTTATTGCAGACAGCTCGCACATCAAACATTTCATGATGTGAGAAAAACAGGGCACTGTGCAAAAACCTTCTGTCTAGCACAACAACAAAAATAAGTATTTACCTGAAAACCCCTTAAACCTGTAAGTGAAGCTACTTTTTTATTACAGAGTATGAACTTTATCTTCTGGATGGCAAAAGAAAATGAAGAAGTTGTGTTAAACCCAACTTTCTCACACCCTTGTGTTGGACTACTTGGAATACTAAGTCTTTCCTGAATTCTGGATTATATTTCAATATCTTGTAAAACACTGCTAACAAACTGGCATAACACACAGCTGAGAGGGTTTGTGACACACCAAACTCTCTGGCATTTCAAAATATTTAAAAGGCAACCTACTGACATATGACAAATTTCTACAGACAGCAGCAGCTGCATGTCCCGGTGCTTTTGCCACAATTAGCCTCAGTTACAATTTGATGACTGAATTAAGTTATCTGCCAGCAGTTCCAGCTGGCATGCTACATTACTTTGTGGTCTCACGCTGTTTATCCATGGTCAGTGTTGTGACATGTTGAGCTCCATGTTTATCCCCTTTCTACAGATAAAGCTTAAAATACTGATTTAAGTCATAGCCAATCCAAGCCTTATCAGTTCTAGTTTTACATAAATTTCACCAAAATAAACTTATAAGAAAATTAAATTCTCTCATCTGAGAGTACCGTGGTACCATACATGAAAAGACTTGGGAAAAAGATGGTCCAAAGATGCAGCTCTGACAAACAACCTATTTGTGAAACAACTATTTCTTGCCCTCTCTGGCTGTAAAAGAAAGTTTAAGTGTTTTTTTCGGTTGTTTTGCATTCTGTTGTATTATATATCCATCCTCACAAACACTATTATGTTTATTACTGGGAAGCCTTATTTAGGACAAAAAAAAAACCCCACAAACAGGTTTCTTGTACCATTTCAAAACATTAATTTCTCTATTCAGTTTCTTTTTCTTAAAAACAGAAATATGTTTTAAAGTGAATCACCTTTCAAAATGCAGACAAGTAAGCAAGGATAACCTTCCTGAGTAAACAAATTAAAAATAAAGATATGGGACTTTACACAGTCTGGTGGTTGTTGATTGCAGTCACCACATACTTTTGAAAACAAGGATAAACCCTTCATCAATATCACACTAAACTCACTACTAAGCCACATTTAGTAGGTTTGATATTCTGCTGCAAGATAAACTTTTCACTCAGACACTATTTTTAATGACATTGACCTTTACTATTTCCAATACTGCATGAAAACAAGGTGGCTGCTACAGAGGGAACCACATGGAGTCAACACGTAGGATCTTCATCTGCCACTTCACTGACTTCCAAGGATGTGACCAGACTAGCTGCTTTTGCCTGCTCTGAGACTGGCCACACTTTCTCCCCCTCCCTGATTACAGCAGCAACCATAATGAAACATCATAACATTACTAACCAGCTCCACCACAACACAGCACCTGAGCACTTCCAAAAGGTTTCCCTCTCTGCAGTTAGAACAATCCTGTTCCTCAGCCCATATTAAAAAGCTCCAAGAATACTCAAAAAAACCCCATCCTTGTATGCTCTTCTGAGATCAAAATGAGGTTTAAATGGAGTTTTGGTTTTGTTATGTGGGGTTTCTTGGGGGGAGGAAGGGGGTGATGTCTTTCAGTTAATGTGAATGTGAGTCTTTCCGGAGCAAGCAAATGCGTAAGGAATGCAGAACGGAGCCCTTGAGGTATTTGGGGGATGGTGAGAGAACAAAATTAAAAGTGACTGAGGTGCCTCTGTTAAAACCACCTACTTTGTAGGAACATGGAGATTTTCTCATTAAAGATTCATAAGAACTTTATAGTTTTAATGCACATCTGGCCACTGTTACAGTTCAATAGCCAAAACTCTTAAAAAGGGTGGTGGGGGCGGAAAATGAAGATACTTTAGGGGGTTTTTTTAACTGACTTCCTTTTCAAGGGCGATAGAAACCTCTTTTTCTTAAAGACCAAAACACAACTGCTGCAAAGCCTGCCATTCTAAGAGAGGTTTGAACAGATGAAAACCAAATCAGTTTTTCTGTGATGATTCATATTCACAACAACTGACCTTTTCCCACTTTTGAATTTCTACATTTTCTTGCCCCAACAAAGGATGAAATTAGCCCTTAGCCACAAACCTTTACAATCAGCAAGCTGTTAGTAAGGGGCACCTTGAATGGCTCCTTAGCTGCACAGGATAACAAGGCAAAAAATTTAGAAAATTATTAGGAAAGAGAAAGAAAAGCCCTCCCTGCATTAAGCTGAAGACTTGACCACAGAAGACTCAGCTCTGGATTTCTGTAGGTCAGCCCAGGATAATTACAACTTCAGCAGGATCTACTCACTGGTTTAGAATACACTGATTACTTTCTTTACTATCAGTTTTTCTGGTGCAGGTTATACTTCTGATCTGCTACAGGCTGTTGTATTTCAAAGGTGGAGACATCTCTTTAAGAGCAGGCATAGTGGGGATATGTCTCAGAAGCTGGGTAATGTTGCTGTCTCCCATCCTATTACTTTATTTTCTCTGTGAAGGGCTTTCTGCTGCTCTTTTTGTTGTCATTTTCTTTTGCGGTCAAAAGGACCCACTGGACTTTTCAGGGGTTCTTTTATTTTTCTCTTTGGCTGGCAAAAAGCACAGACTCGAGACAGAAGACAAGCAGGCATCAGCAAACTACCCAAGCTTCTATCAGACTGAGGGAGGACTGAGTTACATGTATTAGACCTCTGGCATAGTTGTGCAAAAGAAATGTTTTGCAATGAAGCAGCAAATTGTGTAACGATTGCCCTGCAGAGGGATTACAGTTTTTAGCTTGATTTTTTGCCCCCAAGACACTCCTAAATAATTTTTTCCAATATAACAGACCATTCACTCATTGCCAGTTTTCCCCTAGAGTGTCCAGCAATGTGTATCTGAAGCGTATAATTTTTAAGCAATGTGAATTACTCCCTCCTCCTCACTGTGAGGAGCGTGACTCCCTGGCAGTATCTATCTCACTGTGGGGATGAGGAACAGAAACCATACATCTAAATGCAGGTCTCCATGAGTGTCCTATGCCAGGCCTAGCCTGCCCTGCTCAGGTAACACCACATGCCTGTGGTTTGAGCAGATTCAAAACAATGAATTTTCCTCCTTTTTCCTTTTGGTACTCTCCATTCTCTGTGTCAGCAACCCAGGTGTCCTGTATTTGCATCTTCCCAAGCTATGTCCACTGCAATACCAATATGTGTTTTCCAATCCTGCTTTCTCCATCTTTATTTTTATTCTCATACTTAATTTCTATTCTTGTACTCCATCTCTCCTGCTCTTGTTTTTACCTTTTTTTTTTTCTTTTTAATCCTTTCCACTAATCTTTTCAAAAGCAGAGGCCTTAATCAGAGTGCTTTAAATGTTAATATCACCATCGACAAAGATGACCTTCAGTTCAGCCGAGCACACATGGTTTCCTCATACTGGTTAATGTGCTGCTTGGCTCAGTACTGTGACACTTCAGTGCAGCTGAGAAGCTCAAAAGGTATTGCTCTGCACTCTGTCCAGGATGTCTAAACCCTGGATAAAATAGGCAACCTTCCTACACACTAATTTCTACTTGTGTCAAGCTTCTTGTTATAATAAATCCAATGTGTCCCTATATTAGTAAAATACTTTGTGTTCTCTGTTTGACTTTCATTCCCCAGAATTATTTGGCAAGAAAGTTCTCTATATCCCCAGATAATTATCTCACTATTGGACTCAGGAAAACAGGATATTTTTTTTAGCTAATGACCAAATCTGTACATGTGAGGCTCAGTTAGAGATTAATAATGGCTACTACTAATCTGCCTACAAATTTTCATGCTCACAAGTATCTTACAGATACATTAAGATTGACAGATTAGACCATATGTAATAATGTCAGTCTCAAAAGCATGCAACTTACCTCACAGCAGCAACAGGGAAGACAGGCAAAATGTAAATTTCAGCAGTTTAAGTTTATTCAATAAACACCTCAAATTTTGGCTCAGTACTTACTTTGCTATGTATTCTATTCTGCTATTAAGTATTCCATAGAATTATACAAAATTTACTCATAAGCTTATGCTCACATTTAACACGCACAAACATAATCAAGTTGATAAGTATACCAAAGGACCCTATAAACAGAGCAATTCCCACTATGACATCTGGATTTCTGATAAAAAGAAAAGAGAATATTTGATACTTTTCAGTATCTGGTATTTGATACAACACCATAAGGAAAATGTCTCGATTCCTAATGATGGCATTCTATAGCCTACAGCCATGGTCACCCTTAAAACATTATTTCATAACAATCTTTTAATAAGTAAAATCAACATGAAAAAGCAAATAAATCTGTAATCCAATTGTCAAATTTTTCTATCACCTTATGCTTAGTATTTTTTAATTCATTCTGCTAAAATCACCTAATCTGACTTGCTTGTAGTAAAATAATTATTTCAGCAATTAATGGTTGTATTGCTAAGCTCTAATAGTCATCCAGAACTCTGAAACTAAAGCTTTTGTCATTCCACAAGACCAAAATCTGACATATGCCATTCTTCTATTTTTCTTCCTCTAGTGTTTTTTCCTCATTTTTATAAATTTTTAATTATAATTTTTGGCCTGATTGCTAGTTCAAATTTTTACTACTTTTGCAAAAATTAGCCTTTTTTGACACTATGATATAAGCATTTCAGATGAGAAATTTGTTTGTTTGTTTTAAATTTAGTTCATTGTACAACTTTTAGACGTTCATTTATAGGTGCACTAAGCCACTGATACTATAACTCACCATGCACAATGACTTGATAATCAGAATTCTCATATCCCAGTTACTGAGGATACAAATTTTCCATCCCTGCATTTCATTCACTTAGACTATGTTAACTATAGTCCCAAGCCCTGTGTATATCTTTGAACTCCTTTCTCTTATTTTGTTCATGCACACAAATCCAGCAAGCTCCTCTGAGAATGACTTTTACTGGTAATTTCCACACTGTTTATATATGAAACACACATATAAAATGTATCAAGTGAACGTTGTTAGACCACTGATCGCATTGTTTAATATAATCTTTGTACAAACGTGATGTATATTGTTTAAAATCTTGCATCACAGCCAAATGGAAAGAGATTACTGAACTGTATAAGACCACATCTGAAACAGAGGGACAAATCTCTGCCAGGTTTCAAGTCAGAATATTTCAAATCTTAACATAAGTGTTGAGGGAGGAGCGAGGAGCGGATAAAAATCTCAATTTTGCATAATTTCTTTAAATCTTGGCCAAGGAACTTTTCCATTTGTCCTCAGAAAGAGCCCAGCTGCTTTTTAATGAATCTCTGTAAGAAGTTAACTCCTGGCTTAACCTAAAAAGAACCAAACAACAACCAAAAGATCTGACAAAATTATTGCCACTAGAGATTAGAAACACAGAATTAGAACAAATCTGTGCTAAGCTTTCAGAAAAGACTTGTTTATATATAGAGAAAAAAGATCTCAGAATTAAAGTTTTAACCTTCTAAGTCTTTCATTGGAGAAATAAGTCCACATTTTAGAAATCCTTTAAGGGGAAGTTTTGTATAAATAATCTATATAATGTTACATTGGCCTGAAGGATGGCAACATTATCTTAATGAAAATATCTATTCCAGGAAATCCCAATATAGACTTCTATCAAAAAAACATAATGATAGTGCATAAAATATATTTAGAAAGAATTCCATGGTGCAATAAATCAAACATTTTTCCTCAAAAAAGAAATTTACAACCTGTATTCATCTTTCAACCAAGCAAACCAAGAATGTGTACTCAAATTTGTAATGGTTCAAATGATCTAAAAAAACCTGACAAAGTAATCCAGAAGTATGGGAGATGTGTAGAAACTGAACTGTTGAAAGGTAGAGCATATTTCTAAGCAAAAATCATGTAGAACAAATTATTTCTGATGTACTGATGCTGATGAAAATTGTGTTATATGAAGAATGAACTGGCCTCCAGTCACTTTAGACAGGTTTGTTTAGGGAAAATAAATTGTACTTCTTTGCTCTGGTAAGAGTCCATCAATTCTGTGATGACAACCACTAATTAGCTTTTTAAAATATATTCTGATAAAGTTTACCTGCAAATAACAGGCAAAAGAAACTGGAAACTGGCAGCCCAAATTACCAAGGGGCGGTGTATGCACTTATAGGGGTATTTTCCTTACCAGAACTGTAACCTTCTTAAGCCAGGCATGGTAAGTTTTAATCATTTCCATTGCCTCCATCTCTGAGAGAAGAGGAGGAGAGAGTAAGAGGGGCCAGAGGACAGAGAAACCTGCAACAGTGCCTCATATTCTGTTCCAATCAGTCCCTGCTTGCACTGTTTCCTTAAGTCTTTTCTGTGATGTAGTCACAACAATGATAAAACAAAAAAACAAAAAAACAAAAAAAAACCCAAAAAACAAACAAACAAACAAAAAACAAAACAAAAAAAGGCAGCAAGACAGTCACATTCAACTTAACTCTACAAAGTCTTCTATAAAGTTAGGTAGGATAAAACTAAATGTGTACATTTAATAGTAATAACACTTAGAAATTCTGTGTTTTCAGCAATATAATAAAATGAAATAAATATATTATTAGGAAAAAACAATCAAATAAGCCCAAATATAAAGGTTATACAGTCCCAAATTTAACATACAGAAAATGCATAAAATAGCTGACATGCAAAAGGAGAAATGTCAGTAAAGAACAAAACCAAATTGCTTTGCCTTTCAGTGCTGGGGGATGTAGATAGCTTGCTGGGTAATTGGCTGATTGACTGTTCTGCTAACTTTCTGGGTGAGTGGTGGAGCAGGCAGGCTGCCTTCCTTCAGGCTCACTGCTGGCAAACTGGCACTGATATTATACATACAGGTACATGCATTCTCCTTTTAAATTTCTTTGAATCCGTGCTCTTTCTGTCTCACACAGGAGCTTGAAACTTCAATGGGAAATGAAAGGTAATTGCACTTAGAACAAGTATTGCCAAAGTGCCAGTATTGTTCTATCATGTTCATACATATCTAATCTGTATTCATCCTAGCAGCCGATGTAAACAGTACACTCATGTAGATAAGTTAGAAATATATGACAATTCATGCTATTCTTAGTGTCAGAACATCAACTTATGCGCTAGAGGTAATACCTAAATAGCATTGCATAATAATAAATAGCATAAAAGGATTTTGTCAAAATCAAGACCAATAAAAGTTACCCATATCTACTGCCATCTCAATACTGAAACAAGAGAAGTACCATTTCTCCTTTTAGTTCAGCCTGACTGAAGTACGAAAGTCATCAGCAGCTGTTCTCGCAGTTTAGGCTTTTTACATTAGCCCATTACTAAAGTTTGACAGTAAAATCTGTAACTAGTATAAAAGGTTCTTTCAGTCCTTCTGCAAGACCGGTAATACCATGCATGAGCATGTCTGCTTTTTGCTGGCTCACCACACTTCATTACGGTTTGTTTTTCATATATCATCTTTTAAATGTTGTTGAAATACACAGTAACTTAAATAGGCCATCAGAAAAGCTTTGGTTTCAGAAATGTTCATTTCATGGAAATCTGATTGTAGGTCATAAAATAGTGTAAATGCTGTTTACCCTTCCTGGCAATTTTGCAAACTTTAAGTTTTCTGTAAACTCGATAAATGAAAACTACCCACATTTGCTTTTAGACACAACTAACATACCAAGAAAATGGGGCAATCAATGGGACTTCTTCATAGCATACCACCAGTGACTTAAATAGCACACAACAAATATGCAACCTCTGACACATGCAAGTATTTAAATAACTAAATAAAAATCCCATGGCTAATGCTCTACAGTTCATTAAAAATGTTAGAGTTTTAGTCAATAGAACCTCAACCTTACTAAAACACATCGAGTATTTAAAGAAATTAATTCACCAGGTTCATTTAGCAAAAGAAAGTGTGGCACACCACGAGTCAGCATGTTACATGAGTTGAATCAACAACAGCAACAATGATGTACCTATACCAGCTTCTGCGTATATCAGCATGAGCCCAGAGTCCTGAGGAGTTCATGCTTTTTGCTGGCATATGCTCTACTTCATGTGTCCAGTATACAGCCCTCCTAAATTATGGTTCTACATTCTTTGTAGGTATCAGCCAGAATTTCCCTTCTCAGCCTGCACCTACCTTTTTTCCTAAAATGCTTGCTAATGAAATAGCTGCTAACAAGCTTGCCAACTATGTTTTCTCATGAAACATTGGCTGTTCCTGTGAAAAAGCGTTGAGCATTAGGCAACAGCTCCTCTACAACATGGAGGTGTGGAAAAGCCACAAGTGCTACTGATAGGCATTAGGGGGGCTGAAGGAATGAAACTTGGCTTAGCTTAGTTTTGTGAGCATGAAACCCTAATTCTTTTATCGAGGAATTGCTGTATGAAAATGTTTTTCGGGATTTAAAAAGGGGGGAAATGGGCCAAAAATAAGTAAAAATACAGAACGCCATGCATACCTATGGAACTGTTTGAATAATTATACAGGTATAGAACACTAGATGCCAAAATGAAGTACCTGTGTCTTGGTATGGTATTTCAACACAATAAGAATAAGCAGATAGAATGATGTAAGAATACAAATACAATGACAAAGGACAGAAAAAAAATTTTGTTTATGATGCTATAAGAACTACTTGCCACGGCAATGAGTATTTCACCTGAAAACAAATAACTTTTGGGACTTTTCAAAGAGGAGAGACCTGAAATGAGAAAAACAGAATTTAGAACATGCAACTCAACACAGAGGTGGGAAAACCAGAAATTTCCTCACATCAGTATGAACAAAAGAAGTTAAGCATAATGACCATTTACAACATGTGCTACTGGTAACCCCCAACAAACACTTGGTGCCTTCCCATGTTCCACATATGTCCTTCACTTCTCTGCTAATACTTTATTCTATAATAACATTTTTCTAATTTTGCTAAATGCTTTTCATTCATTGTCACTTCTTAACATAAATTAGAACAAGGCAAGTAGAAAAGTAGGAACTGAATGAATGAAGGAGAAATTATGTCAGAGCTATTAGTTAAGACTAATTTTCTCATCTACAATAAAACAGAACCTGAATACAAGAGTAGATAGCTATATGAAACCAGGGAGCAGCTGTTGTGCAGTAACACAATCAACAAGGAAAAATAAGTGAAATGTCTCATTTCGTTCTGAAGGAAAGGCATTTAATTTGATTTACACAAATAAACTACAAAGCAATCATCACAGATCACTACTCAAACACCCAAATGCAAGGCAATCAGGAGAGAAGACCTGCAACAAAATGTCTGTCTCTTACGATCTACAGATGACTGAGTTTTAAAAAAAAAGTTCAAGTTACTGAATTCTCAGCTCTAGAGAGGGCAAAAAGGAAAGGACCACCTCCACTCATCCAGCAGTGTCAGCACTCAACCTGAAAACAGGGACAACAGATATAAAAACAGGATGAAAAGCAGGAATTAATTCAATGTCATCAGCAGGAAGCTTTAAATTTTCACTGAGCTTAAGTGACCATTTGGTCATCACTGGCTTATTACACAAGATCAGAGAAAGCAGCTTTGTACAGACTTCCTAAACCCTAAAGTCACAGGGAATTTCCCAAGGAAATTTATTTACTGTATACAGATGCTCCAGAGGGGTCTTTTCTATATTCAGCTGTATAACAGTTTTACAGGATGAACATCACTTCTGAGTCTTAGACCAGGCTGAAATTGCACTTGTCTGAGTGTTCAACTAACTGGATTAAAATTAATTTTTCAGACTATAAAGAGAGTACACTGTCATTATATACAAAATAAATCTTTGCAGATAATAATCTTACTTTAAGATACATTATAGACTGTGTGCCCACAAGTGGTTTTTTTTAGGATATATAAATTTCATGGTTATTTTGATGATGTCACTAAGAGATTATCATATTTTTGGCTTGCTTAGACAAGGAAAGTGAGTACTACTTTACTGTTTCTAAATGGTGAACCCTACAAAGAGAAAAGGATTAGTTTAAGTTAAAGGATAACGGTACTATAAAATCACACTGATAAAAATAGGCTATGAGTACATTTAGATCAGAGATAAGAAAAAGCAGAAATAAAGATTTGGAGCAGCCTTCAAATTATTTGTTCAGTTTAATACTGTTTATGCATGGACAGGGTTTACTGGAGTTAGAAATTGCAGCTTGTGACATGAATTTTTGCATATCCAGAGATGAATCTTCCCCGGGCATCTGCAAGGACCAGCAACATCTATTTATTTCTTGCTTGATGCAGAACATGGCTTAGGAGCTGCCCCTGCTCCTCCTTTTTTTGCCAAAAAAGGCTAAGAGAGGGAATATTGGATATTTTACACTGGTAACCTGATCAGGTCCAGTACTGAAAAATTAGTGCCTCTGTTGGTATACCTTGCTGGCACAGTCACAGTTAAAGAAACTGTCAGATTTGGACTGATAAAGATTTATTGGTTATGGTGGCAAAGATGCATAAAAAGAAAAATTAAAAAAAAACAAACTTATGACACATTACAATTTTTAGGGACACTATGTTGAACTGAAGTTTCACTGTTCTTAATGGAGTGCTGAAAAGCAATTAATGGGATGGCTCATTTGCAGTGTATATGATGAGAGGGAGAGTCGAACAAATTTTCTTTTTATCCCTGAAAATTCAGTCTGGCTGCAACCCATTCTGGTCTTATATTCCTAAATATTTTTCTAAGTTCACATAACTCTGTACAGTGGGAAAGCTTAATACAGTATTTAAACTTCACTCAAATGGAGAACTGTCCCTTGTGAGGCACTTGCCCTTCTCAGAAATACCTAAAAGCAATTAGGGGTACAAAGGGGAAAAAAGCATCAAATTCTCAACTTTGCTGCTGACACAGCACAGAAAACACTGTTTTGTCCTGAACACAATGTACTTTAAACTACCGTTTCAGCTGAAAAGCATGTCTTTAAGGTCCTTTAAGAAGTATTAACTTACTTTGCATTAACAAACAAATGGGAATATTGAACATTAAAAAAATGAAAAAACACACTTGGTGGAAGTAACAAATGCATCATGTGTTTGGGGTACAGTCATTAGCTGTAAAACTTTCTTTCTTTGGCCATTCATTATAAAATTACAACAAAATGTTACAGTTATGGCCAAGAGGGTATGCTTTTTAATAAATTTCGCTTTTTCAGGCACCTATAGCTAAAGTTTTTTTCCTGGTTTAGATTCTTTCATATTCTTGCATAGACAGAGATTAATTGACTTTAAGAGATTCAAGTTGCCCCTTTGGCAGTTTTCTGGGTTATGAAAGCATGATAAAAACATTTTACCTACGCTTCAACAAGTTTCTTGCATTATGCTAAGCCAAGTGACTTATTTTTAACTTAAACTGCTTATTTTTACCAGATGAAGCCCACTATCATTGCATAGAAAAATTTTATTTCATTCCTTCAAGTTCACAAGCAGATAAAAATACACATTTTACTCGAGCATTATGTTTCTCTCTGTATTCTCCTCAGCAAACAACTTTCTAAAGTAGCACATGGAGGAATTTTGTAATTCTTTTTTTTTCACAGAATATATGCATAGCTCAGACTATACAAACATCCTCTATAGCTCTCCCAGTCACTTTCAATTTCAAGAACGAGGCAATTTGTGTTAACACAAGACAGCTTATCATGTGCTAAGTCTGCATGCAATTTTCTCGTGAGAACAACCATTTTGTACCTACTTGACACACGCAGCACTATACTACACCCAGCTAATCAATTCTGTCTATATTAAGAAGTGGGAGAAAAACTGCTCACAGCTGTTATATTACATCAGCTTTCCTAACTACTTCAGACAACTCATTTTGGGGATTTTTTTTTCTTTAAACTAAATTGGCATAAAACAGTACTTCTATTTCCTTTCAATTCTATTTTTTTATTTTGCCTTCTCAGAGATTATTGGTGAAGTACAAGTGTCAGAAAACAAGCTACGCTTTCTGCAGGCATCCTCAGAAGTTCTGAGGGCAGCAAGCTCCCAGGGTCCTTGGGTATCCTTGGAGCATTTATAAACTAGCATGATACGAATCAGTAATAGCATGTTTTTATCAGAGACCTCACAGGCTAGTCTACAGACACACACTTTTGGCAGACAATAACTTACATACATAGGGGGGGCTTTTTTTTCTTATAAGTAAGCAAAGGAGAACTATCTCTCAACTGATCTCAAGTCAGAGATGGAGACACGAAAAAAAGAAAGTTACCAGTAGGGCCCAGAAAACCCTCTGGGAGGGAAGGATGCAGTTGGAAGCTTTTCTTCTCATACTGACTTTTACCAAACAACACCATGATGTTGAGATGTCCCTAGTAAAACTCTCCAATTTTATGTGTGGATACTACCAGATGAGGCATGAAACTTTCTGGTCTTCTTGACAATAAGAATGTTAAAGACCACATGGCATCTGAATACAAGTAATACTATAGTATTTTCTGGAGTCTGAGAACATTATTCCACCAACAGCCTACAGCTGAAGGATCAAAACTACATACTGAACAAAAGGATTGAGCTATCAACTTACCTCACAGTTCTTCACAAGATTAGCTCAGCTGCTGACAAAATAACACTGATTTTTATCAGCCTAGCTTCCCAGCATGTTTCTCTCTAATTTCACACAAAATGCCCTTAAAACCCCATTTCTGTTTTTCCTACTTCTCCAACCACTCAGCCTTTCTTTATAGAAAAGGTACCCAGCTTGCATAAGTCCTAGGTGGTGTAGTTCAGCTTTATCAATCCAAAAAGATTCTGTATTTTGTGGCTATAAAACAGTCGAAATTAAATACTGGTATCTATGAAAAAGATGTTCCTGAAACTGCTGTGTCCCCCACAGAGTATTTTTATTTTGCCATGCTAGCATTTCCAACAGAAATTGGTTTTGTTGGGGTAAAATATGCAAATAGTTATACTCAAAAGTCTAGCAACACAGCCTGGCAAACCGCTGACATTTTAAGTACCATGTACATGCCAGCAGTTGGCAATTTCATGCCCAAGATGAAACCATAGTTTCATGCCAGAACTGGAGGATTGTAATCTCGGCTATACATTCAGGATGACATGAACGCCTGTCACACCAATGAGCTGCGCCTGTGAGGGAATGCAACACTGAGCAAGTCTTAGATCTCACCATAAAGCATGGAATTCAGAGCAAAGACATGGCCTCTCTCATTTTATACTTAAAACACTGAAGCCAGAAAGTACATTTGTGTACACGGGTTGTGATGACAGACAGAAGAGTATCAGTTCTGCAAACTCGATTTCCTAGAGCTGGGCCAGGATTTGGTTCATTACGTTAACTTTTGCTTGGCATAATTCTCATTTAAGGTTGTTCACTGAAAAAAAACCCAAATAATTCAACAGAATAGCTGACTTCCGTCCATTAAAAAACAAAAATAAACCAACAAAAAAGGAAAATAAAAATTCTTACAAGTAGACCTATTTGCTAGCAGCATTCTATCAATTTTTAATGACAGTATGTTACTATAAGTCTTTTATATACGAGGCTGTCCTCTTCATATTTTTCCTTATGATACCTGATTACATCAGGTTATATTACTGGAAGAATAGGCAAAATTTGTGCCTGGATTAAAACTGAGCCTATTAAGAAGACAACAGGATGACAGCCACATCCCCTGCGTCCTCTCAGGCACAAAGGTGTGCCGAACTACTTCAGTCCTGCCACTAAGACAGTCTTGTCACCAAAGAGGACAATTTTCTGCTGGAGAACCTGCCTTCTCACTGTTTGCAAAAACTGAGGTTTACATTTACTACTAAACTTCATGAACAACTGAATTTTTGGTGATACAAGAAGATGCATCAGTATCCTTTATCTGCACTCATCTGTTTGTGCCCATTAAGAATCCCTCTCAGTCAGGCTAGAAGTGCATAAGGTAGAAATGTAAAATAATTCATATTACACAAACATCAATGTACTTTTCCTTATATTTTCTCTCTCTAGATATGTTGAGATCTCCCAGTATTACTAGATTTGGAGATATTAGATAAGCCATAGAGATGATAAACAGAGAGAGGCAGAGAGAGATCAAGTGATGTGACAAAACTTGAACGAATATTTGTGACAAAATTTAAAGTAAGGCAGTCCCTGATTTCAAATCATTTGTCCCAAATAAAAGCTTCTTTTTCATAGATTTTCTTCTTTCAAAAGACCCTCTTAACATCAACATGTAAGCATTATATTGCATGACTGTTACGCATTTGCTACAGCATGCATAAAATCCCCTATTTACAAAAACACCTTTATGATTAAGAAGATTAATTACTTTCAAGTAAAAGACACAGAAGCCAAAAAATCTGTATTTTTAATCGAATGCAATGTCTAAAATGTAACGCCTTCCAGGATCAGATGATGACAAAAAAAATGTCAATTAGTAAATACTGTCAAACAAAATATTTGTTCAACTTAAACAGTCAGAAATAATAAAATAATTCTATCTAAGTAAGTGACTGGGGAAACTTCTCATTATAACATTAAATTTTGTTTGCAATAAATAAATAAATTTGTAATTTTTTCATGATATACTAGCTATAGTTTAAATGTTAATGAGGAACTCATATTTGATGCTAAAAAAACCCCAGACCTTCATAATGAGGAACTAAAGATATTCTGGTGCTACAAGGGTCATTTTCATCTTTGAGTCTGGTATCAGACTCATACCAACCTCACCAATCCATGCCATTAAAATTTTAAAATATTAAAATTATTTTCTAGAAATTGTATTTTATAGAACTAAATTGATTTTATGCGAAAAATACCTTTTTTTAACATGCATTTAATTATTTTGCAAAAAATTAAATGTTACCAACTTCATTGACAGACACATAAAGCTAGATATTTAAAGAGCACACTCATTTAAGTGAACATCTCTATCTTCTGTCTGTACCAGAATAAACGTGATGTTGGCATTATTGAGTAGCATGACCAAAATTATCACAATTACAGAGAACCAAGCACCAAAAAGAGGCAAAATCCTTCGGCTGTTGCCACCACACAGAGGCCTCAGCAGATGCAGAAGCCACAGGATGTGTAAGGAATCTGACTCTAACCTAGGGATATGGTACAAGCCCTAGAAAAAGTATCTTGCAGCAGCTGACAATGGCACTTATTACCAATGAAAAAATGAGATGGCTAAGCAGATGTGTGTTATAAGCTCTGAAAAATACAGCCAATTTTACTAGCTTAAGACTAATTTTCTTGGTAGAAATTGGTTCTTTCCATGCTCCAGGATGAGCCTCAAACACCATTCATTTCACAAAACACTATTCTAACTTTAGGTGATAAATGATTACTATATGCATAGATATTTTCTTACTTCTTTCTGATCTGTCCACTGCCTACATTCATTGTTTGTTTGGGGTTTTTTTCCCCTTCCTGCATTTGTAAAGCTCTTTATTTCCTATCTCCAACTCCTCAAACCAACTATTTGCAATAGACATTTCTCTGAATGAACAGGTACCTTAACTTCAGTAATTCACGAATTCTCAGAACTTTGCTTTTTGAGCTCAATATTTCCAATTACCTCTGTACTGACTATATTGCAGGCAAACACACTTATCAATTTAAAAAACTGCCAGCTACATTAGCCGCATCTAGGAGTGACAAAGGGAATTATCTACCTCATGCCACTATCTCATCATAATTAAAAAGACAATCTCTTCATCTGACACTGAAACTAAAAGGGTAACTCAAAGTTCAATGACTGCCAAGAGGATCATGAATTGTTTTCAGCCTAGTTTAGAGCAAGTGCACAAAGCAGAGTCTTGCTCCAGGAGAAAAATCATTCCCCGTGACTATTCACATCCTTTCACCTACCAGAATATGACCAACCACTTCAAATAGTAATGCAGCAAAATGAGTTTTTTTCCAAAGAATTATAACAAATCAAACCAATAAGAATAAGAAATTTTACAGGGAATACTGTTTATATTTCCTCGTGACTTCTAGACATATTACTAGACAAGGAAAAACAATGGTTGCAGCATCTGTAAATATTCTTTGAGAATACTTAAGGTGAATTTAAACAAAAAACTTTTTTGTTATCATCATCAACTAGATCTAGAGAATTTACTAAATCCACGCAGGATTTGAAATACAAGAAGTGCTGAGAAAACTTCAGATGCCTGATTTCAAATTAATTTGCGTTGATTTTCCTTTCTCCATATTTCTCCAAATACAAAAACTAGACAAAATCAAACAGTTTTATTCATACAACAACTATTTACACAACAAACAGCTCTAAGAAACAGATTTTTAAAATGCCTTTCCCTGAATAACAGCACAGCATTTTTGTATACGCGACTAAATGACATTTGAGGTCTCCAAGATTATTAATCTATTTTCCATTAAAAGTGCTTGCATGAAGTTAGGGACACACTCCTTAGCTGCAAGCTCTTCAGGGAGAAAAAAAAAAAGATAGTTGCAATGCTCGATCCTGAGTGTCATTATGAAATATTATTAGTTCATAATAACCAGCATTTCTCTTATTTTTACAACAATCTAAAAAAAAGCACGTAATTCTAAATCTAATGTATGACATTTCTAACTTTAAAGAAGTCATGCACATATGTTGAAAGTAAAATTGTTGAACAATTTCTTTCAGCATATTTCCACTCTTTCACAATACCTAGGAGGAACATCTGTTTGTGTGTGTGTGAGCACACACATTTCAAATGTATGGGCAGGGAAAGAAATTAAGAGGCCAGCAATTTAGAGAACACAAATTATATGTTTAAAAATGTAAAAGCTTTATACTTTACACTTTTGCCACTTGAGTTTTGCTAAAGAACTTCTAGATATCCTATTTTTACACCAACTGCATAACAATATGTTTTTTCCATGGTCTAATTTGTTGTGCTTGTCTTTCCAGCCCTTTTCATCCCTCAAGTTCATGTGTTAATACTTCAGTCCCACACCACAAAATACAGTTGCAGAATGTCACACCAAAATCCACTGAAAGTAGCTTTTAGGCAATCTTTTCTAATAGTAACTGAGGACAACATGAGGCTGTGCAGCACTGACACGTGGTTGGTAACTTTATGCTACAGCAACACTTAATAAAAGTACACACAGGCTAAGTGAGACCTGGCAGAGTAAGTCTGATCTATTCAGTTAAAAAATAAGAAACAAAAAAAAAAGAAAAATTCAATGCTGAATTCTTACTGATACTTCAGTATTTTTTTCTTTGTCTAGAAACATGACCAGGAATATTGGGAAAATGTAAAAAAGCAAGTTTCACTAAAACTGCCACTGCTGCAATACTGGTGCCTGGCATGCTTTTCTTCTGGGTCAACTGTAAAAAACACGTGTAAATCTTGACCTTTCATCCCAATTTCCCAAGAAAACACTGCTTATGCAATCATGGTCTGTTTGTGTACATTTCTTTATTTTTATTTGCTGGTTCCCTCTTAATAGCTTCTGAACCCATTAAAAAGTTTCAGTCACTGGGACAAAGGAGGAACAGTCTGAGAGGTAATTATGCTCAACAAAGTCCATGAAAAAGTATGTTTGATTATAAAACAGATAGAGACTTCATACATCCACTTCAGAAAATATAAACAATCAATCCGATGAAGCCCACAGCAGAGATGCCACGATATGTTGCCCCATCCAGAGGCAACATGGGGAGATAGCTCAGGACAGGGGCTGTCCAGGCAATTGTGAGGCAGTGGCTGCTCTGCAAAGGAAGAAAACTAGTACTGCAGATAATAGCTGAGATACACACTCTTTTGTGCCACCTAACATCAGTATGAGGGTGACAGATTTCGTTTCCTAGTCTGCCTCTTGACTTTGAGTACCCAGCACAACCGGACCACCTGGCCCAACAATCTCAGACCCTGTACCCAGAAGCAGCACGGGGACTATGGATGGCCAAATATTTTCAAGGATAAAAAGACTTGCCAAAGCTGTTACAAGTAATGTTACTTTGCTGCACACTGTTGTGAGACAGCAGTGAATATGGAGCAGTGTCCATACCATATACTGCCATGATACAGCACTTGCTAGCAACTTGGTTATCTGCACTAGCCAATGATTCCTTGGGTAATAGCAATGGTTAACCCCACTGCCCATAAATTAAAAATAAACAAATATGTAAAAATATTTTTAAAAAACCCACAAACTAATTAATGATTAATATATTATTCCAATTTATGGAATAACTATACCATCAAATTACATAGACAATTTTTCAGTTTTCAGAATCCTCCAAATATTTTAATTAAATTAGAGCTTTCGGATTACTCAGAGTCACTTGAAAAAGCTACCTCACTCTTTCACAGCTTTGAAAGCCCACTTTGCCTTTCTTTTATGGTACCCAGAGCATATGAAAAACTTCTTTAAATGTCTGTGATAACCGATGCTGTACTGCTCAGATCAGTACATCTCTTGGGAAGACAGGACTCTGACTACAGGCAGGGAAAGCACTGAAACTATTACAAGCTGTCAAGTCTTTGCCCCCAGCTTCAGATCCAAACTGAATTTTCAGTTTCATGAATGTGAAGCCAACTATGTCCACAGGGTGTATCACAGATATGGGCTCAAGGTGCACATTGTTTGGGAATTTATGGTCTGTAAATCTCTTCTAGTTAAATTCCGAAAGCTGTTCATATTTCAAGAAATAGTTCCTTTACTACATTTGTTTAAAAAAGCTTATTTATATTCTTACCTACACTTCTGATTTTATTCCAAACCAAGGACCACATAACTGGACACCACATAATACCTAAGTTTACAGAAAGATTTTTATTCTCACATGGTATTTAAGTAACAATGTTCACTTCTTAATGCCTTTTGTTAGTACTACACTGTAAGCTCAGTGGCACAGAGGCACATCATGATCTAGAATCTGTAATACATTTGTGAGCCAACCTTTCCAAACAAACACAGGGCAGCAATTCCTAGTTTCAGAAAACTGGAACTGTGGAGAGGGACTGTCATCTCTACAGATCACTCATGAGTCACTGTTCATATATGTACAAAACCCAGAAAATACAACTTTAGTAGGAGAGTGTTTTTAAAGCAACTTTACAAACTGCCCAGTAAAAATACTAATGTTGCATACATATATTTTGATCATTATTATATAGGGTTTTTTACAGGTATTGTTACATGTTTCAATTTTAATATTTATAAATTTTTATTAAATATAGTGTTATCCACTAGCTCTGTTGGTCAGAGCATGGTGCTAATAATGCCAATGCCATGGATTCGATTCCTGTACAGGCCATTCACTTGAGAGCTGGCCCTGATGATGCTTGTGGGTTCATTCCAACTCAGAATATTCTGTGATTCTGTGACCTATTATTAAAAGGGAAATAACTGTATCCCCAAACATGTTTTTCCCTGGCTGTCTGGTTGTAGCCTCTGAAAAGCTAGTAGTAACACAGTCGTAAGACAATCTGAAATGGAAACCTTGTAGTTCTCATGCTACAAATTTTTTGAAAAAAATTGCAATTTTCTGAAAAGTCTGCAGAAACAAATACAAATCAGTTGCAATCATATTTTTGAAAAAATATGATTCAATTTCATGTATGATATTGGAATTCTATAATAGTCTTAGCTTTAGAAAAATCAATTCTGTCTTATACTTAGAATGGACAGTTAAGGGGCAAATAACTTAATTTTCTTGATTTGCTTGATTTAAGTTGCATAAAATGAGGAGTCCCAGTTTGAGACAAGGTCTCTCACTTGTGTAACATGCTGTTGAGAAAACACCAGAACCTGGGAAGAGTGACACTTCTGTAATCCGGTTCCTGTTGTGACATGCATTGAAGAACAACATAATAAGGGGAAAGTTGTCACTCTAGTCAAAAAGAGGGATTAAAGCACTCCAGAACAGGGAATAGCCAGAATGTACAAGTCATTCCGTTCCACCTGAAATTTTAGTTTACCTTAAGTTTTCAAGTTTAACATTGAATTATTGTATTTTCCACTTAACACTCTTCTAGCTCATGATCTCATGGTATCCATAAAAGAATTACTGACTTACATGACTCTTGCCTCTGTGGCATTCACTTTATTTTTTGTTCTGAACAGGAACACAAGGACTGCAAAGACAAATTAAATGAGTAATTCTTAACTCAGCACACCAGCATTCCTAAGCACCTAATCTTGTAAATTTAACATTATTTTAAAGGAAGCTGGATTTTCCTGCTACTGTACTTCACAAGATTCTCTACCTCCCCTTTCAGGCAGGGAATGGAAGTTCTTGCCCATTTTGATGCACCATGAACATCAACAGCAGTGGCTGTCATGGTTCTCCATTTTAAGCACCTGAAGTACTGCTCTGAATTTCTGCCTTCTGCAGAAAAGGCAAAGCTGGGCAAACCTTTGTCCAAGGGCTGGGTGCACTCATCCAGCTGTAGCTCATTGACACTCACCTCCTAGTAGACTATTCCAGCTGTTCTCAATCTTCCGGCTGAAACTGGGACTCCACAGATATTGATAACTAACATATGGGGTGAGAGTGGCCCCATATGAAACAGAAACAGAGTAGAGAACTTGATAAGAATGTCATCACTTGAATTCTAGTCTTCGATTTGTGGACCACTTACAGATTTTATATTAACACCACAGCCAAACAGAATTATATACAGAGGAGATGATGCTCACTTCTGTAATGTGAAAAATCAGCATAAGAAAATGAAAAGGTTTACATCATGATGGCATTTGAGGCTACACACCTAAGGCATTTTTTTCTGTTTTCTCCCTGCTCTCAGTACTGTTTGAAATGTCTTTTCAGGTTGAAGTCTTTCTCTCACTAGTTAACTAATAAAGTACTTAAAAATACACGCCAAGCATTATTCCCCAATGTAAATTAAACCTTAAAAAAAACCCAAACAACAAAACAGAGGAAATGTTTTCTTTTAGCTCTACACACTAATGATTTGCTTACATTACATTAGAATTTAATTTATTAATTCCCCTTCTTGCAATGAATTTGTAACCTTATTTTATGTTCCAAATTGTTTTGTCTAAACTATTTGCAAATTCTTTACAAACCTCATATCACTGTTGCATCTAAGATTAAACCAGTTAGTAAATAATATACTACTCTTCATTCCATACAATTTAATATATTAATATTTAACATTAAAAAAAGTATTTGGTACAACTATAACCATATGTGGACAAGATGTAATATTCTTTAACATCAATGTTCAGACAGCTGGCTTTATTGGAACCCTTCAAGGCACTTAAGGGACTGCTCCAGACCTTGAAATAACTTGTTTATTTTTATGTCAGTTTGAATATTCAAACATCTCAGTATTGTATACTTACTCACCTTATTACACAACCATAAACAGCATGCATATCACACACATATCTAGTAAAAATATTAGCTAAAGTTAATTTTAATATGTAATTTCTTTGCATATGGAAATACTCATACAAAAGAATATATTCATGCATTCATTAATGCAACAACTACTTTATATGAACAAGTCAACATCATGAAGGTATTCTTACAAAGCAGATTAAAAATAATTTAGCTTAAGCTGCAGGAGACATTGTAAAATAGGCATGACATAATTACTCATTTTAGACGCAATGGCAACATAAACTGCCCATGGATACAAAGAATAGCCTTTTAGGCTTGCTCACATGATTATTCTCAAATGAGTGACCTATATATACAGAAAGTAGTGTTGTTATAGTATAGCTGTTACTGCTTATTTATTTCCATTGAAGTTTCTAAACGTTTTCTTCCTAACTCATTAGCTGCCCTAAGCTCCTCTTCTCCCCTCCAAATATTGGCTAGAAATATACAGTCATGGAGATTTATCAATGTCAACATCTGCTTCAGTGATAAGAGCTTTCTAATTTCTTGAGATTATAATTAAAATACAGAAAAAATTAAAATTAGTATAGAATTAAAATAGAAGTATTGGAGATCAACTAGTCAAATAACCCAAACTACATGTCAGGTATATTAGTGTTACCATTACACATACCAGTCTTCACTGTGATAGTGTACACAGTGTAGTACAAGCCTTTGACTGGATGTTTATTTTAATTCCAAATTGATGGCAGTGCTTTCCTGTATTTTGTACATCCATCCCCGTGCACTCATTTTTATGCTGTTTCTTAACCTGATGTCTGCCCAGAAACTCTACTGTGCCATGCAGTTTAGAACTTCTCAACTTCATTATCTGATCTTGTTTCTATATTTAAAGTACTAAGACTTTTTAATAAAAGGTGGAAGAGGCTGATCAGTCACTCACAGTCTCTCCAGGGATCTCAGCCCGAAGAAAGAGCCATTCTTCAACCACAAGATCTTGTTGTTACTCAGAATCCTACAAGAAGTCAGGACATAATCTGGTTAATAGAACATGATAATTCCACTGATTTAAAACACGTAATTACAGTAAATGACTGCTCTGTAAAATACTAATCACAAAATTTACTGCTTCATTTGCATTTTCCCATCATAGCAGTAAATAAAGATTACCATTTTCCAAAGTGAATAGTTTCTTTATTAAATAAAAGCACAGCCAAGAAATATGTCAACAAATGAATTTTTATGTCATCTTGACAACTCTAACACTGCTAAATGCCCACAATTCACAAGTAGAATATAAATTACCACAAAGGTACTTGTTGGGTTTCCTTTTCTGTAGAAAGGCTGATAAATCAAAAGACATGTTAAAAACTGTTCAAGCTTAGAGGACAATAAAGTCACTTTGCAGTGACTGCTGTAGCAGGGAGGTACAAGGAATCATACTATTGATGGCTGATGTACACAGAGAAGTATTTCATTTTCCACAGGAGAGACAAACAAAAACAGGCAAATCCAAAAATGTTTTCCTCTTGAAACCTCTACTTAGTAGAAATTCAATAACTGAGCTGTGCCTGGCCCATCAAGCACCACCACTGTCACATACACATGCAAACTGGCCCTGCGTCCAGGTCATTGAAGAAGTTGTCTATTCTTCCTCTTCATACTAAACTACTGTGGATTCCACAAGTGGTTCTTCCTAGTTTAGTGACTTTTCACCACTATATATTCCCAGCTATTTCAGAAGCAATACAAGGTGAACGTGCACTCGTTGTGAAGATGTTACCCCTTAAAAACATTTCAATATTCAACAGAAATGCAATTTGTTTTAGAAGCTCGAGAAATTGGTTTAAAACAGATCTAATGATTATGCAATATGCAGAAGAAACATTTGCCTCTGAAAAAATCTAATTCCAACTGCTTGAGAAATGAGTCTTTTAATGTAACACTTACAATAAATTATACTTCTCTAGTGCACAAAATTACATTTCAAAATGTAACACACATAGCTTGCAGTAGAATAGAAAGTAGACCAACAAAATGTCAAAAGAAATTTTATGTTCTTAACTAGCAAATTTGAGACCTTTTTAATCAACCTTGGATTTTTTGTAAAGTTTTAAAATAATGGGTTACACAAGACAATCTTAACTTGTCTCACTCTTAGTATTTCCCATTGTATATGAACAGTAAGTGCTTTGCCCTAGCTTACACCTAATACATAAAATCTCAAGTACAGGTGTAAGCATAACATTTTTTACCACCTTAGGAATACATTTAAGCAGTGACACAATCAAAGACTGCTTTAAAATTTAACATATCTAAACTAGAAAACGGAAACCCATAAAATGCTCTATTGTTTCATTCTCAATGTTCTATTATTTTATTCTGGGTTGTTTTTTTTTTATTTTTTAATTCACCTTGTCTTATGAGGCTGCACAGAACTTGCGTCAGTCAAGAAAAAATGAACCCAAAATTAAATTGACTGGGCTTGGAAAGATTAAGATCATAAATTCCACTTCATATTGGGTCATATAATCTAATATGTTGTGTTACAGGGAGACCATCTTTGCAGTCTGCTACAATGATGTTATACACAAATACTATATTTGGACCACCCTGCATAGCATCATTTGAAAAGATAAATGTACTTCAGAACTTGCATCTGGCCTAGATACAACTAGTTCTGTCTCCAAAAAAATATTCATGGTCCCCACTTGTTTTTCCAGCCTTCTATTCATTCTGCCCAGAAAAAGTGAGCAGTCTGAACTTTGCTGGCAACCCCACGAAAATGCAGCACAAATCAGCTGGTCTCCTACTCTGCCTCTGTGTCTCCTGTACAGTCCTACACACGCAGACTGAAACTAGTACCATTAATGTACGTAAAACAAACTCCTAGAAATTAAAGAGAACTATCAAACTAGTAATAAATCATAAGATTACACAGAACATTTAGTTCAAAAATGGAATACTCAGTAAACACAGATCATGTTTTTCAATAATGCTATCTCATTTATTTTTATGAAAGATAAACCAAGTCTTGAAAAATATAAGACACCACAAAATTAAAAAAAAGATAAAAATAAATCCCAAATCAAATCACAACAACCCAAAACTTAGCTATGTAAACCTGAGTTTCTAAACGAAACCTTTCAAATCTTTACATCAGATTTTCACAGAGACCTTCACACAAAGATCAGGTTTCCAAAATTAAGTTTCTTCCAGGCTCTCCTCTTCTCTACAGTGCCAACTAAAATTCAGGTTTTATAAACAAAGTAATATGGGTATCATAGTTAAAATACAATTCTTTTTTTGTTCAGAATCACAGCTTTAGAGAATCCTAGCATTCCAATAAGGTCCGTAGGGAAAAGAACATCCTCTGTAACAATACAAGTTATGTATGTTTTATTCAGCTGGTTGGTACCGCTACATGGGAAGAATCCACATGTCTTTAATTAGCTTTAGTGACATGCAAGAATTTGCAACAGGCTGTTATCAGGAAGGATTTGGTTTGCACTGAAGATCAATTCCATGAATACAATGATCAACGTCTCTGGAAAACATAAATCACGTTATTTGTCATACAGTAATGAATCACTTAGTAAACTTTTGATGTAACTCATAACATTCTTCTCTTTTGAAGGCATTTGATGTGGGAATGAGGACAGAAGGGAGGAAAGTTTTAGTTACATTGTTTTATTTATATTGTTCAATATGCTAACTCAGAAATGAGTTATTTTTCAAGTAATCAACACCAGGACAAATTGTGGCTCTTACTGATGCTGAAATTACACTAAATCATTTTGTACATTATTTCTTCAGAGAAGTAACAGAATGGACATGAAATGTATGAAGTATGGCTGAAATAGGTAGCTCTCTCTTTTTCCTTGAATACAGTCACCTGCTTACAGAGAGACATTTCTAAACAAAGACCTGCAGAAATTTTGCAGTGAAGAGCATCCTTTTCTTGTAATTTTGGATTCAAAGGTTTGGTGGGTAAATATGTGAAAAAAGTGCTATTTGATCTTGGATAGATTATAACAAAATCATAACTTTCAAATGTAATAGTAACTGACTCGTTTATTTTAACAAAAGTTAAAATATAGTTTGCATTTTAAAAATAAACCACCACAAAGCACCCACTACAATTTCTCACATTTTATTTATCTATAGGATTTTCACTTGGTTGTTTTCTGTTTGCTCATTTGTTTTCTGATGTGCTAGTGAATCATAGTGATGAATCTCACTATATATTGCAACTAGGCAGCTGGTTAAATTAATTATCAGTTTCTACCCATGTGCTAAGAATCTTACATTTTTCAATATTTTATTCTGGTAGAAGAAACACTAAGAAAATGAGCACCCTTTATTTCAATGAAGCTATTTTCCAAAAGCAAATCCACTTAAAAGGTTTCTGGGGGTTGTTTCTGGGGGTGCTTGTTGGGGTTTTTTCTGTTTGTTGGGAGGATTTGAGGTTTTTTTGGTTAAGAAAAAAGTTTCCCAGATAACCCTTCCAATAAGTATTTATTTTAAAGCTCAGTTTGCAAACTGTCGTTGCTCAATACATTAACAATTCAACCCCAATTAACTAAAAATTCAAATTGAGGTACTTTCAGCCCTAGCTCTAACGGGATACAACTAAAACACTGCTGGGGAACAAATCACTAGTCAGCACCACTCTGCTGATCAGACACATTGTGAACCATTTTCTGACTTCAGTTGACCCTTTAAATCTTGCGTCTCTGCTGCTCCTTCACCCAAGACACTTTGGGGGACAGTTTACCCCAGGGAGCCTGTTCAGAAGATATTAATTAACTCTATACCAGGTTTGTCCTTTCCTGGCCCTGTGGAGCCCCCCAGCACTATTCCTGAATGCTCTGAAGGGATTTCATTCCAACACCCTCTCTTGACATGCACTGCCATCCTAAAGCAGGTAATCCATGTGTGTAGCTTCATGATGCAAATGTACTTCTCTGGTGTGCTACACCACAGCCTGCATGCGATTTCACCCATCCTGTACTGGGAACAAACCCACCTCGCACATACACGAGGACAAAATCTGGCCAAGGAGCACACCAACAGTGTAGAAACATGGACAGTAAACGAGCCATTGCTTCCACTCCCTCCTGAACCTCTTTCTGTAGCAGAACAGACACATCTCAAAGAATTGTTCTAATGGGATAAAATTAATCTCTCTGATTTTCCTTCTGATTCTTTAATTTGAATTAAACAAGACACAAATCACAGTTTGCTTAAATTGACGCTACGATTTTTGGTTCTGTGAAACCACTCTAAGGAAAAAATGATGCAATCCTATATAACGGTCTCATTTAAGTGTAAAACATGCTCAACATATGAGAAATTACTGTAGTAGTTTAAAAGTATCAAATAAAAAGCTCTCAATCATAATGAAAACAAACTTCAACTTCCTACAACCCCCGAAGAAGGGAGAAGGAATCTTTTACTATGCTTCCAAAGTCAATGAACTTGGGTTCACTTGATATTACAGAGTAAACAAATTCCACAGCTGAGGCTTCTTCAGTAGGATGGTGCTGCATCCACCAGTGAAGCCTAAAGCCTGTGAGCATCTACAGAGAAAGCACAGCTCAGATAACCAAATCCAAGAAAGAAAAGGCATTTAGATGAACACTGCTATTCCAAAATGCATAGTGAACCTAGACGGAAGTGTGACCCATTACTAAAAATATGTATTTCCTCTGATAAAACTCACGGGGGAAATACAAAAAAACCACAAGCAAAAAACCCCCACCCAAACTTCATGAAAAAAACCATTAAAATGTCAACTTTCATCTGATTTTCTGCTGAGCAGTCCAGGAGCTGGTACAGACCAGATCTGACCCAGTCCTGTGTCTAGCTGACAGACCATGTCTAGAAAATGAATCCCTCCAAAATCCTTCCTTTAAGCCCTACTTACTGAACCCAACTAAAGGGACACTGAAGTGCTACAGGAAACACTAACCAGAAGACAAACCACACCTGTCCCTCCTGGGTACTTCCTCTTAATTTCTATTTTGTTTCTCATTTCTCAAGTAACATGGCGCGCTAGATGGATATCCAAGATAATTTGTCAAAAGACAGAAAGCTTGGTCCACTAAGTTGCACATCTGGGGTTGGGTTCAAAAATTCAAGTTCTGCAGTTTTTCTTACACCCCAAGTCCAAGCAAATGGGAATGTCTTTTATTTTGAAATAACAATTTAAGCACAAATAGTAGTTAATCATTTTTAATGGAAGCTTAATAATAATTGACATATTGAAGTGAAAATCTAAGAATTTTAAGACTAACTTTTTTAAAGCTTTTTTTTTTAAGGTTTTAAAATCCTTCTCAGTAAACCAGAACATTGTTTATTCCCACAATATCCATAATTCATTGAGAGCTGCACCACAGGAACAAATTAGGAAGGAGCTTGCACCACAAACCTGGCAGGAATAGGAAAAAAAAAAAAAAAGGAGCCCTTCTTTTTGTGCCACACATGCAGAGACACATGGAAATATCATAAAATAGTAAGAGCACTGGTTTTTCCCCTCCCAAACTAAAACCCACTCTGAGCTATGTCCTAGAACTTCAACAGATTAATATTAGAACTATACAGATAAACTGAGAGGGAAGTCATAGAACAATAACAAAACTGATTGAACAAGTGAAAAGAGAAAAATGACTGAAAACAGTACTGACAGCTCACAAGATTAATGGGGTGTGGTGAACATCTATATAGTTTGATACCCAAACAGAAAGGAGGAAAAATTTGGAAGATATGAGAAGTATTTACCAATTCATTATATATCAGTATTTGTGTACAGTAATTTATGGTGCCTGCTTCTCTGTCTGAGAACATCAAAACTTAAAAAAGCATAAAGATAAGTTATCAGAATACTGAAGATGCATAAAATGCTTTAAAGAGACACCACTCTTCCTGGAGGGGATTGTGGCCCATTGTATTGTCTTTTCAAACTAAACAAAGTGTGTGGTCATTCTTAAAAGGAATCACATAAATATCCTGTAGAAAGTAATAAAACCTACTCTCTCATCACCTTTAATTCCAGCTGGTTTTATCATTATCTTTAATATATACCAGCTTTTGTTAAACCCATTCACCTGCAGCATAACCAATCCCAAGCACTAGCAAAACCAGAAGAACATTCCAAAATTCCTTTCTGTTGTACATAGCATGTTCATGTGCCAAAAAACCAGCTCTAGCCAAAAAGGCAATAACAGTGTAATAATTATCCTTGTAACTAGTACAGTAACAGCAGAACAGCTATTTTCATATCTTGACACTATTCAATGATAGCAAATGAAGCAATGAAAGCATAAGCAACATGAAATTTCCGTTTAGGTAATTATTTATTTAAATGAAAGCCCTTCCATAAGTGCAAAGAAATGCTAATAGTCTGCCATACATTTAATGGAATTTAGGAGAAACTGTAGCTGAACACTCATATTATGGAAACCAATGCTGCTTTTGTGGAAAATCACTGTTTAACAGCCTCACTTTCAGTAACTCAAAGCATAAGGCAAAATTCTTATTTTAGAGGCTTTGGTGTTCATACAGGTAGGTTTCATCAATAGTCCTCTTGGATGACATAAGGAACTGCTAAGTCACATTCAAAACCCCAAAGCCAGAAAGTCCTTGCATTAATTATGACACCAATTTAATTAAGTAAAATCATATTCAAGAGCCTTTTTGTGTAAGCAACATCACAATTCAAACAGTAAAACAAAATATTATCATCACTAGCAGGACACACAACTCATTTTCTCCCTAATACTACTTTAGTGGTATTAATGTATTAATAAAAGGAATCAGTAAGGTCACTTTCAAATAGAAATTCTAGTATGATTTCTTAACAGTGGGGGAGTTAGAGAATTTTCAGCTTTTGAAACAAGCCCACTCCACTACAGGATGATATTAATTAACTGAACAGGACAAGAAGCAGTAGGAATTAAAGCATTACTAATAGGACTGTAAGTACTTCAGAAAAGAAAGATACTTGTCTATTTTATGACTTTTGTCAAGCACCAGCAAATTTCTGAACTAGATAATCCTATTAAAGAAAACTTCTTTTACACAATAATTTAAGGTCTAAAGGTTATTTCTATATATTAGTGAACACCCAGTATTATCCAGGATTCTGGGCTCAGAATTTAATCAATTGGATTCAATAAAGTCAGTACCTGGAAAACCTGTGTCATTAGTGGATGATTGTAGAAAAAGACTTGACAATATAAGCAGTACATAGACTAGAATATGCAGTACCATTTCCTAAAATCACATAATATTGAACTGAACACAGAATGTGAAGATATTAAAATGTGATGAATCATGACTGTTTTACTACAACATGTACACATGATCATATGGATAAATCTCGCCTTTACAAGTTTTGAACTTGAGTGCAGATAACTTTTTCAAATGTAATGTAAAAAAAAATCTTTTGTTAAGACAGCATTTTCATTATATCTTTGAAGAGATAATTTTATATAAGTGATCTTTGGACTATGTCACTATACCTACCAGATGCATGGTCTTTACCTGAGAGATAGCTATGTGTGTTTAACTTTCTGTGATGGGTCCTACGGAGTCTAGTAGAATTATTTACATGAATTAAATTCATCATGTGTATTAGTTTTTGAAGATCAAAGATTCTATTGTCAACATTTTCTTTGGAGAAAGAGAGGAATTGTTCAAAGCTCTCTCTACAATGAAAAGGAAATCCTTATGTCTGAACTTGCAATAAAACACCATTTCTAAAAGCACATGTAGGCAACTGGTGACAGCATGGGGCTGCATGCCTTGGTGTTCCTGGTTTTGCCTTTGACTCACTCTGCAGCCTTTATTCAATGTATATTTAAAATCCATTTTTAGTGGGAAAAATGAGACCAATACAGAATACGGCGGGGAAAAAAGTTCTTCTCCACTAAGCAAGCCTGTGTAACATGCAAATGGATTTAATGAAGTGATTGTTTATAGGAGAATTAGCTTTAGATGCGCCTTTCATTCAGCTCAGTTGATGCTGTGTTGAGATTACATTCTTATGTTTGTTTGTTTCTCATCCACACTTTTATACAATTCACACACAGCAATGGTGCAAACAACACCAGAAGGAGCAGAGCAGCTGAGCGAACAATGCACTAGAACAATGCACAGATTTGGGCATGTCAGCATGCTCGGCACCAATTACACAGACTGAGAAACATCTTTATCCTACAGGACATGAATTTTTGCACTCATTCTGCTGGGCTTAAGTTAAATTACCTTCCCCATTTCAAAATGGTTACTGCAGTGATTTGCCATAGTGATTCATGGCAAGGTCAGCTTAACCCTTCTCCTGGGTTTACACTCTACTGCTCAGCCAAATAATCACCAGCATCCCAAATCACCCAGCCAAATAATCACCAGCATCCCAAATCACCTATCACCTTGCTGATCTCACAGGTGGGCCAAACCTGCTGTTTACATTACTTGCAATACAGTCAGGAGGCTTTATTCCACAAATAAAACTTGAATTCTTATGTTCAAGAATTTTAACAAGATTACAAAATAAATTGTTAAAGCTTAATTAAAAATTTTGCAAGAAATAACTCACCATTCCTAATTTGGATTTTACTAGTACTTGCTTTAAGTAATTTTAAAAAAGGAGTAATATTTCCTGAGTCACCATTCCTCGTTACAGTCCTTATATTACCTTTTATTTCCTTCATAAGAGCTATTCAGTACTACCCTGATTCAGCCAACTGCTCTTCTTTTAAACCCTGAAATATCCATTTTGCTTTCCCCAATTTTGCTAATCTTATATGTATTTCTAAAACAGCATTATAAAGTTTCCATATGATTTCTGAAAACTATACTCAGAATTGTCTTCAAAATGCTCATGTCTCTCAGTTATTACAACAGATAAGGAGTAATAATTGCTTAATATAAATCCAGAAAAATACTGTGATGTTTCCATTGTAGTAACTTATTTTGATTTTCCCCCAAATTGATTTGTTTTTATAATGGTGATAGCTTAACTCGTAGGTTCCTCTGGGACTGTAATTGTGTTTTGTGAAAGTGCTATCTGCAGAGTAGTATTTTTTAAAATGACGACGTGTATCTTCTACTAATTCAATAAGATACAGAACTCATTCTGGATCCTTTGGGTAATATATATAAAAACTGAAATCCTGAAAAAGAGACTGGTCTCATAACATGAAGTAATTCTTAGCTGAATTTGATAAGAAACTCTTTTCTTGTAGAAATACATTTTAAAGAGCTAGGTTATGAAATCTACATTGTTCTATTTTGCCTCAGTCAGCAGGACTGCATGTCAGAAGGCTCCTCTCATTCTTCCATTTGGTTTCAAAGACTGAGAGGAACAGAGTTTTAGCTGCTAATAGGGAGTGACAAAGACTTGCTTTTCTGAAGTATTTCAAACAGCTACTGATACATCATGCTCTGACAGAGTGAGAGCATAAAATGTTAACTAGTTAGTGATTATTCTTATTTAAGGCAAGTGAACCCCACACAATATATACAGTCCATCATACTAGCTTATAGTTCTTTTTGGTGGTGCTTCAAGGCTGAAAAATGGTTTAAAAAACAGATTTGGGTTAGTGTCCAGTGGCGGCAGAAAATGCAGGACCACAGATAATTTATATCTACCAATTACCTAGATTGTAAGGGACCTCCAGAGGTCATCCACTCCCACCTCCTGCCCAAAGCACACTCAGTTAGGTCAGAGAACTGCTCAGAGTGATGAAACATTGACACTTTTTTTGTAACTGAGACGTTAGCCATTGTGGATTATTTTGGCCTTGAACACTATTTATAATGTCGACTACAATAAATGGAACAATGCCTGAAAAATTTTACTTCACACAGCACTCAGGTACTCTGCTCTACACCTACTGCAACGACCAAATAATTACGGCAAAAGGATTGTCACAACAAGTGTCAGACTGAGGAACATTAAACATGAGGATGCAGGCTGTGAGCTTTTCCCGACCCTCCTTCTGCTTTACCCAAACCTGCAAATGTTTTATGTCTGTGGCAATCCCTTCCTTTAAAATACTTTCTTTCAGAATCCACATGTCACAAGTGAGACCATATCAAATCCCAGTTCTATACTGCCCACTTAAGTCAAATTTAAAAACTATTGAAAAGCAAGATTTATCATAAAAAATCTCTACAGAATATTCCTTGTTTCCAACACTAATTAATATTATTAAAGAGTTTACTTCAAAAATTCCCTATGTTGGTATCATTTTACTGAATATACTATATATGTATAATATACAGAAAAGAACAAACATTTAAGGATTTCTTCTAGAAATAATTAAACTTCCAGCTAGCTTTTTATTTCCAATTTGAAATTATATTAATGTGTGCCAAATCAGCACATAGAATTAATAACTAATTATAAGTAGAAGACTGCCTTTACTTAGTTAAAGGCACTAATTTTGAGCCTAAGTAATGTCCTTGTGTCTTACTCTCAAAGAGATTTTGCACTGCAGAAGGGCAATGTGGTTACCTAAAGAAAATGGGCTAAAAGACAAGATTCTCTGAAGAGTTTGGGAAGGCAGTTTTCACCCCAGGTAATGAATGTAACACAGCAATCATCTCAGTCCATCTACCTCTCAGCTTCCAAGCTAAAGTGGTCAATGACAGTCTCACTTGTGATTCGTCTTTTTTTAATTTCAGTCTCAAATGCTATCTATCAGCTCAGGTACTTAGAACTATCTTCCCAAGGCCACGTTGTTCAATATTTGATGCTCTTTCCATTTTAGCTATAGCAGTCTTCGAAATAAAGCTTTCAGCACAACCGCTCAAAACACTGGCATAAATAATACACAGACACCTAACATATGATTCCATTTCCATTACCCAAATAATTTTTTCCTACCTGGCTTTGGATCTGTTCTTTTCACATGAGTCAATGTTCCAACTCATTCAACCACCTTTTGTTTGATACTCAATTGCAAATATTCAGCTTTACCTCAAAGTGTGCATTTCTGCCAAATGGCTCTGAAAACATTTAGCTGTACAATAACTACAGCTGAACACATTGCTTTTAAAATAATAAACTCTGGCAGCAATATCCTCAAGGAATTCCAAAGCCTTTGCAGGGAATCATGTCCTGAAACAATCACAGCCATGCTATTCCTAATGGTTTCCCAATTAATTTTTTTTAGTGGTTTTAAAAGAATTCCTAAAATAATGATGGCAGAACAATTTATTCTTTTTTCAGCAGTCTTTTCAGATCCTTGAATAAATAATAAGAGTGATAACACCTTTCATGGATGCCTGAAATGCCATGAAAGGATAAGTGAGATCAGTTGCACTTCTTTTTTAAAAACAGAGACCATCTTCAGAAAGAACAGAAGAAATAAAAGGCACAAAAGGAATAAAACGAGCATCAGAGAAGAGAATATAGCTATGAGTACTAACGGAGAAAAACAGCTAAAGAAAGATAGTCTTTTCTGGTACACAAACAATTAATGAACTATTTAGTAAACCGGTCCACAACTGATACACAACTTTTGTTCTCTAGGAAAACAGCACAACCTGTTTGAAGCAGAAGGCCAAAAAAAGATCATGTTCTTTAATTTTTCCCAAGATAAATAGCTTGGACATTCACTCTTTGGGCAAGCCCCTGTTAAAGAAATGGAATGTGGGGTGCGCCAAGATGGATGATGCATCATCCGTCAAAAACAAGAAAGCAAAAGAAAGTGCAGAATACAACAGAAAATTCTAATAACAGTCAAAATCAGCATGGGCACCCATCTGTTTCTTTTCCATTAAAATGCTATTTTCTCATTTATAACTGTACTACATGCAACACACATACTTGTTATTTCTTTACTCCTCACACACACAAGTGACACTTATCAGACCATCATTTTGTGCTTACTGTGTTAGCATAGGAGATGGTTAATGTACAGAACTTAGGGCAGCACGTTGTTAGTACAAATAATCAGTCCCATTATTGAATTTAGACTGAAACCACGTAACATATCTTAAAGACAGCCAAGGACCAGCCAAATAGTAACAACAACACAAAATTCATATTAGAAAGAAAAGTCTGTAACACACTCTCTGGATTATCAAATAAGATTTGTAACATTAAACCTGAATATTTCAATGCTGTCTCAATCAGTTTTTCCCTCACACACTGTTATTAAAATGATTAAAGGGAGAGTAAACATGATAATTCTCCTTCAAACTTCATTTAAATATCCATTTCTGCTGTGTTTACTGTATTGAATTTAGCTAACTTTGATATCCATTGCTTGTTAGGCCCCTTTCTCTAAAATTCGTTTACTTACCTTTTATCAGACTCAAATTTCTTATAGAAGATCAGAAAGGCACTTACAGAAATACAGAAATTGATGCCACAAATTAGCCTCAATAAGTGCCACAGAATACTTAAAAGATACCAGAAATCCTCCTCTCCCAAGATTCCTGAAAGCTTTGTATGTTAAAGACTAGATAAAAGCCGGAATTTAATTTCTAAAAACTCTTGCATGATTGTAACACAAACACCAATATATACTTCAAATATATCTTTTAATTGTAATTTAAAATTAGGCAATTTTAGACTAATTTGAAACATTTTTATTCCAAGTCCTTCACATAAGACAAATAATCATGAACTAAATTGCTCCTGAGCAAAATCAATTATATTCTATATAGACTAAGGATACTATTAATAAGAATAGCTCAATGCCTTAATTATGTATGATTCTGGTCTAACCAATTTGAATATTTATGCAAAATAATAGAACATTACCTTAAAGTATTTCATGTCAAGATAAGCACACACTCCCAAAAGAACAATATATCTGAAGCGAAGCTTAAGGCATCCATATCATTTGTCTACCTACAGCACTATTATCTACTGTGTCATGCTCTGATTTGCTTTACCATTCATTTCAAAAATGTTTCTATACCTGTAAAATGCATCTTATTTCAAGATGACAACCCTAGAATTACTTTTTGAGGGATTTCACACTTTTTTAAATCTTCATTTCTGAGAAGTCTGGTTGTCAACTTTCTTTAAAACAAGAAGTTCACAGATAATGTGGGTAGAAAAAGAAAAAAAAAAAAAAGCCCTGACCTAAGTGTGCCATCTAGGCACAACAGAAAAAAACAGTTCTTTTTTCTCCCCCAAAACCCCTTAAATGATGGCTTCTGCAATGCAGTTACCCCAGCAGTGCACTCCCTTCCTTTCCTCTGGAGCCCACAACAAACCCTTGGGATTGACAACTGTTTTGATAAGGGAAAGAAGTCAGGATTCCCAAAGCATGCCAGAAGCATGGCAGGACTTGGCACCTAGGACTGGGAAAAGGCCAGGAGCTGCTGATGACTGAGTCCACATCCACAAGGCATTCACGCTCACCCAGAGCTTTCTCTAGGTAGCAGTATGTCAGGAGAGTAAGAATTTGGCAATCTCATCAAGCAGCTTCATTTTGAGTGTCCATGGCTCCCTGAGGATTTTTCTCACAGCAAAATATTCAGCCTGTTAGGTTTGAAGTACCTCTAACTAACAGCTATACAACTGTTGCTGAATAATCCAAATACAAGCAGGACTTTAAATTTCTATACCAAATAAATACAAAAACTTGTTTCCTAGATGTTCTTTTCACGCTTCTATCAACCAAGGCTCTACTCGTAAATTTTCTTCATTTCAATGTTATAGATGTTGGAAAAATATTTCCTTTATCAGACTCATCACTCCTACAGAGTGGATGTGTTACTTTTCAGACACTACTGTGAAGATACTCTGACATTATCTTGGCATTCAGAAAAGCCAAGATAACTGGAATTTTAAATTGATTTTGATGTTTCTTACATCTACAGTAATGAATGACACAACAGCTATCTATTGTGATACATGTGCATCTGAAGACCGTTATCATGCTGTGTGTACCAAATTATTTTTTTAAACCTTAAAGCACTACACTAAACCAGCTTCACATAGACAGGACCAAAAGGAAACTGTAGAAAAGCAAAAGGCATTATCTGCTGTGTCACTTTCTATTACTCCAATATGCATACTAGAAGATATAAAAATATATCATTTCTTACCCTGAAAGGTATTTTCCTTGGCCAACAGAATTTTCTTAATCTTCCTTAAGGGAACAGATTTTCAGACATTTAAAATGGCAAACTCTCTTATGAATTATGCTAAGTGTCAAAGGTTATTTTTCATTGCAAAGTCTTCTCTCGCTGGTTGCAGCAGAATGGAACTAAGACTATATTTATTTTGCAATAATCTTTCTATATTACAGCACAGAACATTAATAAACATAGGATTTCAAGCTCTCTTCACTTCAGTGCAAAATAAAATAGGAATTGAGAACAGTTAGATCAGAGGCAGAAATATTTAAGTTTCACAAAGGCTTTATGATCAAAGACAAAATCCAGAGTGATCTAGTAGAGACAAAAAATTAGACAAACTTGATGGGGTCCCTACCATTGGAAGTCTATTGCCTTTTTGGGTTTTTTATAAAGCACATCTGAGTAGTCTTTATTCTTAAAATTACACTCATTTCTCTAAGTATTATTATTCCACAGAAAGTGACCCAAACTACCAGAAACAGAATTATTCATGTGGCTTTGGACTTCTGGGAGAGTTGGCAAAAAAATCAACTTTTCAGCATTTCAAGCCACAACTCCAAGCAAGCAATTTCCCCTCCCACTTCCCTGATTTCAACCTGAGCATTGGGATGAATGAGAACTGCAGAGCTGAGAATTACCACGAGGACAAAACCTGTGAGCAAGAATTAGCTGAGATGCATGGAAAGCCAAAGACAACTCCAGCTGCATTGTTTAGGCAAAGCCAATTTCATCCCTGAGCTTCTTACTAAGTAACTATGTACGAAAACCAGCATACATACATATAATTAATTTTACAGATGCCATTAAAACAGTTACATTTCAGTAAAGCACTACTAGCTCATCTCTCTGGGAAAGCTTTATTGGCGTTTTCCCTGTTTCACGTAGAACAGGTGAAACATCAATCTCAGCTATGAAGCCTGTCTGAGCAGAAGGGCAGTGGAAGCAGTGGTTCCTCCCAGGGACACCCGCTGCCCCACTGATGGACGGGGTGGGGATATCCTTAGCAGAGGGACAGAAAACCTTCAAGCACAGACTGAATGCATTTTCACTGCATGCCACCATAGGACATGAAAAATAACTTGAGCAGAGAGATGCTCAAGCATTTTCTCAGGGGATACACCTCGGAGAATAACAGGTGGCAACAAAAACTGGTAGCGTCACCTCAGAAAACGCCTGCAATCCTCGAGGGCGTAATAGTCACTTCCAGTCTTGTCAGCATTAAGCCACAAACAGACCACACCAGTGACCTTAAAAACTGTTATACAAAAGAGATCATACCAGGTCATATCTTTGCTGATGCTGGAGAACACATGCTTTCCAGCTCTCTTTGGAAAACCAGTATCTTCTCTGTGCTGTCAAAGGGCATTCACTAATTGTAACCAGTGTGATTTGATAGAAATTCAGCAGTAGCATGACATGATTTGATCAGACAAGATTAAAAAGACACTGATATGGCACACTGAGTATTGGGTTTGCAAATTAATACTGTAAAGCCTGAATCCACTTCCAATTAGCAGATGCTGTATACCAAAAGACTTAAAATCCAGTACAAGAAAATCTGGCTGCTGATCCCCACAGTTCACCATAAACTTAAAGGCATCAGCAAACAAATCATGCCTCAGAACACACCTCCAGAACTCCATCAAGGTGTCAGATGTCTGCTGTGTTTTCAGCTCCCTGCTCAGTGTAGAGAATAAATCAAAAAGATTGCTGGACTCCATGGCACTTTTACAGCATGCTTTAAGTACCTGGGTTTGAAAGGCAGATTTTGACTGTCAAAATTTCTTTACATATAATCTCTATACATATTTCAAGGGCACAATTTATGAAAATTTACAGCCATTCTTGTAAATTAATGTGCCAACTAAACCCAGCTAATGATGAGTACTTTCATATAATGGGTGTCACAGCTCATGGCAATGGCTGCATTTGGAATTAGTGCAGGAAGGGTTAAGTCAGTTGTCACTTCGTGAAATTCTGACATTGACTTTTATGTAGATACTTGGCTACCAAAAGCAATGAAAAACTGTGGTGGTATTCATTGACCTTTCCTCCACACCTACCACCACTTGACAGAAAGATTTAACTTAGTCAGCCAATTATAAATTGCCACTCTGCTCACACTCTGATCAACTAAATCATCTGCAGTATTAAAAACAAAATCTCCCCTATACCTGCCTTGGCAGTGTGTCTCATGAAAGCATTCACTGTTGGATAAGTTTTCGAGCTTGCATCAACCTTTCACAGCTGGGATAAATCACTGTTACTACAGTTCGTGTGACCACAGATTTATCTTAGAGTAGATGAAATCACATTTCCAGTTATGGCTTGTACTTCCAAAATAAGATGGTTACTCTTGTAAACCTTTCAAATACTATTTCTGAAGTTGATTTCAGAATTTGAAGGACCTACTGCTAGCACTAGAACCTGAAATCAGATACCTGCACAAATACAACATCTGTTCAACTATCAAGAAAGAGGGGAGGAGGAGGATAATATTAATAAAACAGCAAAATTAATGTGTAACAACTTCCTGAAATACCTTAGAGTTGAACTGAATACAAGAGTCAACTACCAACCTCATTTGAAGAATGTCAACAGAACCTAAAACCACTGAGGATGCAGTTAACACCACCTGACCCAGCAATACAAGTATCTTCAAGATTTTAGATTTCACCACAAACACTAATTCTGTCTGTAACAGGTTAGTGCTTTTCAGAATGCCAAACTTGGAGACATTTTTTTCTTCAATTTATCTCTATTTTAATATTTATAAAGCTTGTGACATTATTAAAGAGCAAGCAATAGAAGTTACAACATTCTCTTGCATGTGACTATAGATAACAATCATAGGGCTGCTCTGTGCATTGTACTTTGCTGGTTTTTGTTTAAGACATCTCTTTTATCTCAGCTATTCTTTCTGCTTTTGTACCTTTACAGATTGAACCGAGTAACTTTAAGAGAGGTTTAAAAACTACAAGAAGAATGTTTTCATATCTGAGCCTGACACTTTCAATCATGTTAAATTATAATGATTATAATGATTTGTGAGACTTGAGTCTCACTGAAATATAGATCAGTTTAGAAATTTTTCCTGTTTCTAGGCAATTGCTGACCACATTAAACTCTCTGCTCAGAGCTAAAACACTCAGAGTGCCCATTTTACCAATGCAGAATATCAACACATATGCTTTAGAAACCATTATCAGGAAAAGCTTAGCTCAGCACCTGAGAAAGTTCTCATCATCTACACTAAAATGTGGAAATGAGGTCCTAGTCTACAGGCAACAGCCAGAAAAGGCCAAGAGAAGAAGACCCAGGACAGAGGCACTGAGGTAAATAACAGGATGAGACTGAAATTACAAAAGTGAATTCACTTTTTATCACTTTCTCACACTTTTTAGGTTTCAGTATTTCTTCAGAAATTCCCAAGGGATAGATGTTTTATTGAACATCCCAGCAAGTTTCAGCATAATCGCCACAGTCAAATAAAGAACAAATTTAGTAACCTAACAAGAGGTACCTCACTTTGACTACTTCATCTCCCTTCTTCTAAAGCATCCATGGTTGCAATTTTATCCAAATGATACACCAGAACTATAAAAAGCTTCTTGGCCTGCAATCTGGATCATCTCACTCCCATCTGTAAATCATCAGCTAACCACTGACTAGTCAGCAGTTACACATTTTAGGTAGCAATTTATTACATAATTGTTTTTAAAAAAAATATACAAAATTATTGTGGGCTTTAAGAGGCATGCAAGAATAAGATTAGCAGATTTCTTATTTAGCTTGAATGTAAATTAAATGACATTGTATCAACATGCTTATACAGCACATTTGATCCTACTTCATTTATATTTCTTTAAGCTCGCCACCAGATTTTATAAGCTGTATTAGCCTGAGGCACATAATATTCATAAGACGTGCAAAATTTCTAGCTGCATAGTTTATATTGCATAATTTGGCAGCTGCATGGTTCAGAAAGAATGAGCAGCAAAAATCAACTGCAAACCACCACTAGCCCCATTAATTCCTAAATGAATTATAGCTTGAAGAAGTGAAAAATCCAGTATCTTACTTTCTAACATGCAGCATAACTTAAAAAAACAAAACCAGTAAGTTTGCATTCCAACTGGACGTGGGTCTTTTCAACATTCACTCTGTTCCCAGAGAAGCCTATTGAGCTCCTAACAGTTCCATAAGCTAAAAATAAAGGTGAAGCTCTTGGCCATACTTCTTTGGAATGTTAAGTCTGTAAACTAGGCAAGGTATTTGATATCCTTAAAGGTGGTTTTAATTCTGTAATAAAAGCAATAGAAATCCTTAAATCCTAGAGTGTTACTATGAACATTTGAGATGGTTTTCTAAATTTCAACAATGTGCCTTTAAATGTTTTCAGCTTTCCTACTACGTTTAAAGAGAAAGAACTTTCATAAAGTTGATTAAAATTTTCCTAAGCTATATAGTTTCATAAATATGTTTTCATGGAGAAAGAAGAGCTCTTGAACTTGAGATGGGCAGCTTTTGAATCCAGAAATTCAATTTCCTTAGAGAATATCTAAAAGCCACATTACAGGAAGCTATGGTTCCTGACTTAAGGGAAGTGGAGGGAAGGAAAAAGTAAAATAACAAAATGTGCAGCTGACCTGAACCTGCCAAAAAAAATCAAAATAAATATTACCTTGCATATATTGTCCTGAGCACATGTTGCATTATAAACAGCAGCTGACATGCACCAATAAATAAAAAGGGTATGAACCTCGTTTAGTATGTTAACACTTAGCAAATTATCAAAACAAAACCAGCAGCATAAGCTAACTACTTTTATCAGCTTTTTTGAGGGTTTTCTTCCATTTTCCTTACATTTAAAATACATTTCTAATTCTTCTAGGTAGCAAACAACACACAAATATAGGAATTAGCTTGCTGATTGATATATTTTATTGTACATTGACAAATGTGTTTCTGACCAGTGAAGAACTGCACACTTTAAACACTGTAGGACTTTTTTTTTTTCTTTAAAGTCTATCCCCAGTAAGATCATTACTCCAAAGCATCACATGCCTGCAGCACTTTTAATCTACTCCAAGGTAAACATATTTTCTCATTGTACATTTCCTTTTCCAAATCTTCTTTTAAAGCATTATATTATGTGCTCTGAAAGTGTCACTCTCACCATTCAGATATCGTTTATATAAGTATAGCAATTTGTCTTCCACATTAATTAAATTCACTGCTTCATTTAGGGGCTTCTATTTCAATCAAAGAACTTTGTCTCAGTATTTAACTTAGTTTTATTTTTTTATACCGCAGTAGTAAACATTTTTGAAAATAGTATTTTTTGTAAGTAACACTTGTGCCATACTTAAATTTTATTTCCTTCATTCACCTCCTTTCCAATTTCACTAAAAGCTCCCTCTTAACTTTACTGCTCATTATATCCTGTCAATATATTTGTTTGCTCTTTATATCAACACATCCATGTTATTCCCTCTTTGCTTACTGGGAACTCATCAAAGTTCAGAGTATTAAGTTTTTCTAGGTTCATCTGTGTCAAAAAGAGGTATGAAGGGCTATAAGTATTCTTTATACAGTCCAAGTGTAAAAATTAATCAGATAAGATTTTTCCATTCAAACTGAAAAATATTATTGCAGCACACAAAAGGAAAAATGGAAGTTCGGTCTTTCCAAATTAACCAATTCAGCAAAATTGTTTAAATGGAGATCTGTTCTTGTTTTTTAAAAAGAGAAACACTGTTATATTACAAACTTTGTATACTAAAAGACACAAAAATTGTGGGTTGTAATCCCAGAGTGCTTAATGGGCAGATAGTGATATTTCATCAGCACTCAGTAGATACAAATGCAAAACATGAACCATTTGAAAATACCACGTGTGGGATAAATTCTGCCAATCCTTATGCCTGCCAAAGATAATATTTGGTCCTACCTCTTCTCTCTTGAGAAATAAAATAAAAATTGTACTTTTTCTTGGTTTAAGGTATAAGTATCTAATAAAAGTAGCAAAAATAAAGATATATGATCATGACTTGTGTGTTAAAAAAACACTGTGCTGCTAAAGTATTAAAATACATTCTTCATTTAATTCATTCTTCTTTCCAAACACAGACAGTTAAAATCCATGTTCTTACTACTATACAAAAATAAAATTCAATATCATTTTTATATATCAGCATCGAAAAAGTTTCTTATTTCTTTATACTTCAAATCTTTCTTTGAGGGTTAATTCATTGGAACTGTTGGCTTCCTTCAGGGAATATTTTTTTCTGGTCTCCAGACTTTCAAAATATTATTACTGTAATTAACATGGATTTGAAGACTTGATATGCCTGCATTGCTTTCAAAGTCTACTGAATACCTTGTACCAATCAACTTATTCATGGAATAAAATGACAAACTCAGAGCCATGTTGATCCAACACAACAAACCAGCAGTACTCACATAAAAATCCACCTTAAAAAGTTATGATTTTAATTCTTCAGTAAGGACTGCAGAACTGAAGCAGTACTTAAAAATCCTTTATAATTTTAGCATCTTTGGCCTCCCCTTCTCAGATTATTTATGAAACCCAGCACATCTTCATGGTACTTTATAAATAAACAATAATGACAACTTTTCATGCAGAAACAGTTGAATCACTAGAGCATATTTGTTCACATCCATCACATTCTTATCCTTAACTGACGTTGGGAACTACACCTGCTATTTTTAATTCATAACTCACCATCTGAAGACATCACTGTCACTCCCCTTATGCACATTTTCTCATCAGAATGTGTGTTGCCAGATCAACATTTCAATGCAGAGAGTGGCCACAGAGAAGGAAACTACTTTTTCCAGTTTGGATTCAGACAGACAGGAATGGACATAAAAGCTGACCAAGGAGGACACAGAACTTTATTAAAATGGGATGTGATCCCAAATTCTTCAGAAGATGAGAATGACTAGCCTGCAAGCACATGAACTGTGTAAGAACTGAATAAAAGGCAAAGCAGCACACAAGTATTTTTCTTGCGTGTTACACATATTCTAATGTATAATTACTAAGCACTCTTGTGGCTTCCCGCTTTACTTTTAGAATTACTTTGTTGTAGGTAGTAGGCCAGACTTAGAGTGGCTGTTGCCAGTTACAGCTAGAAAACCATCTGGAAGTGTTAGGTAAGTTACAACTAAAACCACTCCAGAAGAAAAGGAGGAAACATGGGGGAAAATTAATAATAATTAATGAGGTATTTTCCTACCATCTTCTATGAAATACAATTCTTCTAGAAACAAATACAACAGCTCCCCTTCTGAGCTAATGAACTTTTGCAAGAAAAGCAGATTTACCAACATAAAAATTAATATATTTATTTAAGGGGTAGCCATTTAGAACATTCGTCAATAAAGGTAATGGGCCTCCTTCAAAGATGCCCCACAGGGCTGGCTGAAAGGCAGCAGCTCACTTTTGAAACTCAAGTCTGAGCCCCATGTCCCATGGCTTAAGCAACCAATGACAAACCTAATCTCCTGAATTCTGATTTGGAGTAGTATAAGACTCGAACTGTTTGACGACATAATGTTGCTTACAATAATTCCTTTTTTTCAGTAGAAGGATTTTTAACCTGTATTTGTCAGTTCTAGTGCTCCACGTATCTTGCATCTGATATGTCAAAATTAAAAGTCACTGTAGTAAGTCAAGCTAGTGTGAATGATATGTCCTAAGACTCTATTAAGTACCAAAGCCAGAAGATTTTCAGATGTCTTACATAACACCTGTGAGGAACCTGTTTCTTGTATTGCTATTCCTTGCTACCCACACAGCTTTTTAATTTATGTTCTGGTCATCAGCTGAAGTAATAGGAAATAATGATATTGCAAGACACAAAGCAAAGCAATTTGAAAACAGAACTAGTTCCTCCCTTTTCAAATACCTTAATTATTTCAAAATGCACTATCCGTAACAACGGCAAACCAAAATCAGTTAGCTGATTTTTTTAAACACTTCTGAATCGCCCTCAGTGCCACTACTTCATATACTCATTAAAACTTTCAGTGAATCTTTCACAAGTGATCCCAGTAAACGTACAAAATCGTTTCATCCCAGGCACTGCACGGTGTATAATTAGTTCACCTTCATGAGCTCAGTTGTGCCACAGTGCAAGCCAGAGATGTTGAAAATACTATTCGGGCTATCAAGATGGCCAGATGCCCACCAAGCCACTCTATTGCTTCCCTTCCCAGCTGGATGGGGAGAGAAAATAAGATAGAAAATAACTCATATTGGTTGAGATAAGGCAGTTTACTAAAGCAAAAAGTAAGTTTGCACATGCGCAAGCGAAGAGAAAAAAACCAATAGGTTTATTCTCTACTTCCCATCAGCAAGTGATGTTCAGTCACTTCCCAGGAAGCAGGACCTCAGTACACGTAGTGGTTGTTCCTGAAGAAAAACATTGCAAGTAATAAATGCCCCCTCTTCCACCTCCTTTCCTTAGCTTTTTTTATCTGAGTTGACATCATATGGTATGGAATAACCCTTTGGTTCATTTGGGTCAGCTGGCCTAGTTGTGTCCCCTCCCAGGATCTTGTCCACCCTTAGCCTACTGATGGAAGGAATGTTGAGAGACAACGCTGCTGTTGTGCCAGTGCTGCTCCACAGTAGCCAAAACACTGGTGTGTTATCAACACATCAATGCAAAGCACAGCACTCTGAGACCTGCTGTGGGAAAATGAACTCCATCTCAGCCAGACCCAAAACACAAGAACACTGAGGAATGTAGGTAACATAGAATTCCTCTGAACAAACAAAACTATGTCAAGTAATTTTCAAGTACGTGTAACAGGGCTGCAAGTTGGACAAAGCTTTAAAGATCTGCCTAATCCCGTTGCTTCCAAAGAGAACTCAAAGGTCTTTTCATTATGGAAGACAAATCTGAAATAAGGGGTTTAATCCAGACCTCCCCCGGTCATTTCTTCCATACACTTAGCAAGGGAACTTGGTGGAAGTATATTTTCCTGTTTGTCTGAGAATAGGTTTTTGAAAATTCATTGCATTTGATTTGTGTCAAAATCTCCACCACCACTTCTGGTCTTTCAGCAATCCACCACCGTGTCCCCATGCTGGTGTCTTGCTGAGTTCAGGACGTGCGTGTGCCTTGAATGGAATCCTGCTCATTCCCACTTTTGTGCTTTGGTTTGCGGCACAACGCTGCCTCCAAGCACACTGATGGGATTTCTTGTGGGTTAAATCAAGTTCAAACTCTGCTCCAGGAATGCATCTAATGCCTTTCAGAAGGGGAAGAGCATTCAGTCTGAGAGACCAGACTACAGCTAGTTTGAAATTAAATACAAACGCACATTCCCCCTCATGCCCAAAGTATGTAAAATGGATTTCTACAGCAGCATTTAACACTCCACAGTTACAAATGAAACCTCTCTGTGATGGACACTCAGTCCTCATCATCAGCTACTTTGCTCCACGGATCAACAGCCCTGCTTGTGTTGGAGCCCTGCACAAAGCCCTAGGCTGCCAGGCACCTGCTCATCATCTGCCCTCCCTCTGGCTGACAGGCACCTGGAAATCCCAGGTGAACAGCCAGCTTTACCTCAGACAAAATTTTCAGGCAGATTAAGGCACTGTACATTCTTGCCCTCAAGTGTCATCACAGCAGCTTCTATATTTTATGTCGTGATGAAGGAAAGAAATACTTCTTTCTGGTCACCATCCCCCCCACCCCAGGAGATGTCAGATGAAAGTACAAGCAAAAAGCACAGGAGATGCTCAATTAATTTACTTATAGATTACTGAGCTTCTGTGCTTGAACTTCTGGAAACACTGAAAACCTGTGACAACTGACCTCCCACAAAACCCTTCCACTCACACCCCTGCCACAAGCCCTACAAACCAAGAATTTGCCAGGCCTGGAAAAGGAACGCAGTGATGCTTTTGTTTACCATCAGGAGCTATTGCCATTTTATCACATTATCTGTGACTTCTTATGCATAAAAAGAATAAAATCTTTGGTTGTGTCCCTTACAGCATATGCAAGAAATCCATCCATAACTATTCTTCTTTGTATTAGTGCAATGGGACAAAAGGGCAATAACATGGTAGGTAAATGTAAATGTGCACTAGGATTGAAAGGAATGTGGATGAATCACTGAGCCTTACCTCTGCAACTGAAGAGGTATCCATTATTTACTTCAAGGATGGTGTTTCACCATATTGACAAAGGTCATCTGAATGTGTATAATATTTAGCAGTTTACTGTTTTTCTACAAGCTGTGTATCACCACTGCTCCTGCTCATTTTTCTTTGCTTCCTATCATCTCAAAAATAATAATCCCGCAACGAAAATTCATACTTTTCAAATGACAGTATTCAGAGATGTAATATTTGCCTAGAAGACCAATAGTTTGACTCAGTAAGGTGCTTTGCTTTGTGGGGGTTTTTAACTGTTCCTAAATATTGAATGTCATTTATGAACAACACCAACATATATCTTACTACCACAAAAATGATAGTTAGCTATCAAAATACAACATGAACTTTGATTCCACAAATCATTTGTGTCATAAATAAAACAAAATTTGAACTGAAAACTGTAGTTTTCAACTACACTCTCGGAACAACAAATATCAGATAGAAGTATAAATTTTGCCTTAGACAAGACTACAGACTCTGGGAAATGCTAAAATTAGACCAACGTGCACATTGTCTTGGGTACTCAAACCAGAAAGCAAATACTGTAATATTGGATCTTTGCCACAGACTACACACATTTCTTATGGTTAACTTAGATTTGTATTTTGACTGTTTTTAAAAACAGCAAAGCAATGAACATTCTTTTAAAAAAACGGATCTTGACTTTGAGTGTTGGACCTATTACACAGAGCTGATTTCTTACTACAGAAAATGGGAATTTACTTCTCTCACAAACGTGATTAAAATTAATCAAGTACCACACTATCATCTTGCACTAAAGGATCTATTGAAGTATTTTTGTCAGACTGGTATGAGCAAGTTTCCCCTTTCTATATTCATTAAAGTAAAATAAGATCTTAGTCACCTTGAAAGAACATGTTGTCCGCTCTCTGTTCTTGACAAAAGTCCCCAAAACTGCAGCTATCACGCTCACCAGGCTCATAATGTAAATGCTTAAATATACAATTGATGTGCCCTGGGAAGAATTAAATTCAGAAAAAGCTTGTTTTAGGTCATTCAATATCCTTTTATTTTATTAGAAATCCCCAGAGTATAACTTTTGCTACTCACGTGCCAGCTCCTATTGTCAGTTTGTATTTTCTCAGCTTGGCTGTTGTCAAGATTTATTGACAATAACATTTTGATACATACTCCATCAAAATACTGTGTAAATACACAGTGTATTAAGTACGTCCTATGATCTTTGATCATACATGCTGTACCAAAACCCCTTCCCATGCAGACCTCATTAATGGTGCCATTAAACTGATATGACTTAGAAAGGCTTTTTCTGTGAAAATGGTATCTGTTTGCAGAAATGGGCAGCAATAATTTTTACCAACACCAGAGTATCAGGATAGCATCTGGAGACACTAGAGATGAAGTGAAGAGCTCTGAACAGAGGAAGGGAACAGCAGCTTTCTTTAATGCCTGCAGCATGGATGCCATAAAAACATTTCAAGATCCTGCTACTGAATTCTGGCAAAGGACTTTGCCCTTGAATACTTTTATAATGGTTTGCACATTGTCTAGGAAGGACAGTCTTAAGTTACTGAGGAGAAAAAAGCTTGCTAGTTTCAAGCATTTTAAGACTTTTGTGGGGTTTTTATTCTTTATTTATAAACATAATTTCTCCCCTCCAGTATATGCATCATATCTCAATTTAATTCCAAATTAGTAGTGGTTTTACAAGCAGAAAGCTGAAGGCTAGCTGCACTGTGGAACCCCCTCCCCGTATCTTTACTTTCTAAATTGAAGCAGCAGTAATTTAATTGTCTAGAAAGCATTCATGATTAAACAACTGCTGTCAGCATGAAGATTTTCTCCTTTCCTCCCATACTTTGGATTACTTCTCTGGCATTAAAATTTTGGTATAACACAATGTATATACTCATACCTGTTATACAAGAGATCATCCATCAATAATACAAAAGTAATCCTAGATTACATAAGAATTTACCAGTGAATCCTCAGTGTGATGAATATGTTCTTTCTAACAGTGGTCATTTCAGTAAGTAAAAAACACTATTTTCACATACAGAAGATGTAGCTGGAGGTTCTCCAACTAGTCACAAACCTGACTGAAAGTGATATGAAAAAAGCAGATATCTATGACATTCAGCCTGTGTTTATAAATTATAACAAACTGCTTTCATTGTTGCATAAATTATTTTTAAAAGTACTAAGAAAGTCCAAGAGGAAATCTTTTTAATATGGCTAAAGGTCACATTTCCTAGAGAGGAAAGAAACAGTGCCAAATTACAGAAATAACTTTTTTTTTCTTTAATTTAAAATACAGGGTACAGAAGAAGACCTTAAAAACAGTAGCTACTAAAACATTAAACTTAATGAGTAACTTAAAGATCAAAGGATGGTAACATTCAAATCACAAAGCTCTTCATGACTTTCATCTCTGCAGTAAAGCTGCTATACACTGACTTAAGAGCTACACCAGCTTTTAGTAGCATCCCCTTTACCAACACCCACCATCCAATAAAAATTCTACTGGCAGCAACAGACAGGCAAAACAGAAATACAGTTCATTATAGAAGAAGGCAGACACAGTCTGATTATTTAAAAACTACAATTTCTGATGCTAATATTTTTTTGTTGTCAATAGCTTTTAGGTAAAGGATTAAATTTGATGGAGAAACTGAATTAGTTGGGTATCATCAAGTAATAGACAAGCACCATTAAAATCACAGGGTATGACAACTCAAGAGTTAAATTAGAATCAGAGTATTTGGCAGAATTCAAAGCAGAACTATTCAGAGATGAAGTACACCTGGTGAACACGTTTGCCAGTATCAGTCCAAAAGACACTTGGAAACTATTCAGCGTTGAGTATTTCCAAATACAGTGTACTACTGTACAGTCAACAACACTGTTTTGATACTAGCAAGATTCTACTTCTGTACTAAAAACAGCAAGTCACACATTCACAAGTAATATACTAGATTGGCAGCTTCTCCTGTATAGAAAGAAACATTGCATAGATTGTCTTGATATTCTATGTCCCTACTCAAAACCAGTTAAATCATGGTATTGGTAGTATTTAAATGTGTGAATACACATTAGTAGTAGATTTCACCAGTTCATATATTTTAATGCCCAGAAGAGATCAATGTGATCACGTTGCACCAAGCAAAGAACCCCTGTGGGCCATAACCATGTCAAGCCACTAACTTGTTGAACTTTTACAAAATTCAGTATTAATTTAAGAAGGTAAGAAGTATCCATTACAGTTCCTATGTCTTCCAAAGGTTAATTACTCCCACTTAGATTTGCACTGGTGTTCTTATTCTGAATACATTTGGTTTGAGCTGTCAATGACTGTATCTCATTATTTTCCCAAATTAAAATATGTTTGACATCAAACATCTTCTGTATACACACCTCTGTCAAATAACCTCTTAACCTCAAACAACTTAAAGAGATTTATGAGAACACATTGAAGAGTACAGCACAGGTTTTGTAGTTCTTAAATCATGCTTGAAACTGTAAAATATATTTATAACATCTTTTTTCTAGTAATTTTTTCCTCAGTAGTAGCAAACAAAAGTAACACTCCTTAATTCAGCTTTTTATTCCCTGCTTTTGGATCCAAGACGATATTATCAGTGCACTTTTAGTAATATCACACCAGGAACAGATGTTTGACTGATTATGCACCATTATAATTAACTGCTTTTCAGTGACACAATTTTGGAACTCTCTTCTGGAACATGCAAGTGCAAACTACTTTCTTTATTCTGGATATATGACAACATTCTTGGCCATGTTAAAATGAATGCTGATCTATCAAGTCCAGTTCACCAAGTAATCCATGTTACTCTACAGAGCTGCCCCAGGCTGTAATTATTACACCCAACTGTCTTCTGAGAACTTCATGTTTTCCATCTGGATTGTGAATAAATATACTGAACAGCAACAAGTCATCAGGAGCAGGTCAGATGGGAATCCTTTTAGCTCACTGTCTTGCATTTGACAGTGGTCAAGAGAAGATACATTAATACAAAAACTACAATAAGTAGCTCTGCAGCTAGTTCACTTTTTATTTCTTACAAAATTCTAATCCAATAATTTGTTGCCTCCTCAGTGCTATAATATGGAAAACAGTCAATAACACTTCCTATTTACTTTTAACACTCTTTAGAGGTCTTCAGGATAAAAGCCCCTTAGCTATTCATCATTCCTCACACACAAGCTTTCCTACAACTCTTCAGATTTCTGTTCCTTTCCTTGTCCAGTTGTGCCCTTTTTGACATGGAAAAATCAGAACTGTGTCAGAGTCAGCATGCAAGATGCAGATGCACCACTGTGGGCTTACACAGTGGGAACAAGATATTTTGTTCAGTTACACATGTTGGCTACTGCTGAGTTTTCATTTTCACAGGGTGTATTGTACTTCCAGAGTGCCTCGTTCAGAATTAACCAATGCGTAAGTAAAGTTAAGGTGTCCCACACAGCCCTTTTCATTTAGCACTTATTGATGCTGAATTCAATCTTGATTTTACAGGAATCATCTTCTTAATCACTTAAACTTACAAAAAATCACAGAAAAGGAGGAAAAGACTTAGATAGCTAACAGATTATTTATAAGTTTAAGACATCAACTCATATTTTCTCCCCCACCCACTATTCTTTTAAACACTGGCAAGTTAACCTTAATAAAACGTTACTTGTTCAGTGATCTATATGCCTTTTTCAAGAGAATAACTTCTATTACAATACAATGTAAAAACAGACAAAATATACGATTTTAACATAGTATTTGCAAGCTCAAAGTGAGCAGACATTTCCCAATAACCACACCCTCACTCAAGGCTGGGAAACCCATCAGGATCCCCAGCAACCTTGACTGCTGCTACAGCACAGCCTTCGATCCTGACTTACTGTCAGCAACAGAGACATTCCTCCAGACCTGTACAAAGTGCCTGGCAGAACAGATTTGAGTCTGATGACTGGGCAGGACCTGCTCTGTGGTGTCTGTAAACCTTCAAACCAGGCAAACAGATTGATACAGAGGTGAAACGATCTGCATTTAAAGCATTTTGCCCTACTGCAAGAAGCACCGATGCAGTTGATATGGTCTAAGTCTGTCTCTAGCCATCTCCTCATTCACAGTTAATCTAGCAGACATTAGGCACCCTGAATGGTCAAAACTGGAAAAGGCTCTCCTACTCAAGGCTCAAGAAGAGGACTCTCCCAACTGCTCAGTTCATGGAAGGTGGCTCACAAAATTTACAGATTAA
>WBMV01007693.1:242052-255489 GCA_013396655.1 Campylorhamphus procurvoides | reverse complement strand
AAAAAAAACAAAACCAAAACACCCTTACCCCAAAAAAGGACACTGCAAAGAAACAGTATTGCAGTCAGCAGTAGGCACCAAATCCGGAATAGGGTGCAGGACAAAGTAACAAATAAAAGGTGAAAAGAAAGTATAGCAGCCTGCCCTAAGCCCAGAGACAGGGATAATCACAGGTTTTGTGGCCAGATATTCAGAGAGGATGAGCCTTATGCTGATTCCACACAATATAATAGGGAGAGACTATATCAAGAAGGGAGCATTTCAGAGAGACTTCCAAATTGGCTAAAAAGTGCATTCCAGTTTAAAATAGCNAAAAATAAGGCTCAAAATGAGAATTTTTCCACTCTAGTTTCTTTTACTCATTTCCTTCCAGTCTCAATTGAGGAGTGGCAAGCCATAACCAGCAAGTATCAAAATCTACTCAACTTCTATTCAGCTTGTTATAACTGTGGAATACAGCAAAAGACAAAAATGAAGCTTAACTTAGGCAAAGTGGCACCAATCAGCAGAGGCACACTGCAGTCTTTCTGAAAAAAATACGTTGCCAGCCCCAATAACCAATCAAAATAATTTGAAAGATTATTTTGAAAAAAAATTTAATAGGACCAGTGACCAGCACTCTGTACCTTTTAACGCCATTTACCTTCTCCAAAACCTTTTTTCACTGCTATGCTGTTATTGCAATTTAACATTTTTTTCTTGGTCAGACCATATCCCTCTCTACTTTCTGCAGTGCCAACAACTAAATGAAGCACAAAATATTGGCCCCCACACACAAAGAAAATTGAAGATGCTGTTATTGTTCAGGAATACAGAGGGAAGCAGGAAAATCTATCAATCTGCCACAAGAAAACTAGGCCAACCAATGAGAAAGCTGGCTTCGTACTTTTATTCATTTTTCATTAATCCAAAATGTTAAAAGCAGAAATAGAGCTTCTTTTATTTTTCCTAGAAGACCAAGGCACTTTCCCATGGATTGAGTTAAATGTAATGATTTTTGGCTTTTAGAAAAAGCTTTATCACTGCTCTGTTGTCATAAAGTTAAACACAGTGTTGGAAACAGAGAAAAGTATACTATTAGTAGTATAAACTAACTGTACCTCTTGAAATTTCATCATTCCCTTACCTTTCAGCTTACTGACAATGACTAATGATAAGAGAAAAGCAGAGACAGGTTCCACAGGTTCCCCCACTGAAGACATAACCTGGTCCATTCTCCCATCTGATAACCATGCCAGCTCTGACCGAAACGAACTGGAACTCAGAAATAAACAAAAGGGGGATGGTTCCTTGCCAGCACAAAGTTGAGCTGTGGTACTTCTTGCCATGGGATGCTTCAAATGCAGGACACTGGCATGGGATCTGGAGGGGGGTTGGATCAGGCTATGGAAAATCGTACCATTTTGTTAAACTGAATTCACAGGAACTACAACTGAGTTGCAATGGAGACTAGAAGATCCTTGTGTGAAACACCACACTGTTACTCTACCCTAGACACCTGCTTTAAAAAACTTTAATATGGAGACGTGATACTGGGGCACATCAGGGCTTGTTGGCCTAGTCCAGGACAGCCACATGTATTTTTACTGACAGTCCAGACTGCAGAAAATTAAAAGCTATGTACCCATAAACATTTATCAAGTTTATTTATCATATCTTTACTTATTCCAAAACAATATTAGTAACTGAAAATTCATACAAAACAGCAAAGCAGCAAGTAAAAACAGACGGGAAACCCAGCTGCCCCAGTTCTTTAGACTAAAGCTTCTCCCAAAGCTTTAATAGCTATTCCAACTTCAGAAAGGAAGCACCAGCCAACAGAAAAGGCTTATAGACTAACTAATCATATGGAATGACTGGCTCAGCATATAATTCAATACCACCATTTTGACAGAAATTTTCAGAGAAAAAAAAAACCAACCCAACTTGACTTCAGTGCTATTTAATAAATGATTACTTGAGAGATTTTATTTGTTTAAAACAATCACTCTGCTTCAGCTAAAGTACTATGGAAAGCTAGCATTAAAAAATTATTTGCTCTAATCTTTTCCAAACTTGGGCTTGGCATCTAATCCCTCTTCATTACCAAATAGCTTGGCAACCAAGTATTCCATTTGTAAAGTAGTCATAATAACAACACGAAATAGTTGACTTGACTTCTTCAAAGGTATCTATAGAAAACAAAAACTCAATAGCATTTTAGTACAAGGAGATTCAGGCAACCAACTCCTTCAGCCTTATTAACAATACATGAAAAAATATGGAGGATATTTTCATTTGAAATAATTTTGTCCAATTAGCAATACTGCTGTACTACTTATTAAAAAAAAAAGATGTCGTCCAAGTCAGCAAGTTACTGTTTAGCTGTGTAAAACTGTTACGAAGATCATTTTATGGACCAATTTCCTAATGGATTAGTTATTAAATATAGGCACAAATTAATGAGAACAGTTCCAAAAATTTATTATTGTTTATTAGAAACAGGTTTATAATGATAATCAATAAGCATGAAGTACTTTACAGCAGTAACTTCATTTGCCCTACATGCAGATGATTATAATTTATTACATTTATTTAGCTCTTATGGTTATTTTTTGCTTCATCAATCTATATTGCAGACTCTTTACATTGTTATTTATAACATGTAATTGAGCAGAAAGTGGAGAGAATTATGAATATTACAACAATAAATTACTGTTAATGTGTTTTTCCCCACATTTTAAGTCTCAGGAATTTCCTTATTCATGCTTTTATTTTAGTAAATATTAGTATTAATAAAGTAAATAGAAGGAAATACAAAAGTGTTAGAAAATTTGCTTTCTCTTTTTCAGAAAACCTCATTAGTTCAAACAGAAAAAGAAACAAAGACATCAGAACTGGAATACCTAGTATAACCCCATGAGGACTAGCAAGTAGATAAATATGCCAGGTAACTTAATTTAACATAAACAGCACATGACATTATTTAATACACATTAAGTCATACAAGTAGATAAATACCAAAGACCTATGACTGGCATCAAGTCACTTTCTGATGTTCGTAACTCAAATGTTGTCCTCTTCTACTTTTCCTCGGGTGTATCTGGTATCCACAAAAAAAAGGTCCTCAAATCCTAAGAACTTACTGTAACCCTATCAGCACGTTGCTAAAGAAAGGAAAGGATGATTGACAGAAAAGGGAGAAAAAAAACCCCACAAACAAACCCACAACCTTAAACATGGCTTACTGCTCATACTGGATGAACTTAGTATTCTTATCCAGTCTCCCAGCACTTGAGGAAAAAAGTATGGAATTTCCCTCCACAAGACATGATAAAACCTAGGAAAAGAGCAGATTTACTTTCCCAGAGCCTGTTGTTTACCAAACATGGAGGAAAAACTCTCTGTAAAAAAACCAAACTGCAGACATTATTCTCACATGCACCAGCAGTTTAACAGCTACCTGAATACCTGCTGTCATAAATCCCACAGCTTGACTCCAGTTTCTGACCATGTAATCCAAATTGCTTTAAAAATCATGGTATCATACTTTGAAGAGTTACCTGAAGCATAATGTGACCAACTTTTGCTATTCTCCCTCTACAGGTAATTACCTTTATATAGGTGAGATGATGTATGGCTCCATCAGGGATTATAGTAAAGCAAAAGTCTAATGATGCAAACGTTGGTACAACATAATTCACAAATACATGCCCAATACAGAAGTCTAATAATGATGATATCCATTAAAGAGGGACTAACATGTTGTCTTCTTCCAATGGAAAGCAGGTTTTCATTTATGCATTTTGACTGTGTTTCCTTTCCTGCACTGCATATATAGTATGGATAAAAAATTGTGTCTTTTACAAAATTAGTACAGATTTGTCACTGCTACAGCCATAGCTGAGTACAGTTCACTAACCTGATCTAACTTAAGACAGAGCTATTTGATAAACTTGCAATGTCAATAGTACTACCTAACATCACAAGAGAAATTATTGCAGTCCCTTAAACTTGGATTTGCTTACATATTAAAAACTTTAGACTTCTGGCTCAAGAACTGCATGAAGAAAAATAGCATACGTTAAGATTTCATATTTATCACTATAATTATTTGCATGATACACATTTCACAGTTTTGGAAGGACAGTTGCAATACTGTTTGAATGTTGCCACAAAGTTGTAGAGAAAACTCAAAATTAAGCTTTTCCTCTTCCCTTCTAAACCATACACACTGCTGGGATGGAAAAACACTGTGATCGTTGTGGCTGTTCCCTCTGACCATCAGCAACGTATCTGGTGGGTCAATATAAAATTACTGCTTGACACAACCACATTCAGACCTCTCTACTCCACTGGCTGCAGTTTTAATGATAAACTATAAGGAGGCAGCTTTAGAGATTCAAAAGATTTTTTGTTGTTGTTTCTAAGTTGTGTAATAGGATCAAATCCATCTGCCTGGCCCGAATTCCAGGCACTGCTGAACTCCAGGACTTAATTCAGATCTCTCTAAGGACCCATGCCCTCACTTATTTCAGTTCCACTCAGCAAGTTCAGATGAGAAGGACAAAATGAGTCAAGGATCAAAGGTGATGAGGGAAGATGTAATGGAAGGTTTTAGAAAATAGAAAGAACTGGAAAGTCATGCAAGACTAAAGAAGTAGTGGAGACTGTGAGCTGAAAGCAGAGCCTGCAGCACGCAGCAGGGAAAGTGCAAAGGCTACAGAGAAATGGAGCGCACCAGAGGACCAAAAGCAGAGCTGAGGAGGAGGGAAGCAGGCTTTTTGCTTTTTTAGAAATTCATTAGCACTGTGCAATACACATAAGCAGTGAACAAAAATAAGATGCAGATGAGAAAACAGGCAGAAGTATCAATGTAATAATAATACCAACAGTAGTAATAATAATAAAAAGGAAAGTGCAGAATTGAAAGGTTTTGGGAATGACGGCACATGGGACAAAGTACAGTCAATGGTCCATGGAAGACAAGGAGCTAAGCATTTCTCTTAGTAGTGCAAAGGTTCCTCTGATAGAACACATGCTAATGTATACAAATTCAGTTACTTAGGAGTGCTGGTAAACTTGGTTCCTTAAAATTGGTAGTAGTTTTTGGTTTTGTTCTTGTTTCTCTTAAACTGTTGTAGGTTTACTGTTGTGCCCGATTGTTAGCACATACTACTAGAGGAATCTTTCCTAACAGTTCAGTACACTTCCTGTGAAAAATCTGTAAAATGTAGTCTGCTAACAAAGTTGCTCACAAACAGACTATGATCTTCTTCCACCCCTCTTCTCTCAAAGAAATTGATACCATGCACATTAATTTGTAATGTAAACATCAAAATTAATATTGCCAGGAACTACTAATATACAGTTATGTTGTGTTCAATTCTTCCCCTAGGTTTTTCTTCAAATTTTCCAGCTTCATTTGGTTACTACCAGTTTTAACCTTATTTTCCATTCTATGATGCAATGTGTTGTTTTTTCAAGATAGAGTACGCATAAAACCTTTACCATGCCAATCAATACTTTTGTCTATAAAATACACGTTCTCTGGGACAGGCTATTCCATAATATAAAGGGCAAGGTTTTATGAAAAGACATGATCCAGACTGTTATTAGAAGGAAGAAATCACAGTAATTTTCAATAAACAAGGAGAATCATAAATGTACATAATTTGGAGTCCTTGACTTACCAAGTTACATGAAAATCATCACAACTTAACACAGAAAATCCATTAAACTCCATTGTGTGTTATACAAAGTCTCCAGTATATATGCTGAAAAGACAGGCCAATGCATTTACACTTTCATGTGTTTTGATGAATAGCCATTTCAGAAAACAACCACTCATCAAAGAAAAGCTTAAAGTACAAGCTTAAAAGAATTTGCCTACTTATCCATAGCTATCAGCAAATCCAGATTCTATATGATTTAGGAATAAACCTCAGGTTTTTGCAAAGATTTATAGGTCTATGAGCATAATACCCATAAACTGCTGTGTGCTTGTGTTATTGGCAGAACAAACTGCTGTTCAGATAAGATGATATCCAACTAAGTACAGAAAAGCAACTGTCAACAACTCTGCAAGACTATAATAGAAACTGCAAAAGCAGAGCTTTCATGACTAACCATACCTACAGAATACTCCCAAATCAGTCCCAGGCACGAAAACACAGTTGAAACTGATTTTAAGAGAAGGCTGAAGAATAGCATGTTCCCACAAAAATAAGAACAAAGCCTAAACTGTGTTCCCTGTATTACCTAAGTGCCAAAGCAGATGGAAAAAAAAGTTAGTATTACAAATAATACAGAGTTTTTAGCCAAATTATAGTTGAGAAGTCTAGAACTAGGCAGCAAACTTGTGATTGATCAAAGTTAATCACAGCTGATTGGAGAAGCAAATACCCAACCTTTTCATGTTTTGTACGCTTTTATTGCTGTGATTGTTTGGTTACTCTCTCAGAAACATGGAAAGGTAGGAAGTTTAGAATTAATAGGCAATTCTTCCCAAAACATCTAAGTCAAATGTCATAAATAACAACTCTTGAAAACATACAACAATATAATTGAGCAGTGAAAGCCAAACTGGCACCAAGCTCTGACTCTCAAATATGCAGAACAAAGTGGAAGCTGCAGATACACAAATGTGTTTCCTACTGGCTGTCAGAGCAGAAGCTCTACCTTGGTAAAGATTCTCTGTCCTTTAACTTTTGGATTTATGCCAGCTCTGTATTATAAAACCAAGGCAAAAGACAGAAGTGAGAAAACTAGAGACGGATTACCTTGAAGATGGTTGAATCCACCAGCTGCAAAATTTGTGATGACAGAAGGTCTCAAATAGGGAGAAACATCATACAAAACCAGTTCACTTTGGCTATTTCTGCCCAGAAAGTTTCTGGGTCTGTGTTAATAGCAAAGGATTACATGAGCTTCCAGAGTCACAGGGGTTAATACAACCCTTTTGTTGTAAAGCATCAAACATATAAATACTATTTGTGATTTTAAATCTCTGAAGCCCATGAAAAAAGAGAATGTATATAAAACATTAAACCTTCGGAGCTTCATTTTAATAACATTCTTCAGACCCTTTCCTTCTAGACCTTTCCCCTTCACCTCTCTCCCCACCACTCCATCACCTCACCTAATAGCTTATTATGCTTTCAGGATATTTAGAAAGGGACAAGGAAAGAAAAATGTGCTTTGAGAAACTGTTTCAGGATGTCTTGAAAAAAAAAAGTCTATTTTCAAATCTTTAAAGAACAATCCATTTTAAGGACTGACAGTACTTTGGTCCCAAGGGGCATCAACTCATGCAGCTCCATATAAAGCACCTCACTGCAAGAGCTGAAAATGCATAGGCTTCAGAAACAGATTTCTGTTACACATATCTTTTGATAAGCAAAATTAAATAATTTTATTAATATTAGGTCAGTTTACAAAATAAATTAAAAAAGAAGATAAGAAAGCTAACAACATATACTAAATCTCTTTCTTCTTTAAGGGAAACAAGGTCAGTAGCTAGTCAACTGACAAATTATACCATATCATAAAACTCCAGCTTCATTTAGGACTTCTTGATAGGTACCAGATTACATAGACTTCTATGATAAATCCTCCCTTCCCACATGCATTATTCTCCTCCTGGCTATCCTCACCAGTTCATTTTTACCTCCGGAGTGAAACTAAGGGTAAGATCACACTACTGCAAATTTCCTAGTATGTGACAAAAAAAAAAAAGGACTTGATTTTTACATTAAATTACCAAATTAATGAACTCTTCAATATTGTGAAATAATTTTATCTGTGTCCATGTATTCTCATCCCATTCTCTTAGATAAACTGCTCTCCTCAAAAGAAGTTACACTGAAGACATAAAAGCAGCAGGATATATGGCACTGTTTTAACTTATGACATTTACAGTTTAATAATAATAAAGAGAGAAAGAAATTTCAACATGACTCGTATAACCTTAGAAGGTTATGTATAAGGCAACTATTAAAGCAGCATTTATTGTATTTTGGACACATTATTTGCTATGAGACTTCTGGTTTTTTTAGCAGAATTTTTTCCACACTCCTCTTGGTGACAATTTCCAAGAATGCCAATGCATCAGTTTCATCCAAAAAAGTCATTATTTGAAAGTGGTCATAGTACCAATGGTGCCTGCTATTCACAAGCAGAGAAGAGAATTCAGGTGCAGATATTTCCTCGTCAGAAATAATGAAGAAAAGCATAATATTTTCAGTTATGGTATGTTATGGACACTCTAGATGAATATATAACATGAAATATCAAAGAAGATTGGGCTAATATTTGAAGACTTTTCATCTCTAGCACTTTCCCTTTTCTTTATTTTGGCCTGCTTAACCATCTGTCCAAGACCTTCCAGGTCGTCCGGTTATGTAGGTTTCTTTTACATTAGGAATTTCTTTCTCAAACTACTTTTTCTTGTTGTTGGGGTGTTTTTGGGTTGTTTGGGTTTTGGGGTTTTTTTTTTGAGTTTCAGAGAGCATGTATAAATATGTATACACATATAAATAATGGAGCAGGAAACCTGTTTCTTATTCTTTTTTTTCTGCCACTTTCAGTGAACACAGTAAGCTAAGCAAGGTGAAAATATTTGTGAAAATCTTTATAATAAGAACAAGCCTACCTCCTTTAATAATGTTGTTATTTACAAATTAGCAATGCTATGTTAGGTGACACATCAATAAAGAAAAAAATGTGAGTTTTAAAATGTGGAAATAAAACTACTGAATAATATTTTTTGTTCAGTCTTTCTTCAAGTCTTGCTTTGTTTGCTTTGGCTAGCTTAAATGCCAAGCTCTTTGGAACATAAAGAACATTTTTGTGATCTATTTTTACAAGAAGACACTTATATCAAATAAACCATATTGATATACCCTAAACTGAATATAAGAGTGTAAAAGACAACATTAGACAGGAAACAAATACAGTAATATAATAACTTTGAATAAATTCCAGTAGACATGATATAAATGAACATGACATAAAAGTAATTTTGGGACAGAGAAAAGTGCGGTAATGCTGGTTTCAGAAGACTCCTTGTGTTTGTGAAGAGCTTTGAAGATGAATACCCCTCTGTACATATTATGGCTCTGGATTACCACTAGAGTCATGTAGCCCCACTGTGAAATTGAGAATTTGAGGAATTTGAGACAATCTCCAATTTAAAGTCAGAAGAAAGGCATAGACATAAGAAGTATTAAGAATCTTATATGATATAGAATTGCTATAAGCCATACACTACCATAAGGTTTTGTCATTTCTATGATGACAGTTAAAACAGATTTCCATAGGTGAATCTGTGGGTAAAATTTGTAAAAATATCAACCTTCAGTATAAATGTCGGACTTGCTTTTGACTGGAGGAAAAAAATAGTGGTGCTACTATTAGAAACTGATGGCATTTATAACTTCAAAATATATTCTGCCTAGTGATATGAAGACATGTATTGAACTGAGAACTTGCAAATATAAAAGGAGAAAGTTTTTAACACCACTTGACAGGAAAAAATAAAGTATATAAAGTAATGTACCAATATACTGTTCAGTATGGACATGGAATAACTCAGTAGAGAATCTAATCTGCTAATTCCTGAAATTTTTAACTGTAGAACTTTCATACTGAAGAAAGGAGCAACACAATTTCGCCACATAGCCCAAATTTGAGCAAGTCAGTCAAAAGTTTAACAACTAATATTTCCATCAGCATAGAATAGAAAGAAGATTGCAAATAATCTTATTCTCTAGAGTTACACTTTAAAAACGCGAACACTGCTGAAAAATTAAAATAAAATATTGATTCAACACAAGAATTCTGAAGTATTCAGTCATAAAATCTAAAATGAGAAAACTACATTATCCTGAAGTGACATGACTCCTTCTTTTTGGGTCCTCACTTCCACTCCTACCGAGAGTGAAGTGGTGAGAGCAGATCCCATAAATTAGTGATTCAACAGCTGTATTCTTCATAGGGGAAAAAAAAAATAAAAAATTGTATACTGTCCCAGTATACAAGGCACAGAAATACATGTTGCAAATCCATAAGGACCAGAATCCCTTTTTAACAAGATACACACAAATACTTTGTGAAGCTACAACTAAGTTTTTTCTTTTGATCCACACCAATCCTGTTTCCAGATCAGTAAAATAAAGACAGTGAAACTGAGTCCAGAACAAGGAGAGGGGGGGCTGTGTTTGTTTTGGGTTTTAATATAAAATAGAGAGGAGGGAATAGTTGCTTTATCAGCTTATACTTTGCTTTTATTTCTAGTGTGATTGTTTATCATTGGGAGCATTCAGACAGTACTGAATAGCACTAGTGTTCATATGCTTTCAAAGAAAGTCTGCAGACTTCCCCACCTCACAAGCTGGAAATAATTGGTCTGAACCTGTCCAGAATAAGTGTTCCTTCAGTGACTTCAGACTAGTTTCCAGTCACTCTATGTGATTGTGTCAGAAGTATTTTTAGTAGCAATAGTTTCAGTACGTATATACCATAAAGAGCCTAAATTGTCAAACTCCGCCAAAGTCCCAAACTCAGCCAAGGTCCACGATCACTTAGGTGGAAAAAGCATTAAACTAACAAATTATAACTTCTGGATTTGCTGGTAACATTCCTGAGCACATAAATGAAATGTTACATATGCACAGCTTCACCTCTTAATGGCTTATGAGATAGAGCAGAGCTCTTTCATCTTTGCAAAACAGTTAACATAGTTTGGCTTCGATCTTGCTTTCCAAAAGATCACAGTACTAGAGAACCAGTATCCCTATATAATAAATATATATTTGAAAAGATTAAGTAATCTGCCCCAGAACACCCAGACTGTTGATTACATTGTTTCATTACAGTGTCACTGCATTTGGCTATACATTCTTTTATTCACCTCTGTATTTTTTTTTAATTGTTAAAGCAATCCAAAAGGTTATGCTTCATATGTTAAAGCTCTCTTTCTCTCTGTGGGCCCATAAAACTGAATAGAAGCAGGCAGTACCTACCAGAATATTCTCTTTTGCCCACATCTCCCAGGCAGCTACAAAAACAAATCTAAGAGTGCTAACATTTGAGCTCTTTATCATTATTTTCTGCAGCTGGCCAAATCTCACAGGTGTAAAAATTCATCAAAATCAGTTCCTCCTGGAAAATCTTTGACACATTCAATCGAATTGTCACCTGTATGTTTCAGCTACTGAAAACTACTATGTCCCTAACAGAGACTTTAAACTATTTTCCTTTTACTTTCAATATTTAGCCTTAGCTATTGAAAACAAAAACAAAACAAAAACGCACAAGCAACAAAATAAGAGACTGTAAGAGGAAAGGGATAAGTTTAGGTGATATATGATACCACACTTGTCCAATACAAAAAAAAAAATAAAAATTGTTTGTATGTTTCATATCAACTAAGCCCAGCTAATCATCTCTCAGATCAATGGATATTTGTCATTAAGTTTTAAAAAAACTAACACAGTACCTTTCTAATGAGTTTTGAAATGCATGTGTTCAAGGTGATAGTGTCAAGTTTGCTACTGATGCTTTAAATCATAAATGTAAGTAAGCAAATCCTCCCACCTACCACTTCAAACACACCACCTCCCCCATCCATCTTTTCTCACTTCTGTTTCCAATTCAACTTCTTTTCACTACAGTGAATACATACTTCTGCTGATCTTACGGTCAGCTGGATTCATCGACTGGTGCTTACCTCAGTAAAACTTTCTTAAAAACCTAAATAAGACTCTGTAAATCAGTGTTTAAGAGCAAAAATCTGTGCAGACATGATGAGTGTGTGGGTTTCTACAGATCTTTAACCAACAGGAAAAACTCACTCCTGCCTGCCGAAGATGTCGACATTTTATAATTTTGGTGAGTCCAAGACCTAATGACATAGCCAGTTATATAAACCATAGAAGTAGCAGTATATTTATCACTTAGGTCAAAACTTACACTGATAAGCAATTTAATAATTTTACTGTAAAGCAGCCTATTAAAATTTAGCAGGAAGTGTAATTATTGTATCTTGTGTATAAACAAAAGTATCCCAAATGAATATTCAGCAGACAGCTCATCAGCATCAAGTCACTCAACAGTTATAGCTAAAACTGAACTGGAGCATATACAGCACATCTGTACATTTACAAGCACAAGCTCCCCAGATGTTATAAATTACTATCCTTACCAGTTGCCTCCTAAAAGTGTTGACTTAAAGAAAATGCAGTGAACAGTGGAGATGTTCACAGCAGGAATTGTCAACAGAACTAAATTCAACAGTAAAAGGTCTGTTGATATGTGTATGATCTAAAGGGTAGATGTCACACAGCTATTACTGCTTGGGTGCATTACAGGGACATTGCTTTCAGCTGTACTTGATGATACAGTTGCAGAAAGTTCTACTACCTTATTACAATACATACCATTTATTCAAGTTCAGCTATGTGCAACAGGCAACAAAACATTAAAAGTTATTTCCTAATTGGAAAAAAAAAATAAAAAAAGGCAAACACGAAATGGTGAGATATTTAAACAACGAGACAACTCAGAATGATACTGGAGATTTGATAGCTTCAAATGGTTGTACAGAAACTCATGTTAGAAAAAGGAGACATCAAATTCCAAACTTTATTTACAGGAGGCAAGAGGGGAAAAAACCTGTAAATGACACAGCACTCCAGAAGACGGTTCAGTACTACCGATACTACTTATTTATTGCCCGGACAGTTTGAGCCCGTCCCGTCGCCGCCGGAAAGGTGCAGCAGAGAGCTCCATCAGTTCTGCTACCACTGACATTTCCCAAACCACCGCACGCAGCAGTATGCAATTTACACTAGGGTAAAGCCCAGCTTCCCCAGCTCAACCCGAATGCCAGCAGGAGTTTCCAAACTGAGAACAAAACACATAAAAAGAAACAAACAAACAAACAAACGAAACAAAAATAAAATAAAATAAACAACCCCAAACTCTCACAGACTTTTTAAAAGCGGGGTCAGCGCTCTCATAATCGGTGATATGCGCGGAGCGGTTCTGTCCGCTCCGGAGCTGCGGGCACGGCCGCGCACGGGGGTCCCCCTTGCCCCGCGTCCCCCCGCACCCCTCTCGGCCAGGTGCGCTGCCCCGCGGGCCGTACTCACAGGGACACGGTGCGGTTGGGCAGCACGGCGGGCTGCAAAGTTTCCACCAAGTCTCCGCCGCTGCAGACCACTTTGATGCGGAGGGCCGGGCGGCCGGGCCCCTTGGCGCGCTCGGCGGCGCAGAGGCAGCGGTCCACGATGAGGTCGGGGCAGTTCCTGCTGCCCCCGCAGAGCCCCAGCGCGGCGGCCAGCAGGCAGAGCGGGGGGCACAGGCAGAGCGGGGGGCACAGCCCGCGCATGCTGAGCCCGCGACCCACCGGCCCGCCGGCTGCCGCGCATGGCACGCGCCCCTCCGCGCCGCTCC
>WBMV01007693.1:102039-242038 GCA_013396655.1 Campylorhamphus procurvoides | reverse complement strand
CCCCCCGCGGGGGTCCCGGAGCTGGGGGCAAACCGGGCAGATGCGCCAAGGACGCGCTGCAGCCCAAAAGCGGCGCGAGCAGCCCGCGGAGCGGGGCAGGAAATCGGGAGCTGGGAAAACGCTGTGGGGTCGGGAATCTGGTTTTGAGAATGGCCACCTTTGCTACCGCGCTTCAGAAACCTGTGCGCCAAGTGCTGTTTGCACCTATGGCGGTGGGAAAAACAGCTTCAGTGTATGGGCAGTGGTCAGGGTAGCGCAAGAGACAGGACAGTCCGGCCACTGCCACCGGTGAGGGTCCATGCAGTTAGCTGACATCAGACACCTCAGACAGTGCTGTGGATATGACCTAAATCAAAGGTTTGATCAGTAGGCAAAGGCTGACTTCATCATCCTGGTCAGCGAGCACACTTCTTTTCCACTTGTGTTTGTCATTTATGGCACCCTATGGCTTTGGAGCATTCTCAGTAGTAGTTTGTGATATGACCAGTAACTCCTAGGGTAGATTTGCAGCATGAACTGAGAGCTACCCTATGTTTTTCGTGAAAGTGAAAAAAAAAAAAATCCAATTTGTAACAGCAACTTCCATTTTTAATGGCTGTTTACTGAAAGGGCACGTTCTTTGCCTTCTCTTCCTCAATGAAGACTCACAACGCACATTTTCATTGCAGGATCTTGGCCAAAGTTAGTAATAGTCTGCCATAACTATAAAGCTATTTTAAGAAATTACTTGGGTTTTATAAAACAATATTGTATTATAGTCCCTTGGGGAAGATTTGTCTTGCACATTTATGGGGCCTGTTATCACTGTGTTCTAATACCTAATGGAGCCTTTAGGCACTACGTTATTAATAAGTGATAGAAGGGGTAGTGCCCTTATGAAATTCAAGGCTAATAGGAGCTTTCTGAGGAACAATCTTATTCTGTACAATTGTTGATTTAAAAAATCATAAATATTACAACCTCTGCTCTTTTATTTTTAAAAGCAAAGCTGTGTAAGGCTTACTGGCAGGCAGCAAAATGGACTGTGTTTCATGAGGCCACTCAACTTTGCTATTGTTGCATGATGTTCTTTGTGATAAAGAAACCCTATGTAGTGTTTAAATTTGCAAATGCTTTTTTAGCTTTGAAAAATTTTGCCTCATCCATACTGTTTTTGAAAGCACTAGTGAAGGATACACATTTATTGATTGAGATGTAGCATAGATTTCATTCAGTGTTAACCTTGCTGAGAAGGAATGGAATTTTTCAGTCAATATGCTAGCAGAATTTTAGCATTTTTTCCTAACTCACTGATACTGCAAGTTTTTTTAAAATATTGGTTTATTAAAGAACAAGAAGTTTTACTGCCACATTGAAGCCATCTATCAAATTCCACAGCCAAGGTAGAAAAGGAGTTACTCAAAACATTACAGGTGAAAAATAGGAGTAAACTCCCCCCCACTTCCCAATGAATCTGATCCTTCTTTTCTTGCTTCAATACAAATAAAGACATAAAAACTCAGCCGTCTTTTCTTCACTGCCATCTACAAACAGAAAGAAAGTCAAATGTTGATGATGATTTGGAAGCACAGAAGATGGTTCCAATTCAAAAAGGGACCTGAGCGCCTACAGAGCTCAGTGCTGCATCAATTGTCACCAGGCCACCACAGGAGAACATTTGATGCTGGCAGTAACTAGTCATTTTCCCATACTTTGGAAGATGCAACTTCAACCCACTCATGATATACAAACAACTAAATTTCGCATGTCTCAGAAAGGTAGTATAATCCCAGACTCTCTTGTAAAACAGGAAGAAAAAAAGTTGTGGCATTTTGAATTGAAAAGCAGCCAACATTGCACTGTGTTGGGTTCCAAAACTGCCAGTTTTAGATGAACTGTGTTCCTACAGCTTGGCTACCTTTGGACACTTTACACAACAGATTAGCATATAATGGGTCACGAGCTCCTTAGCTGGGTTTTGGTGTGTGCAAAGAGAACTACAAGTTTATCGTGTATGTTGCAGTTGAAGATACTTGGAGAATTTAAGTATCAGTAATAGAACTGAGTGAGGGTTTCTTCATTTGTAGTTGATCTTGGACACTTCAGTTTCTCCTAAATCTTTCTAAATCTAGCCCAAGGTTATTGCACATGTGTAATAAAAGGGACACAGGATATCTCTTCGTTACAGTTTTCTCTCTTGCTTTGGTCAGCAACAAGAACGTGATGTGTGATGATCTATTCTTTCACATAAAGCCAAACAGAACTTAAGAAACACTAGAAGAGTCCAAGAATGCCAAATTACTTCCTGGCCAACAGAAGCAAGACCAGAGATTCACTTGAAACATGAAATATTTTTCTAATTTTAATATTTATTTGCAGTTAAATTCTTGCTTTAGTTATTTGATTAAATCATGGAACTGAGGGATAAATTTGCTTAGATCAAGGAAGTAAGAAAATTACTACATTTCCAAGCATCAAAAGTCTAAAAGATTTTGAGTATGTCTGTCCATGTATGCAGTACTTGAGAGGGAAATTTTATCCTGTGGCTGGATGTATAAGCATTAAAAAGGAATGTAAATTAAATTAGGAAGATAATCCTAAAAGGGTATTAGCTTGAATTAATATGAGCAATATAAAAAGGAATCACAGGTTAGAGATACAGGTGATTCATTGAACTACCACTTTACATTTCTTTTGGATCATGTTCCCAAGCACAAAACAGCAGCAGCACCTGCTTAGCATCACAGGACATTACACAGCAATGAAGTACAAGAATGTGTTATACAATAATAGGAAATATGAGAAGGCAGAATGTAAATAAGTGAATTTGAATTTTGTCAGGATTTCAAAATTGCATGTTAGTATTGGAACAGAGCCATGGAAACTTTAATAACCACAAACAGGTTTTGGTCATGCCTTTTGTTTTATTTTTTTTATCCAGAAGTTGGCACTCTATCAGCCCTCTAATTCCTTGAGCATTGACTCTTTATTGACAGTAGTAAAACAATGAACCATTTAGCTTATTTCCTCCAGCACCTCAATCTCTCAATGCTTTTGTCCCATCATGACTGTACCTCATGCTACTCATCACATTAGCGTAGCACCGTGTTGTATCTGTAAGCCTTTGCAATGCAATGATTAAAAAAACAAGCCTAGAAATGATTTGGCCTAGAAAAAAATGAGAGGTAAAGTAGCTGGGAGAAAAACAAGCCAGAGCAGGTTTCCACTGGGATGCTTTGAGTTCTATAAAAAGACCTTATTTGAAAGGTGATAGAGGAAAAAAAGCAGAAGGGATAAAATATGCAGTACAATATTCATGTAGAAAGGACCAAGAACTTTTATCTTCACTCACAGGGAACAATACATCAGTATTAGAGGTGGGATAGTTCTGATCCATAAAGAGCTCATATATGACACTCGTGATATCAAAATACAGATAATAAAACAATAAAAGCAAAGTTATTCAGAATTGCTACCAATCACTAGGATAATTGGATAAAACTGAGTGCAGAAACAGACTCTCAGCAAAACGGTCCTGAAGTTACTTAACAGACTGAGTAATCTTTTAAGGAAATGCGGAAACTGAGTCATCCAGGACTGGAGTAATCAGAGCAGGGAATCATGTACTGGGGAACAATGCTGTGTTAGAAAGGACTGACAAAACAGGATTTCCATTTCTGCTATTCTGCATCAGCACAATGAGAAACACCTCTGTATTGTTTTTATGTTAAAAAAAATGTAAGAAACGTTCAAATATCATTGCATTGCTTTCCTTCTGCTTATGTTTTTGCATCATATTCGCATTTATGCATTGTGTCTGAAATCAAGATTTTGAAATCTTGTTCAAATCAAGGGTTTGAACACTTCAGTCCTGGCAGGGCAACAGGTTTCCAAAAAGTAGAATTGAACTTTTCATTGAAATAAAGAGGTCCCTGAAGTTAGAGACCTCTTATTAAAAAAAATGTGGTTTTATTTGCTCTGTAGCAGAGACAACATAAAATTCTGTTAGAAACTGAGAATATTGCTCTGAAATTGTAGACAAATAATAATAAGCTATCAGTGGGGAGTGGAATAATCATCACAAAACTATCAACAGGGAAATAAATAATATTTGAAGGAAAAAATCCTAGCATTTGCTATTTTTCAGTGAGCCAAGTTTTCCTCCAATGAACATCTCAGAGCTATTGCCAAATAATACAAGGTCCCCTCCCCCTAATAAAACTCATACCTACATGGGAGTATAGGTCAGTGTAAATTTCTGATGACCCCCAAATACAACTCCAACTGTTGCCAAGTCCCTCAGCTGTCTCAGAGAATGGAGTATTCCTATTCTTTAAGAATACTATTAATGGCACATATATTGTAACATTCTAGCCTTCATCTCTTTGTGTTGTTTTATTTACTTGAACAGTAGCAGAATAACAACACTTTTGCATGGTCAGCCAAAGGAAGGGCAGCTTTTTCTTAACTTTGTGCCTTCTGAGGTCTCTCAAGTAGTAAGGTTCAGACTGCAAAACTGCACTGAAAATTGAAATGCTGTCCTGCAGAAGTCAGAGCAGAAAGTACAGAGGGGATGGCAGCTGCCTTCTCTCCCACAGACACAAGCATCTATTCCTGCAGGAATCCAAGACTTTCAGGAGAGCCAGCCATCTTTCTCACACACATCATTCTGAGATACACTTGGAGGACATATTTTTGGATGATGATGTACACATACCAGTGTTTCTCAGTCTTTTTCATTCCTAAGACACATGAGAATTCTGACGGATTTAACAGCATGAAAACATGCTGTTGAACATCAGATTTAACATCAGAAAAAAAGGGAGAGAAAAACACAGAAAAACTTAGCACCCTGAAAATAGACTATTTTTCAGGTAGAGAGAGATTTTATTTTCCTGTCATAGAAAAATAATTTTTCTCTCTGTCATCTCACTGCAGTATGAAGGCCAAGTAAGTCTTTTCCACACCTTCCTGAATTATGAAGATTTCTTAATATCCTCCTTTGTGCTTCTAGAAGTGGCAGGTTAATTGCTGTGCTCATTGCAGAAGAGACAAAATAGTAAGTGGATATTCTAAGGTCAGGAAGATAACAAGGGTTAGATATAAACAGCAAAAAGAACATGTATGTGTGCCTATGGCAGAGGGATTGAAACTAGATGATCTTTAAGTTCCCTTTCAACCCTAACCATTCTATGATTCTGTTATTTCATTAATGGACTTTAAACACACTCTATAGTAGTCATTAATGGAGTTTAGGGTTGTAGCATGGTCAGATAATGCCAGAATTATTTCTGTCCAGTAGAAGCTCTGGACATGACTTGGTCCAAGCATCACATTAAAACAGCTTCAAAAGTATGTTTGGTTGTTCAGGGTTTGTCCAATGACATTTTTAATCACTATGCAAAAGTGGATTTCCCTTTAGGTTTTTGCCATCCTTACTGCAAAGAACTGGGTTTTTCTCCTTTCCTTTTAGAATATTTTCCCTTCCTGCATATCTATTCCCTCTTCTTTTGCTGAGTACCTCTGAAAAAAGTCTAGCTGCCATCTAGTCTTCAACTACCCATGAGATAATTGAAGACAGCATTAAGACCCTCCCTTTGCCTCCTCTTCTCCAGACAGAACAAACCCTGCTCTCTCCTTTATGCGTCAGATGCTCCAGGCCCTCAGCAATCTCACTGATACTCTAACGAGGTAAAACCAGTTTGTCAATTTATATTTCTGTATGACTGTACCATCTTGTGACAACATATAAATGGCGCAAAATAAAAGGAGTTATTGCTCTCTTTTTTCCCTTCCTAATCAACTTAATAGCAAGGATACTCAGCAAGCTGATGTATTACTTGTTATCATTAATGCAGTGAATTAAAAGGACATATTAACCTAACCTATATTTCACTGCTTTCAAGTTTATTCCCTTGTAGCCAAAAAATTTATGCTCTGAAAGACTAATTAAAATAAGAATCTCATTATACAATAGATGCTTAAGATAGAAAAATGTTGCATTGTTTGTTACATTTTGTCCCTATCACTCACTTTTGTGGAATCTGATGAGAATGCCAACAGTAGGCATATAGAGAAGATTCCATGAATAGCTAGTGATTCTAATTACTTACTAACTTGTATTTAAATGGCCAATTGAAAACACGGGGAAAACAGATTACAAAGACTAAATGAGAACTTTTATATATACATGAATAGATATTTAAAAAATAAACTGTACTGTGGCTTGAACCAATTTTGTAAAGAATTCAAGTGAAGTCATATTTTGTCACTGAGATAGAAAGTCCATTGGTAGCAGTCCTAACATGAAGAGCCAACAAATCCAATTACTGCTAACAGCTGTGCAACAGTTCTACTAATATCAATAATCTTTCAGTCCAACTAAATTCTAACACACTTCCATCTTTTTCCTAAATTTCTTCTGTCAACTCATGTTTCTGTCCCTGTTGTCTTACAAGCAGAAAGTTGCATCTGTTATCTTCTGTCTCCATATTCCCATTTTCATTTCATTTCCCACTTCAACCCACTTGAAATTGTGTTAGTCACTATTACCTATAATTTCTTTTAAGTTTCTTTGGAGAGCTTATGTCTTCTTCTAACTTCAAGGTGTTTTAGAAACTGACCTTCTCATCTGTGAGGTAGATACCTTCTTCCCTCTGTTTCCACTGTCCTTTAGATTAATCAGTAATTCTGGAGTCTGCTTTTACACTTTCCATGCATTGTTATCTCGTTTTTTAAAAGGCATTGTGTCCTTTTATGTCATTTCTCTTGGTATTCTTAGAAGGAAAAACCCTCAGCGTTAAATCAAATTGCTGTGTAACTACAGAACTATATACAGCAACAGCAGCAAATATCAATAAAGAAAACACTTAAAAGTAGAATTACAGGAACAGAAAAATAAAACAGAAAATAAAACCCAAATCTTAATTGCTGTTAAGCATATGAGAAATTATTCACAAAAACATTATTACTTTTAAAGGACCCCACCTACTTCTTAATCTTATGGTATCAGGACAAGATGGTGAGAATGTAGCTGTTACCTTAAAACTCAGAAATGCTAATACCCAAAAAGCCTATTGTGAGAACAATTTTTTTAAATAATCCTTCTAAAGCTGTTATTCTTTATTCTTCTGTTACAATATGTAGTGCTTTCTCTCTCTGTTTCCTAACCTCCTCTCTTAATATACAAGCACAATTGAAATAATGAATCACACTCCAGAATGGTAGCAATTGGTATGTATGCAGTGTTAATTGAGTCAGGAGACATTCCTTACCAGATGGATATGGATTTTAGTGAATGCATAATGGCCCTTTAAGAAGCTTAATAGAAAAGTATGAAACCTTTTACAAACAGCATTCCAAAGCAGGACTGCCAAAAGCAAGTGCACATAAATAGCTCTGATAATTGGAGCTGTGTTGCTGCACCCATCCCTGCAATGGAGCAGGGCTGCTGACCATGCACCATGGTTGGGTTAGCTGTCTGGTCTGGGCTCATCTTCAACCAAATACCAGACATTTAGGTTCATCCTCTTTGCCATGGCTTCAGCATTTGTTACTCACTGAACGTACCTTCCCACTTTGCACGTGCAAGTGGATTTTTAGATCCTGCACTTGTTAGAGAAGCAGCTGCAGGCTGGTGCAAAGACTTGAGCCCACTGTGTTGTACATGTTTTCCAGAGGCACAGTAAGTCCTGTCCACAAACCAGAAAAAAGGGGACGACAACATGAAATCCAGCAGAACGGAGGTAACTCAAGGAACAGGACACAGTCACCTCAGTTTTACATTCTTCTGATTCTATGTTGTAATGGCAGTTTTGATGAGACTCCAGTGAAGAGACGTCTACATAATACTATTTGTTATCTGTTTTCTTTATCTACATTTTCAAAAACATGTGTATGGCATGTGTTTCTCATTGTTGACTATGACCTTTGTTTATTTATAGTTTTAAAACCCCTGACTACTGCCAGACACTATTAAAAATAAACATTTTTAATTGTTTTCATGTTTTATCCTCCCCTCCCCTTTCCACCCAAGTCTGACAGGATGAAACATTGTTTTTGCTTGGGATATAGCTGCTTCTGCTGCAAGAAGAAAGAGGACTAGAAGGAAGTTGTATACTTATTATCAGAACAGTTTTATATTCAACAGTTTGGAAACAAAAAAACTGTGACCTCCCAGCTCTCTTTAAGATAAATCTCACCATTCCCAGGCCCTACCTTCAGCTGAGGGTACAGAAATGAGTACTGAATTGCTCTTTTGCCTTTAGCCCAGCCAAAGTTAGCTCTTTCTTCCCAGCAACACAGTCTCAATATGAGAGACTGTCTTCATTTCCCGTACAAAGAGCCAAACAGTTCAGAGCAAGGTGAGTTTTTGTTTCCACAGGCATATAAAAAGCTTTCTGCATCCAAAATCAATTGTTTTAACAACTTTAAGCTTTTTGGGTTTGTTTACTTTTTTTTGCTCTTTGTGTTTTGTTTTGTTTTGTGAGGGTTTTTTTGCACATGTTTAAGAGTTTGATTACAGATCTAGGGCAAAGGAATATTAAATACCATAGAAAAGTTAAATCACTTTGTCCACAACTTTCTGATCAGCTGGCTTTTGTGCTCCGTTACACAGATCAGTCTTTTCTGTAAGCCTGATTCTTCAGTACAAAGCCATGGTCAGGGAATTGGGAAGCCTTCTTGGCACCATGAATTTTACTACATGAAGTTCATCACTCTAACAGCATCACAGATGGTGAAGCAGTACAATCCTGATGAAAAGAGGCTACTAAAATACATCTTCTCTGGAAAGATTACATACAAAGAGGGCATAAAAATATTCTCAGCCCTTAGCGTGAAATAACAATGAGTGTATGGGTCTTTCCAGGGAAGTGGAGGTGTTCAAAGAGGTGATGGATAGAAGTTTTTGCATTCTTCCGGACATTGCTGGGGAGCAGGTAGAAAACAGGGAGAGAACAGTTAAAAACAGAGTGATTACATGTTCTTTCTTTGCCCAGTTTTTGTTTTGTTTGGTCTGTGAACACAAACTCCTCATGAATATATTATTTTTTTTTCCTTGTTCTTTTTCTTCTCTCTATGTTAGATCCCTTCATGCAAGAGGCTGTGGGTGAAATTTCTTATCTCTTCTCTGTCTTTAACTAGATCATGATGATAGAAGTCAATTCAGCCTTCTCTGCAGATAGAAAAGGCAAAGTCCATAGCCTAAGTTAGCAGCCCATGATTTAGAGGTATGTTCCTCCATCCTGTCTCAACAGGTGACATTATACCACCTGCTGTATGGCCAAAGTACCAGCGTGAGCCTTATTCCCTCCAGGTACAGCACTTATGCTGTGTTGTTGAACCCAGACCTGTCTTTGCTGACTGAAAAGGTACAATCATGCCTCAGCAGGCAGAATGATGGAAAATTTGACTGCGGAAATTTCCAGCCTGTGGTAACCTCAGTGCCATTGTTCTTCAGAACTGCTGCTATGTTGAGGTAACAGAAAAGCTCTGAATTTCCAGAGAAATTGCGAAAGTCAGTCAAATCCATCTGCTGATGTTACTGCTCACACTTCCTGTCTCAAATGCACTGAATGGATGTTCTGGATCACATACGGCTGGTGAACCAGCACGGCTCAGCGCAGCCTCCTGATTCCCTGTTTACAGATGAGTAAAACGCTGCTTTAATCTCCTGACTATACCATCATTTCAAAGTAATGATTTACAATCCCAATTCATAATCCAGAATTACTACTGGGTATTTAAATCACCTAGGCAAATAAAATGTTTCAAAGTTATGGTGTAATTTAAATTAGTGACAGTATTTCTACTGAACTCACATAACCAGGCTTTCACCCTCTAAATCTTGCCAAAATAGCAGAACACTTATTAGTAATCAGGGACTTCACTTGACTGCCTGGACTTCTGAATAGGAGAAACTCTAAGAGTTTCCTGAATTATGTCCTAAATAGAAATAAAATATAGATAACCATTCATAAAAATAGATTTATAACTTCACTATGGATTTTTGCTAATGGAAATCTACTGTAGTCTTTACTAAAATCAGCTTAAAGGTTAATTACTGCCATTTCTGTGTAATCTGCACCTTGTCACTATGAGAATTTGCTTAGCTCATAACTGCAGAAATATTTGTTATAGATTGGGAAAAAAAAAGTATCTTTAGCCTAAAGATGTTAAAGTGTATTTAACTACTTGAGTTTTTGTATGAAGTTTTACATCCTCTTCTCATTCTTGTGGTTCCTGTCTGACCATTCCAACATTTTCCTGTAGGAATCAGGAACCTGATACTCAGGTAACTACACACAAGCTGATACTGTTCCTCCTTGAGACCACACATTTCTGGTAACTTTGGTGCAGAATTGTAGCAAACTGGCTTGAGAGATTAAGCAGATGTTACAAAACTAAATCTTGCCAAAAAAACCCTCACCGAAGACACACCAGAAAAGCCCCATAAAACTTAAAATAAGACTATTGTGAAGGTACTTCATTGTGCTTTACTGAACAAGGTAGACAAATGCTATTTCAGATCATTCTATCAAGACAATGATTGCATTACATTAAATATGATATACTCTGGAAAATTTACCTAGTGGAAAAGGAAAGAGGTCTAAAATTGTTAAATTAAAAAATAAGATTATTCTTTTAAACCAAAATCTGATATTCCTGTGATACTTCCCTTGCAGTTAGAATTCTATAAGTGAAGTAAATAATTAGATGCTCAGACTCTGTATGTGGTGGGGAGGGACCTAATATTTTTTGAAGTTTCAGAAAGTACACTGGATGTATAATACTTCAATTCTCATTAGCTGCAAATAAATCAAATAGTTACGAACAGCTCTGACTCTTCTTGTAAACAATCTAGAAGTTACACATACTGATTTTTAGAGACAGGGTAAAAGTTCTCCCACTTTATTTATAGAGGTGGAGAGAGACAAGGATATCCTTTGGACTACTGCAGCTCAGAACTCAGAAAGAGTTTCCTGCTTCCAACTGTGTCACTAGGAAACAGGAAAAGCAAAAAAGAATATTTACCAAAAAAATATTCCTCTCATTTGTATATATAATATCAAACTGCTATTACTACTGGCCATGAGAAGAAAAGCTTAACATCTAGTCTTTCTTGACTTCAAGCTATTTATTATCATAGATTTACACTTCTGAAATCATAGTTAACAGCAGAGTTCCTCTGTATTCAGGGCACATTTATAGGCTAGGAATAGCTATTGCCAGAGGAAATAAGCAAGAGGGTCAGGGGACAAGCAAATTAAAAACAAACCCAAAATAACCCAAGGATGTACTGCTTTGGTAAATATAAACTTATTTTCAATGTTGTTTTTGTAAAAAGAATGTCTATATTGGATCAATAACAATGTATTTATTGAAACTTACAGGAGTCCAGGACATACTTATTTTCATGTGAAACACAGCCCTGAAATCTGTGAAAGTGACAGGGAGATTTAATAATGCATTCCCCACCCCCCAATGTGTGTTAATCCTGATTAATCCCAATTTTAATGATATTTTACAGCCTGAATTTTTTAAGTTGTTACCACAACACACAGAAAATCCTTAGCACAGCTGCCAAATTGATATAATCCTTCACTGCCCTTAAAGTAAAACCAAATAATAGTAGTATTCAATGTTTTCTTCCCCTACAGGAAAAGAACCTCCTAACTGTCTTTCTCTGAAGATGCACAACTATATTAAAGCTAATTAGGAGGATCACCCACTTTCTTGTTTTTCAGCATAAGCCATGCAAATGGTATCAGATGGTTTTCAGAAACCATTTCATTATGTCATGCCAAAACCTACCAACAGTATAAGTGCCCCTGGATGTAGGTGAAGTCTGTCCATACACAGGAGGAAGACAAGCCTTGTGATGAGTTGTATGAACCTGCAGTTTTCTCAAACAAAAAATAAAGAAATGCAAAACCCCACAACAACAAACCACAAATATCACAACACACAATCCACAAAAAAAAAAACACCTCACTCCCACCAAAAAAAAAAAAAAAGAAGAAAAAAGTCAGTATTATCATTTGCAGGATGTCAGGAGTAAGCAAAAAATAAATTTAAAAAATGTTGCTTAGTGAGGCCTGATCTGGAGTCTTCACAGAAAGTTTGAAAAAGTCATTCTACAGAAACATGTCAGCCAGAGAGCAGTTTTCTTCTATTTTCAATTTCAGAGTCATTGTACTGCAAGGGTGTCACACAAACTCATCTCACTTGAAACTGCTGGACCGAGATTGAGTCACAATTTTACAGCGTTTCTGCAGTCTTTAGTTTGTTCCCTACAGAGGTCTAACTTTTCACATTTCAAATGGATCTTCAAAGCCATGTTACTGCTTTCAATATTTGGACCAAATTGCATGCACAGGGTTGATTCTCCTGTCCAGGCTTTCAATGTGCTGCAGTAAAGTGTGCTCTAAAACAAGTGATCCAAACTTCCTTGAATGGAGTAAGTAAACAGTACTTCCTTATCACGCCATGATAGATAGAAAACAGTTTTGTTTGACATTTATGATTATTGGATACCTAAGTAAACTAATGGTCGGCTCTGAATACTGATCATGAGCAAGTTCAAATATTGTCATAGGAGATAAAACTTTTAGATGGCTGTATGGCTGAGTTCTGCTACATTAACAGTCGACCTTAAGAAATCATATCTTTTTTAATAATCTCTTCATCTACTGTCCATTTCCCGCCTCTGTCTAAGTACTTCTATATTTTGGAGAGAGGTTTAAGCATTAAGAATGTGTTTTGAAGCCAATTTTCTTGGATTTATTTTCATAGCAAAAAAAAAAAGTCTACCACTGTTAAAGGGTATAACTTCAATGTATTATTTGTTCTCTTGTACAGTGGGAATTCTCACTGAAGTACTGGAAATCAAGACAGTGGTGATCTTGCTGATATACCAATAGCCTGAAATGGAATAAACTACAGAGCAGAGAAATGTCTTCAAAGAGTGTGAGGTTGAAAGGCAAGGTCTGTGCTGCAAAGGCAGGATGGCCCTGGCTGGGCGCCCTGTGCTACAGCAGAGTTGTGCTGAAATGCAGAGAGTACAACAGCACCAGGTTGTCCTTCTGGGTTTTTTCAGCCTGTTTCCTTAAGGCTACCAAGGGAGTTTCAGAATTTAATACACTTCTGCAGAAGGTCATAGGTGTATGTCCCCACACCACCTACGAATGGATTAAAGAGTAAAGTTAAAAATTAATCCAGTACCCAATCTAAAAGGAAGTAAAATAAAATGAGAGGAGTACATTTTAAAACTTGCATATATTCCTGAATTAGTTACAATAACAAGGCTAAAATAATCAAGAGATAAATCATTACTTCTTATGTTTGCTGTGATCATTTGAAGGAAAGGTCCTTAGAAAAAATAAAGGCTTTTTTCCCATTATTCTACATAACGCGAACAATCAGTTTTTATCTTGGCTCACATGATTTGAGTAAAATTTGGGTTTATGTGATTTTGAAATAGAGACCTTGTATACAGCAGGTGTACACCAAAAACACACTTGCAACAGTCATCAGTATAGCAGACGCTTTGCTGTCAAGTACCAAAATTCTGCAGACTGGTTATGCAAGTTGGAGACTCCTGTTCACAAGAATTTCTTCACAGGATTACCCAGGAACTAACTCAGAGAGGCCCAGACAGCCCTAGCACATTTAAGATTCAGGCAGCAATTTTGTTAAGTTCGTATCTGTCTTATGTCCCAAGGCAGCCTGGTGTTCTGCTGGTTACCAGAAATTTCTTTTAGAGAACAGAAGAAAAAAGTCTACACTGTGAAAGCCAGAGAAGCAAATGGAAGTGAATGCTCACAGGGCCCTCAATGGGAATTAAAATAAATGCTCCTTGTCATTCCACTTACAACAAGGACTTAAAGTCTGAAAGTAAATCAGCAAGAAAAATTTGTCCTTTTTCTATCTTCTTACTTATTTGATCCTTCTCACCAAAATGAATGATTTCCAAGTATCTAAATTGGTCTGAAGAAAGAAAATATTTATAATGCATGGGGTGTTTATAATAAAATGGGATTACTGAATATTTAAACACATAAATCACAAATGCACTGTAATTGCAACACATGTGGTTTCCTATACTAATATCCAGAGACTTCATCAGTACTGTGCCAGGTAGGATAAGGAAGATTTGTGCTGTCCCTGTCCCATTTACTTACTAATGCAAACAACGTTAGACAACTTCCCCTTGTTTTACTCTGCTGGTAAGTAGCTTCATAAATCCACTAGCTATGCAGAGATCATAATTTTAGAATAGATTACATTAAAAAGGATTATTTTGGAGGATTTAGTTTTTCCTTTCTTTTTTAATAGAGTAACCTTTTAAAGAAACTCAAATCAAGATTATTCCAAAACACCAGAAAGACCAAAATCTATCCACTGTAATTTCAGCTCACATTACCTTTCCCTATTTTACCTCCTAGCACTAGGCTTCCTTGAGTTGTGCAGGATATGAAAAGAGAAAGCTTTGTGGTACCAGCTAAAAGTAGTTTACTGTTAGTGTTAAGGAAATAAATTTTATTCCAAAAGAAATATAGGACTACTGATCAGCTGGAGTTCTTTCAGTTGCGGAATCACTGGAAAACCCAAAATGGTCAGATTAAACTGTCTTCTCCAACTTTTCCCCTACTTTCCATATCACCAAGAGGATGCATATGAAACTTCATCAGACCAGTGTCCATATTCCTTGCCAGACTATCAACACTAACACATAATATATCGTAAATGTGGAAATCATAACACTCTGTAAATACACCATCTTCAGATATTCTGCTTTAGGACATTATGATGAGATTACTTCTCCAAGAAATAATTGGTCAATTTAGGTGTGTGAAGTCCCACACACAAGCCTTCTTGGAATAGGTTAAGGAACTTGTTAAAGAAATGTAGGAAGAAGGATATAATTGCTTGGGTTTGTTACTTCTTTGCAGAAATTACTTTGGGAGATACACACTCAGATGTTTTACAGTTGAATGTGTTAAAACACCACAATAAGAGCTGCAATCTGTCCCTGGCTTGTTAGGAAACCTTGCCACAGAGCCTTCCATATCTGTTATTCTGATCACACTCCTAGCAAGTGCTTTGCAATTTACTAGCAAAAATATATAAAATAGTTAATTCTGTTACATACTTTGTGATTTTAATGCTAATCCTTCTTCCAGTTTGCATGTCAAAGTTCTCACTGATCTCAGCAGAAGCCAGATCAAGGGTTTTGGTAACACTTTTGGAAAGCTAAGGATTTTTCTGACACCCAGGTAAAAGTTTCCAGCAGAGCTGAGATAGACTAGATCGATATTTGTCAAAGGGTTTTTCTATATGAGTTGTATGATAGAGACTAATGGGTGGGGGATGGATTTGTTTTATTTGATTTTTTTTAAACACATTGCTCTCTAGCTTTAGAAAATTCAGTTTTACCTCTACCAATCCCGTGTCAACCACCCATGGGGTAACAACTACTGAAACCACTCTCCTTTGGTATTCTGAAAACCAGTATTTTATGTGTTATCTGCCAGCTAACCCAAACTTCTTTTCCAGTGTATCAAATGATTTCAGAAGCAGGAGTAACACTTTATTTTAGCTATTTCACTTTCTCAGGCTTTATCCTATCATTTAGTAATTGGTTGCAAGACCTGTACAAACTACAACTTGTCCTATACTGCAAAAATGGCAATACTTTACTTAATTTTGGTCCAACATTTGCATTAAAGTCCAATGAAAATTCTGCCTCACTTATCAAGGTTGTCTGCCACCAATGTTGGAGCCACCACTTTTCTTCTGTACTGCAGTGGGTCCATTTTGCTTCTCAGTGACAAGAACTGCAATAATACAAGAAATAAAGCCTGCTTATTATCATTTTGCATTGGTTAAGCAGTAGAAAAACAACACTTAAAGATGCAGATGTAAAATATCTGAAAAATTAGTTTAGATGAGAATTAAAAAGATTATTGGTGCTGTGTGATTCCTAGAATGTGTATGTATCTGCTGGCATTCATAGGCAGCACTACAGAAGCTGTTAAAGCCCTTTGAAATGTCAGGAACAGTCGGTTTCAAAACAAAGACACAGGTGGGAAATTCAGGGTGGGGAAGAGAAATCATTCAAACATTCAAGCTACACTCTGCTCATTCCAGCAGCTCTCCCTGCTCATGACCCATAGATCTTTAAAATGCCTTGTTTAAATATCCTCAAATATATTAAAAAAAAAAAAAAAGAGTTGTCAGCTGGCCACAGACCACACATTCCAAAACTGAAGTAGAAAGGAATGTGAATGGGTGGGTGGGGGAAAGGAAGGAAATCAGATTTAGTATTGAAAACAAGACTAAACTGAGAAGCTGCTGATGTGCATTCAAGCAGTTGCAGTGGGCAAGAAAATAAGTGGTGAATAGCAATTTACTCTTTTACTTTGAAGGTTTTATTTTATTTCATCACTATAACATCATTTATGAGATATTAAAGACAGGAAGTAAGTTCAGGGAAGCTGCAGGCCATCTACAGGTCAAAAAAATGGTTAATATTTCTTTTTTCAGAATGAAGTAATATCTCAGGAGATACTGGTAAATGAATTCATTTAATCAAAGGCTGAGCAAGTATAGAGTCCCAAAGGCAATGAGAATCATAAAAGATTATGAAATAAATGAGTCAGTTTGAAGATGGGGACCAAAAGTTTGAGCTACTTCCAACATAAAAGTATTTCAGGGATTTTTGCATTTGTTGTTAGATTAACAGTAATGTGTCAGAAAAGTGAGTGTGTCTGACTGATCCATAGTTAATATTACCTACCTTGGCCTTGGGAAAAGGGAGATAAAAGAAAGTAGTGAGGAAAATTAGAGTGTTATTAGCTTTTTAGTCTGAGCAGTACTTAGTCTAGAAATTTAGTCTCTATTAATTCTCCAGTAACAACTTCATCAAATTACTTCTTGCTTTTTATCACTCTTTCTCAGAGTCTAAATCAGCTTTTTCTCTATTTCTGGAAGGATCTCAATGGCAGGACCCCAGCTGGATTTTAGTAGTGTCAGCAAAACCCAAAAGATCTAGAAGGGTCTTCAATCAGCAATACAGACAAAGAAACGGAGGCAGGAAATAGACAAATTAAAAGCACATATTGCTACCAGCACTGTCAGGTTATTTACTTGGATGACAAAAGAAGGAATTGGAATTATCAGAAGAAATGCTGTATTTTCTTTTGTGCCAAAGACCTTAACATGTTTGAAAATATTTTCTGCCTGTCATTTTTTTTCAAAGACTTCAGAGATTAAATTGCTGCTGTTTATTCAACATCTCTGTTGGTTCAGCTGGTTCTGAACTTTTTACCAGAGTAGGATACATCACACGGTATTGGAGGTTATTGCATACTTTTATTGTGAGTATCAAAATGAGACAGAGTGGGACATTCTATAACAGGAAGGTGTGATTAAACTACTTTTAGGAGGAAAAGGTGAAAGTGTCTTTGGTAAAGTGAGGGGGCAGGACTAGACTCTGTCCCCAAAGGAGGAAAGATTTGAGGTGATGAACACTGCTGCTGCTCAGGAGTCAGCTCTTTAATTGACATACTTCTCTCTGCTAGTCAGCTGGCCAAGAAGTTCTTCCAAGAAGCCAACCCCTTGATCTAGTTGAAGAATGGTCATTGATCTGATCAGCACTAGTTGTATGAACTGAACTCTTATTTTAGGAATGAGGATAATAACATAAGATTCCTTCACTGGCTTAACAGCAGGTTCTTGTAGGTAGGACAGCCAAACCTTTACATCCCTGGAATAGAAGCTCTGAGAAAAGGCTGGCCCTAAGTAACCGCTCTGCATCTGACCTTTCTTTATCACACACTTCCTCATCATTGCTTATGGAGCCCTCTTCATAAGCCTTTACAATATTGACAACATTTTATTAGCACTTCTAAATGCTTCAGAAATACTGAAGGGAGAATTATTGTTTATTTTTTGCTGGCCTTGCTCCCTTTTGATTGAAAAAGTCATTAACAAGGTTTGAATTTGGAACAAGTCTATGTGAGCATCACTACATTCATAATTTTAAATTTCAAAATGCTTTTGCATCTCTCTTCCCCAAATGTATGAAACAAATATGTCAGAAAAAGGTTTCTAGATGACACAAAATTTCCCTAATTTTGTAAAAAGTAAACAAATAAAAGAACCCTCAAAAGAAGCAAAAGAGCAGAAGGATTTGCCTTATTTGACTCTTCATGGATTTGTATAAAATATCTCACAGACTTTTTCCCCCTCTTGGAATTTCTGTCAAATTCACCAAATCAAATCTACTGAATCAAAATGGATGTTTAATTTACTATCATGGTATTCAAACCTACATGTAACTTAAATCCTGTGAAAAGAAAAAAAAAAGTAACTTAAACATCAGGCATACATATCTCAGAGCTTATACTCTCAGGTGCAGGTATAACAGGAAGAGTGCTTTTCTACTTCTATATGTTTCCTATCAAATTTAGAACAAACATTTTAATACAAGATAATAGGAAGTTAGTAATATCAAGATAAAAAATAGGAAACAAATTGATACTGAGGCAACAGAGGAAGTGTTTTACTCAAGAAAATATTTTGGTTTGCTACTATTTCCTGTATGCTGTCCTGCTGTTTTCCTTAAAGATTATTCAGAAAGTTTATTTTAATATTCCCTCTTAAAAGTCTAGTAAAAATGGGAATTTTTAGTCATTCATTTTCTCATACTAATAGAATTTATAACAAGATTATCAAATAATAGGACAATCCTTCTGTCATTGTGTCCATAGCTATTGTACAGATCATGCAGAATTTGGAATACTACAATCCGTCAAAACTGGTAACCCAAATAAATGAGAATTTATCATGAAACAGACTAAAGGGGAAAAAAGTAGGAAATAAACTTTCAGTCTGAGTTGTGTAATTCTCCGTTGCCATTACACTGCCCAAGACCTTCCTTCAGTCTGGTTCTCTTCCAATAAAACCTCCCTTTCCCTGTCCCTAAATCAAACTTCAGCCTAATGTACCTGAGATTAATCTAAAACAAAAAACACATTACAGATCCTCTCATCTGCACAAAATGTAGTAGGCTCATGCAAATATGTAGGAAGTAAGTTAAAGATGTTATTGTTAACAGCAGAGAAGCATTAGGCTTCATAGACTATAGGGAAATAATTATTTAAACCCTATTTTTATTGCAAGGGTGCAGCGCTATGGTTGTGTGATAACCTACCAGCATGTGTATGGTTTTGTACTTTATAATAGGATGCACATATGCTTCATATTCTCCTGCAGATTACCCTTTTTTAAAATAATCTTGCCCTTTGTTTAAATAACTTTAAAATGCTTCTACTTTCTATTATAGCTGTAACATTATTAATTGCAAAATTACAGTAATATGAGATTTTAGTTAGGTTAAGAGAAAACAAATCTGAAACTACTTAGACCTAATATATTTTGAAGAGAAAATGGTTCTAACTGGATCTATAAATCCAGGAAGGAAGCTAACATAAACACAAAAGGTGCTATGTAATATATTGTAAAAACTAATATGGTATTATACTTAAGCAAATAAAACTTCTGAATTTCTAAAATTTTTCCGTAAGCAAAAGCTTTAAGGAGGTAACATCAGATGACTAAGAAATCCTGTGACAGATTTTTCACTGAAAGGAGAATCAAACATCACCTATCCAGGTGTGTCTTCACTTTCTAGTTGTCCAGTTTTATTGTATGGTCCATAGGCCCAGTAGATCATAACACAATAATATAATTAATAATTATTTGGTGCCTGCAGTCTTCCTTTCACCTGCATCACTTGGTGCATGTGCCCTCTTGTAATCGAAACCAGTCAGCCTCCCATGTGGGCTGAAGGAATTCAAGACAGAGAATTTTCGAAGTAATCTAAGGGATTTAATTTCAATAACCAATATGCCTCTAAATCCCCCTGAGTGCTTTGAATAGTCCCAGCTCAAACTACAAGCATGCTAAATCTCAGGTGAATCTATTAATTACATTGATCTGTTTGCTTTAAAAAGGAATATTCAGTTTATTACAAACAAATACCTTCCCAAGCTTTTTTCCCTGGGATTCTTCATTTTAATTTTGATCCTGTGTCTCTGTGTGAATCAGATATTCAAAAGTTTCCAGAACATTAAACTTGATATAAGTTTAAATGGCAACTCTGATTCCCTACAATGGTTACTGTGTGGAATTACTTCTAGTTTCAATAACATCCATTTTGTTTAGTTCTTTACAATTCAAGCTAAAAATAAGGTTAAAAAACAGCATCGTTGGTCCAGCCGTTATCTTGGCTATGATCATTTCTCCTCCTCAAGAAATGTAAGCAAATGTCAGCATTTTCTCTCCAAAGTGAATGTAACTGCCATAGAGATTACTGTTCAGCACACTACATATCTCTTTTGCAATCTGTACATTAAAGCAAAATCTAGAAAGTGTTACACAAAAATTTTCCAGTAGTGGCTGAATGCACATTAGATGCTGTTAAATGTCAGTTGGCAATATAACTTGCATTCTACTGCATGAGCGATCACTGGAGGCAATGCCTTTCACCAGCAGTCTAAAAATGGTTCTGGTGATAAGATAAAGCTAATACTTACACGTGTAGGTCTGGATACTGCAATCCCTCTTATTTACATGGGGAAACAATTGGACTCAGTGTGTGTGTGTATATTTCAGAAAAGCAAGGAGGAATTTCTTTCCCAGTCCTTGCAATGAGACTGGGTTTATTCACACTGAAAAATGACCACACATGCCATTGAAACTGTGTTTATTTTTGATTCACTAAAAAAGGAACTACTTGTCTTTCAGAATGCACATACTTTTTGCGTGTTCTGATTGCAGACATGGGCTGGAGTAGATTAGCTATCTCAGGAGTATGGAAAATGAAATGTCTTTTCAAGTGTGTATTAAGTACCACAGAGAGCATGTAATTGTAATGACTCACAGCTATTGCTAGTGATAAATCCACAGAGCCGTTAGATGAAGTGAAAAAAAAGTTGACACTGTTACAGCTTGTCTCAAGAAGATGAGCATGCATATGTTCAGACTGCTGTTATTATTACCATAACTATCACCATAGGGCTGAGTAGGCATAACCATTTTGTGCTAGTCATTGTACAAAACACATTAAAAAATCTTTAACAAAAGCACAACAATTTTAAGCAGAGGAAAAGCATCAAGCAAAAGAATTAAAGGCAGCGAAGCAGAAACATATAAAATACAAGGATGACAGACAGCTCAACACCATGAGGTGGTTTTTGGGGATACCACGAGCATAATTATTTTCAAGTACCTATTTTTTTGTAAGGCAAGAGACAAGCAGCAAATGACTTGTCACCTACAGTACTTTATGGTAGAAATGGAGAAGTGTTCACCTCTTGTGAGACCTTCACTGGAACTTGTGAAAGTTTCTTGACACCAGTATTTGAGATTATCCTGAGGATAATCAAGGGAAAAAGATGCCATTTCATGAGAACAGATTAAAAGATTTAGACTTTTGTTTGTTTTGCCTAATAAAATGTGGGAAGTAGTATTGATGTGATAAATACATCACAGGTAAATACTAGAAGGGAGGGAAAAGTTTTACAATACACTTGGTATAGAAATAAATAGCTACAATGTTGATGGGCAGTCTCTAGCCATTAGTGAGAAAAATTCTGGAATAGCTTCCCAAAAGATGGTTAGTTGGAGTCTGAACTAATTCTTTTTAAGATTGCACTAAATTAATTTTATATTACATGACTTCTATAGCAGTTTACTTGCCTATATATAATAAGACAAAGTACCTTCCTTTCACTTTTTGTGGTTTGTTTATTGGCCCAAATTTTAGTCTCTGATCTTGGGTGAAAAGAAGTCCCTACTCTCTTCTTTATAGAGAGTTTTATATCATAGGAACAGTAGGAAAACTGTAGTGTAATTAGACACAAACAGGCATCAGCCCCTAAAATCAGTGCGGATCCTTAGGAAGTAAATATCTGCTTACATGGATTAAAGTGTCATTCAGGATTATAGATTAGTCTTCAACATGTTTATAGAGAAAAAAAAACCTTACAATATGTTCTGCACTTCCATGGAATTAGGGAGGTTAGTGTTAGGCTTCCACAGACAGTAATTCATCATTTTTCCTCATGAATGAATGGGTTGTGTACGATTAATGCAGCTTACAGATGACCTGCAATCCATGTTGCATAACACAAGGTCTGGTACATACCCAGTGATTGGCAAAATCAATCATTTAATTTGTGCTTAATTACTGCCAACAGTTTTATAACACCCTTAAAAATTCATGAAGTAGTAAGGGACAAGTTTTCAGCTTGAGATAATGGTTTAATAATTTAAAAACAAATATTTACCCTTGCCCTTCAGGTAGGAAAGTTTATCATTTAGTCCACTTATTTGTATATTTTCTCTGCCATGTAATGTTTACACTTTCTCCTAACTTTCTAGGAGCCTATAAAGAATGGCATTTCAGGAAATACACTGCATACCTTTACCGTACAAAGTTTATTTTAAACAAATTTGGGGGAAGAAAAAAAATTCAGTTACCTTAATTGCTTTTTTTTTTGCCTTTCTTTTTTTTCCTGATTACATGAATAACAGTAGGTTTCTAGTAAGCAAAGCTGCAGATAACAATGTAGTAGATATTCCTTCATGTTTCCAGCAGTACAGAAGTAATCCTATGCCTTCTAATTACTTGAAATAAGGCTTTCATGATTATTCCATCAGAATATGAATGAGATAAAAACTATTATAATGTTTTAAATACAAGAGATTATTCAGATCAAAATTAATTATTTGTGTCCAGGAGGTTGTTGTATTTTGTTAATTTCTTTTGGTTTGGTTTAAGTCTCTGTTCAGATAGAGGCAGTAAATTTCTTGCTCCAGTTTTGTCACTTACCAAGAACCCTTGCTCATTTGTATTGAAGCAAGTAGGAGTTTTTCTTATGACTGTAGGAGAAAAAGAAAGTGGCTACAGGGAAAAAGGAGAAGAAGAAGAAAAAAGAAGGAATGAAAAAAGAATACATGGAGTAGAAGGGGATATTTTGAAGAAAACACCAGATAATTCATTGGTGGTGTTTACTGGTTAATGTTCATTTCTGAAATGGAGGCTGGCTTCCTGCATCACTCACTGACTTAAATGGTTTCATTAATTTGACATTTATGACACTGTGGTGTTCAAAAGGCATGTTTTGCTGCTGAACTCTCAACTCCACATAAGCAAAATTACCCAAATGGCATCAGAGTTGACAGCTTATCCCCCTTGTCTCATGTGTTACAAGACCTCTGTGAGTGGATTTTTGAGTTGATAAACCAAGCTGTCTTCTATGATTACTAGTTCTTCCTTATTTTACTGTTGATTCATGTCTGAAATTTCTCCATGTGTTTATTTACCAGACTGATTCAAAGTTTTTTTTAAAAACTAATTTAGGCTTCTGGAATGTCCACAAAAACATTATATGATTTTTTTGGTTAGTACTGTTTTTTCTTTCTTAAACTTTGCTTATTAGATATTTTTGAGGTGTTCTGGGTCAATTCTGTCATGGATTATGATTAAAATAATTCTTTAGGTCCAGAAGATAGCCTTTAAATTAAATATGGAATAGTATTTCTTAGGCAACCCCCTCTGCAGATGCTCTCTACTAACAGAGATATTTTATTTCTGTGTAGGTTGTTAGTCACTTTTTCATTTGGATGTTTACTTTTGAGGTTGAAATTCAGCTGAGAGAAGGAATGGCTCAGCCTACAACCTGTACACAAAATTGATGCTTTCTCCCTTTGAGTTTTGGATACAAAAGGTACAGTATATGATTGATGGAATTATTGACTAAGTGCAATGGCTCAGAAAAATAAAATAAAAAGAACAAAACCCAAAAACCATGGCTTTTAAGTTTGTATTACTTCAGTGTTTTTTTCTAGAAAATGACAACTTCTCTTCTGTACTTTTATTATGTATCCTTTTGTCCAAATCTTATTATTTGATTGATGTGTCTGTGACATCTATCAGTCAGAGAGAGCATCTTCATATCAGCCCTCCAGCTGCTTGTAATGCTATTAAACATAGTAGAATGTAATGCAGAGAAAGAAAAAGAAGAAAAAAGGATGAGTTAAATAACATATGAAGATCCACACTTGAGAGATTTCTGAAATTATAACAATATTCTCAAGGAAATTGTGGCATAATGGCTAGGTAATGGTTTTTACACCTCTCTGATCTATACAGTTTATTAGTTTAATGCTGTACTTTGCTGATGTTTTTTTACAAAACTCAGTGAGAAACTTCCATTAAGGTTCTCATCATTAGCAAATGAGAGGTTGGAGGGATGTCGATAGCAAACAGGCTTCCAGAGGCCACTCATGTCTCCTGATCTCTGATAAACAGCCTACAACCAGCTCTTGGGCCATTTCCAATAGGGTTAGTAGTAATGTCTACGTGAAACATGTAGCAACAGCGATAAGGAATTTTAAGCACTTACACCAGTCTGTTGTAAAAAATAAAAAAAAATAAATAAAAAAGTGTGTTCTTGGGAAACAAATAGCAAGAGACAGAGTGAAGAATTTAATGATTAGTCTTAGAATTTATCCACAATGCTTTTAGTGTTACCATGAAAGTGGCAAATGGAAAATAAATTTAGGTGTTACTTGCTGTCAGGAAGCCAAAGGACAACAGAGAGCATGAAAGAAATGCTTGCTTTGAACACAGCACAGCCCAGTTAGGACAATCCTATTAGATCCAAGCTTTCCCTACATGGACATATCCTGGGTACCCTTTATCACAGAATCACAGAATATTGTGAGTTGGAAGGGACCCACAAGGATCATCAAGTCCAACTCTTAAGTGCATGGCCCATGTGGGGATGAAACACACAACCCTGGTGTTATCAGCACCATGCTCTAACCAACTGAGCTTGTCTCATGGTCATATGTTTGGAAACTGACAGGTTTTTAGGAAAAAAAACAGTCTCCATAAATCAACAATGTAATTAAATACAGCAATGGGTAAAATTCATTGTGAGTAAATGGCAACTGAGTGATATCATCATAACTGATTTGCAAAATATCAGGGCTCTTGCAATCCCACATGAAATGCTGTCCTAAAGAATCACATGTCACAAAGGGCCAAAGTGATTTTGTATTTGCTGAGGAAATGTTTCCAAGTGGCAGAGACTGTGGATGCCCTTCTGTACATGAAAATAAATCTAAAAAGTGGATCTCATATAGGAAGATGCCAAGATAGCCATACACTGAAGACTTCTATTGCAACCATTGCGAGTTGTGGTTAAACTGTTGCACAATTTTGTGGAATTTTGTTTGAGAGCTTGGTCTTTGGTGTCCTCTGAGCACATGAGTATCTCAGCTCTTATTTTAATAGTAGTGCCTTTTCCTGATCTGAACAATGATGTTTGAAATTGTGAACTTTTACCTATCATAGTCTTCAATACTGTTGAAAAAATAAATAAAACACATAGTTTTTTTCCACCAATCTACACAGATTAGATTTTTGTTACTGAGATAAAATATAATAAATCTCCTTGAACACCTACTCTGCTTGTTCTTCATGGTAATATAAGAAACTTGCTTTCACATTTTAAACATCCTCCTTTTTGTTTTTAAGGGAAATATGGCACAGCTGTGGTAATGCAAAAACGCCACTTCCTCATATATAGGAAGAATTGAGAAAAAGTAAATTGTTAAACAAGGTGTTGTCTCTAGCACTTCTCCCTCACTGGGGAACTCTGCAGTTGCTTTTGTCACCTAACAATAAGTTAAAAGGCTCATTTGGTTGTTAGGACAGAAACGCAGCTTTCTGCCTGGATGTTCAAGATACCATCATTTCCCTAATGAGACTTTAGTTGATGCCTCCTTTTCTCAGAGTTTTTTCTTTTGAAGTCAATGTTTTAGCAGCAAAAGGTAGCATAATGCACTGACAGAAAATTACAGTATTTTATGAATCATTAAATGAGAATGGCAAAGATTGAAGTTTATTAACTGAGACAGCAATTGCCTTTGACAGTAAATATTTACAACTACACTGAGCTGCAACAAGCTGAAAGAAAAAGAATTCCAACAGTCTTCTGTCCATTTCTTGTCAACAGAAATGGACATGTCCTAGCCTTAGTCCATGTGTCCTTCCTGAGTACATACATAGACATAAGTAATCCCTGAGCACAAGTACTTTAGAGGTGTCAGCAGCCATAAGAGTAACTGGACAAAGTCAAAGTCATGGCTTTGTTTCACATCCATATTGATTTGCAGAGTCAGAGCAGAGCTAAGGAGCAAAGCTTTTAGCCTCCTACAGCTTACTCTGGGCACTCTTGAAGGCACTATTAAGGTTTATTGCATGAGCTTTTCATTTCTAAATACTCATTTGGCTGGTCATTGTAAAGTAGGACCTAAGGAACCCTTTCAAAGAGTAGTATATCTGACCTTCCATTAACAGGTTTTTAAATACCCATTTGGAAATAGTCTTTAGTATTTAGGTTAACCATTCCTGCTGAGAGCAAAACACATTATGGATGCAATGTAAGTAAAATAAAACTGAATTTTACAGTCATTTCTATTTAAAAAAACATCTAGTTAGAGGATACCATACCTTTTATATGAATTTACAAATAGAAACTTTCAAAATTCAAATTTCAAAATTGCTACAGAATTTATATGTCTATATAAAATTTTTAAGCATACAATATTTTTTTTTAATTCCTGAAATCTTATCCATAAACTAAAATCAAAACAAAAGAAAAAAACTGAAATCTATGTGTATAATTTCCCACTGGGGTTCTGCTGCATGTCTTTTTGGTTTCAGTGATTTTGGAGTCAGAAGCAATTATTTAATTCTCTTTTTGTGATAACCCCTTAATGGTCATCTCTGTGAGAAAGCCAGCTGGGTAATTTAAATCAGAACAATGACAAAGAGGGCAAAGTGAATGGTGAAACTGCTACAGATGCAGAAAGTAGATTTTTGCATGCAAAGGGGTAATACTCAAAGTTCTCTAGCAGATCAGTTGCCTTTAAAAATGGGCTACTAAAAAGGGATCACATTAACATCTTTAATGACTGTTAAAAACAGGCCATGTATGAGTCATTGTATATGAAATCTTATTACCAGATGTCAGAGAGGTGGAAAGTGGCAAAATATGAGGTTTAATCTCTGTCTTCAGCTTTGCTTTATGTGGGATTCAGCAGTAAAGACAGATCTTTCCAAAACACCTACAAAGTCTGAAACTTCCAGATATCTCCTTAAGTAGTGTTTTTCTCTATTGGATTTTAAAGTTGATTGATGACATGCAAGTCTGAGCTTATCTTCCGATTAAGCATCAGAACAGACTACAGCAGGCAATTTGTTTAATGTTCTATTAATACAAACCCACCCACACTGCAAATGGAGAAGAGAGTAAGACTAGGTTTCAAAAACTTCTGGCTCATATAAAATTTTGAAAGCCAAAGACAAATTTTAGGTATGCAGAGTTTTAATAAGGGTGGGGGGGGGGGCTGGGAAGGTTGTGAGTCAGTAACAAAAAAATATTTGCCTTTCTTTTTTAAATGCCCTATAAGTTAAATTATCTATATTCTTAATTATCTGAATTACATTGTCTAAGTGATTTAAGCACTTTTGGATCTTATCCAGTAGGAGTAAAGTTTGTTTAGTCTCTGTAGCCTGCAAATACCAGAATGCATCTCAGAAATTCAGCTAATGAATCAGGATGAGATTAAACAGCAAGTTTATTCACACAAATATCTTGATTTTACTGATTTTTTGAAAGCGGCAAACCTAGTGCAACCCATCCTCTTTAGGACTTTCTTCCCTTTAGTCTTACACTTCCTGACCTTTCCAACAATTCCAGCTTGCCTTCTCATTTCTGCTATTGCATCATCCTCTCCAATGTCCACCATCTCTCTGCAAGTAGCCTAGCCCTCAGTACCTTCTTTGACTCCTCTCTCTGTAAGAAGCAATTTATACTGCAGCTGTTTCTGAGTCATGAGCCAGATTCTTGCCTCACTGGTATGTGCCAGAAAGAAGGAAATGGTGCTGAGCCTTGCAGTATATGCTTTTCCAATGTGGAGGTACTAACCCAATTGTCCTTCTAATGCAGTGACTATCCATTTTCACAAAAGTTACAGAAGCTTCATATGTCTAAACATTTTCTCCTTCCTTTAAATTTGTTTGAAATCAGACAACATATTGCAAAGTTGTTTAGGAAAACAGACAGGTATCATAAGGTATTATTCCATCCAGAAACAAAACTAAGAGTATCCAGATTTCTCCTCCCTGCTACAGCTACACTGGGGTGAGTTGCAGGTAGTCAAACCCAGGAACATTCTTTGCAGACACATTACCATGCTCCATTATTTCAGAACTTCATTCTGAACCTGAAGGATAGAGGGAATGGTAAGGTTGGAGTGCTCTCACGATCCATAAACATCTTCAAATTGAGAGAGCTTGGCTCCTTGGGATCAGCGTGATAAATAAGCATATATGACTTGGAAGGGTTGTCAGTGAGATGTATAAGCCATTCAATGAGATTAATAAACATTTCATATTGTCATTTAGAACTAAGTATGACAAATGTAGATGGGGCTGATGATAGTTTTCAGTCAATGTTATGATTAATTAGACAGGCGACCTATCAGTGTAGTGGCACTAACACATTTATAGTAAATGGCCATTTTTCAGGATTGTCTCCTAAGGTTTTGGCGTACAAAAGCTTCCAATAACTTCAATAACAGTATAAAGGAAGAAGTGAACAAAGCAGCAAGAGGTGTATGTTTCCCCTCTTCTACTCACTGAAAGCACCTAAGTCTGTAGGAAAGGGATATTGAAGAAGTAGAGCATGCTCTTGTTTATCCTGAATCTATGAAAACCCTTTTCTACAATGTCTGCATAATTTGAAGAGGAAGGGCAAGAGCCAGAAAGAAGCAGATAGGTTTGCCGTAAATTCTAGTGAGGAAAAGAGGTGTTTAATAATGTATAAAGACCAGTTAGTTCCCCAGTGGTTTGAATCTCTGAATACAGGTTTCTCTGGAGCCTTCTTGTATGGTAGGCACCTCAAGTAACCTTAACCATGTAGTCCCATCCACTTCAATGACAAACAAGGAGGACTAGAGAAGTTGAGAGGAAGGCTTTTCTGAGTGAATTAGAAACCTTCACATGTCCTGCTTTGTTTCTCGGGTCTAGAGATAAAAGACTTTTTTCTCTCTATGTTGTATCTACATATAGATTATTCCCACATAATCTATAATCAAAACTATTTTTCTGTTGGTTACTGTATTAACTATATTCAGAATTTTTTGTTAAATCATAACTATGCAATAAAAAGTTTTGAAAGTGCTTATTTCAGCAAAAGTATTGGATCTTTCCTCTGATAGAATGGCAGCATTTAATACCTCTACATGCTGAGCAGTAGTCAATGTTTAATCATGTACTAAGCCCGTAAATACTGTTAAATTCCTTTACATTTACTATTTTATATACACTTGATTGAAATGTCCCATATTCTAAAGTAGAAATCATTAGTGGATTTGTTAGCTCCTCTGACCTTTATAACGTGTAACCAGAATTAATTATTGCATTGAAGCATTTGCTGTAACTTGTCATTAAGTGATTATTGCAGAGCAAGAATGCAGAATCTCAGTGAATTAATCAGTGACCTATATTTTCTGGTGCTTCTGCTTAAATTTAGCCTCGGTCAGAATGACGGAAGATCTGTCCAATTGCATTCTTGTTAAATGTTCTCAACTGAACAAGTCTGGTTACTGTCACTCAGTGAATAAAGGAGTGCTTTCTTCACAATGCTGTCACACATGGATTGGTATATTGATGGGAACTTTTAATTCATTCAGCTGTGTCCACACAGCCTCCCCAAACCGTGTAGGAAGCAGGACACTGCTGTCTGCAAGCAATGAGAGCAGTGCCGCTGAGTATGCTGGAAGCAAGTTTGAAACATAAATTATTAATCTACTTTTACTTTAGAGCACTCAGCAATGGCAAAGATGTTTTTCTTCAAACCTACTCGAATACTGTGATAGACACCAGTAATTTAGCAGTTTAGAATCAATGTGCTGCAGCAATTTACTTGTACCATGATGTATGCCCAGGAGGATGGAAAAAGTGATAACCTCATGGTAAACGGCAGATTCTGACAATAAACAAAAATGTTATGGCTATTTTGAGAGAGAACTTTTTCCTCACCCATATTTAACAAGCAAGTAAAAAGTAATTTTTAAATAAAAGACAATGCACTAGTATGGTACTAATACTATACAGATATATTTCCCCCCAGAAGAAAATGAAAGGACCACCTTCAATAATGAGATACATTTTGAACAATGAACCATAGCATTTAAGATGCAATAACCATTTAATTGGATTCAGATTGTATTTGAAAAATAAAAAAGGTGTGGAAAAAATTAAATAGGTGGAGACAGGCTATGGGAAGTGTAGACTACATAGCTAGGAGAACATATCTAAAAGATAAATATATACTGCTGGTTGTTTGGTCAATACACTGTAGAGTTGTCAAAAAAAGGAGAGGTCAAACATATAGAAAAGATTCACATACTGATGTTTGTTAATTTTTATTTTTTTATATAGAGTGTCTGCAAGGATCAAGAATAAAATTAATAGATTGGGGTTGAAATGGAGAAACTGAAAGTCAAGATTGGAGGTACAAGAAAAGGGATTTTTTCTTCTTTTATTTACTGCTCTTGAATCTAGAAAATGTGTTTGGTGGGACCCATATGACAAAGTGTGGCAAGACCATTTTTTGCAATAGGCTTACTAAGCTAATGAGCATGGCTTTGAACTTTGTGGTTTGGCTTATTTTTGAAGGGCTGTGTGGGTGTGAGTGTGTTGTGAAAAATCTAAGTCTGAAGAGAAATGAAGAAATAGGAGCAAAGAGAGAGTGTCCAGGGGACACCTGTTGGGAGAGGCTGTTGTATGTCCCCTCAGAAAGTGTTACAAGTGAGGACCATTTTCAGGTGTGAGCACACACATGCCCACAGTGTGGCAAACAAACAGGAGTTAGAAATCTGTGTACAGCCACATAGCTCAGCATTTCTGGAAGCAGAGAAATTTGGTACTGTAATGGAAATACACAGACCTTTTAGATACAACCTAAAGTGAGGTGAAAATAGGATTCAGTCAGAAAACTGGCAGACAAGATCCCTCAGAAGGCTGCCCTGAAGGGCAAAGGGCCCAGAAGATCTAAGTGATCTTTAAGGACAAACTCTTTAGAGTAGAACAGAGTATCCTGATGGATGGGAAGCTGAGGACATCTGGTAAGAGAGATGAGGAACTCCTGAATGGGCTCCAGCACAAAGGGAGCATACAGGGAGCAAACATGGGGACAGGCTACCCAGGAAGAGTACAATAAAAATATATCCTGAACATGCAGGGCCAAAACCAGGCATGCTAAATATCTGCTGGGGTTGAAACTGGTGAGGAACATGGAGGGCAGCAAGGAAGACTCCTAAAATCATTGGAGCAAGAGGAAGGCTAAGCAAAATGCTTTTTCCTAGTGGCAAAGGATACAGAAACAGCCAAACTGCCCAGTACCTTCTTATCTTGGTCTTTACTGATAAGGTTTTCTCTCAGAGCTTTCAGCTCTAACTGACTTTTAGCAGAGTTCAGAGGATGAGTTCCTACACACAGAAAATAAAAAGTGAGTTGCAGATCCCTTAAGCCAACTGAACAGAACACAAGTCTGTAAGACTGGGTAGGACACATCCAAGATGCTGGGGCAGCTGGCTACCGTTGTCACTGAGTGATTTTCTGTCATCTTTGACAGCTTGTGGCAGTCAGGGAGATCCCTGGTGACTGAGTGAAGAAAGATGTCACTCATATTCAAGAAGAACAAGAAGAAGAATCCAGGAAACTACAGATTTGCTGTCCCATTACTTGTTCATTGCTGCTGAGCAAAAAAGACAATTTAAAATTTAAGCAAACTAGCTTTGCTTTTTAGGAGTTAAAATTAAATCAGTGTTTTCTTTCATAGATTTACAGGTGAAAAAACCCTGTTACCAATTGAATTCTGCCTTTAAAGTCTCAGTAGAAACATTTCAATATTCTGCATGTTTAACACAGAATTCATATCTGTTGTATTCGTATACAACAGCCCAACATTTGGGCATGTTGCATACTGGAACACATACTAATTGCGTGACAAAACAGTCATCTTTTGTCTGCAGATACTGAAAAAAGACATAAAATGAAACAGGGTAGAGCTTGAAGAAATACGCTTGTCTCTTCATGGCATAAAATTTACATACTATATATTTTTACCTTTTTCCCGAGCAAGTCTGTTTTCTTTTTCACTACATACTTATCTGCTTTGTTGAAACAGCTGTATCATCCTGGCAAAGTCTGAGTGAAGATCACAAATAATATTTGTATAGCAATTTTTAACTACTGTACAAACAGAAATAATCTCCTTCTTAATTGTCTTTTTCTTTCTATACATACAGTACATTTTTTATTCTTAAAAGGGATGATGACACTATGAAACCCCACCAGAATGGAAATGCACATCTTCTATCATAAACTATTTGAAGACTCTTACTTGCAATTATTTTTCTCACAGTTAAAAGTATAAAAAGCTTTTCTTGCTTTATAACAAAGTACTTATGCCCAGATTTGCAGAAATGATGGTACGATCTTCCACTTACTGGAGTACCTGGAACATAAAAGTAGCTGAGATGGGTCAAACTAAAGAACCACTTAACACTCAATCTTGTGTTTAGTAATGGTCACTACAGATGCTTCAGAAATGGTGCCAATGGTGCCACTTTAGAGTGACTATTCTTGCAGTACCTCCAGTTTTCATTATCTATAGTTTAGAGACTTCTTGAGTTTTAGATTGTGTCAGCAAATTCTGCTTAATAGCTTTGTTGAGTTTTCTTTCACCACTGAATTAATTACCTTATAACCCATTAATAACTTTGCATTTACTAAGTGGGGTGACAATGAGTTCCAAAGTTGAATTACATGTTATGAGAAACAGTGTTCCTTTTCTCCATTTCAGGTCTGCTGCCAGACAATTTTATTAGCCCTCCATGAATGTCAGAATTTATTACTATAACTCTTGTCATTTTCTTCTCAAGGCAGCCCTATGGCTCCTCACACACATACTCTTGTATTCAGAACTTCCTCACGCCCCTTTTTTCATAAGTACCACTGAAAAGATTAGTTTAACTCTTTTGTTTTTGTACTTTTTGTCCACGTGAGATGCCTGCATTCATTAATCTTTCCCACATCTCCAGCAGGTGTGCTGCCCTGTCATTCTAGCCATTTCCAGCTGGGTCATACAGTACAATTATACTTTTTCTACATTGGTATGGAATTTCAGTCCACGGGGATGGTGCATAACTGATGTGCAAAGTTTAGAGACATGCCAATTTTGTTACTTCATACAATGTGCATACATCACTGGCATGTTCCATTAGTATTATGGTAATACTTCCATATGGTACATCACACAGCTGACAGAAGCCTACCAATCAGAATAACATATCTATTCTAAGGATGAAAACTCACTGTAAATCTATTTACATATTTCCTCTTAACATCAATAAATCATGCAAAGAAGTAGTTATTTTGTGGCCTTTGATACAGAAACAGACATAATGGCTTACTTAGAGTAATTTAAAACTTCTCTCTACTACTAAAGTAGCACAGAGTTCCACTTGGTAGAGTGGGACAGTAGTCTGGTTTTTGCAGCCTCTGATGTAGAAGGAAATATTTCATATGGGTTGAAAGGACTGCACAAGCTAATGAAAAGGGAAACTGGGGAAAAAACCCTCTAAGTCCATTGAGGATTACTAAACAGATAGAAACAATGTCTAGTTTAGAAAGGCCCTGAATCGCAAGTGGCTAGAGGCTCTCAGAGGGAAATACCTTGCCTGTCTGATGCTATTTTCTGGACACCTGCTTTCACCAAGCAGCGTGAGACAGCTATGGAATTTTGTTCTGATCTAATGCAACTAGTCTCATGTTCCTATATTTAGTGATAACCTGAAGATTAACACAATCAGTCTCCAAAACACATACAGTCATATAAAATATGACCACAAATCCTACTAGCAGGTATAACCTAAAGTGTGTTTTTAAGATACTCTAAGTGGTAGCTATAGTTACTTAGAGTTTGTAAATATATATAATTTATTTACAGATTTTTGCATCTTTCCCTCCCGGCTTCCTTCCACAGGACCTCATTGTCTTCTAACTTATTCCAGGAACATGATCCTTTCACAGTTGTAGAAAAATTATTTACTGTTGGGCTAATGCCAGATGGGGCTTGGAAAGTCCTGATTCTTAAACATCTGCTCTCTTAAAGTAAAATTGGGCATAGTTTCAGCTTAATGAGTTGAAAGATAGATTTGTACTATCAGCTGAAGGTGTAGAGTGTATCTGACAGGCAGCTGCTGGAATCCATAGTCTTTTTAGATTTCAGATACTCATCAGAATAGAGGGAAAATATCTTAATAAGATGGAAAGATAACCATGAGAGAGGATGAAGCAATTCAAACCTGTTACCTTACTCTAAATTTATAATTAGGTATATCAAAGAGTTATATAAATAGAATTTAATCTCACAAAAGCTAATGAACATGATTGTAGCTGTTTTACAGATGGGTGGAAGACTTGGACTATGAGTGGGATGTATGCTAAAACTCCCAGCTGTTGCTTCTGTATTTCACATGAGACTATAAAAGCTTATAAAAACCTAACTCTGTTTTAGCTTCATGTGTGTGTGTATTTACTTTTCCTGACCGAAGGGTTATGTGACAGTTCAGTGCTCATTTTGTGGAAACCTGTGGTTGTAGCAGAAGGAAGCATCCGAAAATAATTTTCACAGAGGAAAGTAGCTTATTACAGTTTAATTAAGTTTGTTCCACAGCTTATGGGTAGAAAAAAGGATTGCATTCAGGAAGGGATGTGTAATATCTGTTGATGATATCTGTGATGTGTCACTTGTGTATATATCTATTTATTTGTGTAAACATTCATTCATTTGATTCAGCACTTCTTAAGACAAACATATGGTTCATCATACATACTTACAGTACTGTGTTTGACTTAATGAATTCACATAGATTTGATTTTTCTCTTTGAGCAAATAACTTGAGATGTTTCTAAGGAATGGCACATCTGCACTTGAGATTTGGAAATCACATAACAGGATGCAATTTTTCACACGGAGTGCAACTGAGGGACTTGGTCCAAAACCTGATGAAAGTGTTAGCCATAGAAATATAACCTTATAAGCTTCCTTTTGTGACTTCCTTTTTCCATGTTCACTTGACATTTCTTTTACCTAATGGAGAAAGGTACAGTTTTTCCCAAATACTTTAAGCAATCACTGTGCAAACATAATATTCTTTGTAGGTGCTTGCCTACAGCACACGAGTGCCAGCTACAAAATAACTTTAATTTAGCTGACAAGAATCCACTCCAGACCACTGTAACATGTTTAAACAAAGCAGCTGTAAAACACCCAGAGAACAAAACGTAACTCTGTTAAGTGCTCCGTACACACATTTTGAACTATTTTTACAAGTAGTTGCACTGGAAAATGTTACTCTAAATAAACACAAAAAAAAAATGCTGCCCAGAAATACTTCACTTGATATTTTAGACATGTATAAGAAAATTAAGAAATACAAATCTTTTTTGTGTTATGCAAAGTATTACTGTACTGATTGTGTTATGCTTCCAGGTTTGTGACTGATGCACAGAAGATATAAATGTTACATTGTTCTTAAAGACACTTATGTCCATGGATGTCAGGGCATCAGGTGCAACTGAACAACAGAATGAGAAAGCGTCTGCACGTTTAGAAGTCTTTAAAAAGTAACATCAACTTTCTGCTAAAGTGATGTTACACAATGGGTTAAAAAAGGAGACAACTCTAGATTCATTTAATAAACTATGTTTTTATAGGACTCTGAAGAGTTCCATCATTTCTTATAAAATGTATTACCCTAGTGACAGGCTTTTGTCCTGAAAACGTAGCAACTGAAAAGATGCTAAAAAAAAAAAAAAACGAAAAAAAAAACCCACAACACACACCAAAAACCAAAAAAAACCTGAATGCAAGAAGAACAAGGAAAAAAATTCTCAGATAGATTATTTCCATCCTGAATTTTATTCACAACAGGCATAAAAACTAAATTTTAAATAAAACATACCTTAGCAACTGGCGTACCTAACTTGAGCTATAGAGGGCATTTGATCCGGTCTAGGTGACAAAAGAGAAATTCACCCTGAACATCTTTATTACAGACCTATTCCTGTTAGTGTCCAGGAGCCAGGACATGTATCTGAGTTTGTTTTGAGGAAGTTGCTGGGAAATCTGTCTGCTCTTTTACATGTGAAGGAAAAATAAACAAGGGCCTCTATAGGTGTGTGTAACCTGTATGATTCCAGAGTACTCTCTGCCTCTGGATGTTGGTTTGTTGCCTGCTTTTGTGTTACTCTCAGTGTGTGCTTTGCTCTCTGCCTGTCTTGCTTTCCTTGCACAGGCAGGGAAGGGAGTCCAGCTGCTGGTGTATGTTCCTGATAACAAGCAGGACAAAACCAGGACACATGAACGTGTCTGTTCCGCAGGCTGGATGCAGCCTACAAACATGATAATGCTCACACAGTCAACCTGGCACATTTCATAGAGTTCAGTCCTTTACGATCTATACCCAGAATATCATGGAATGGTTTAGGTTGGAAAAGACCTTTAAAGGTCATCTAGTCTAACTCCCCTGCAATGAGCAGGGACATCTTCAACTACATCAAGTTGTTCAGAGTCCAGTCCAGTCTGGCTTTCAATGTTTCCAGGGATAGGGCATCCACCACATCCTCTGGGCAACCTGTGACAGTGTTTTACCACTCTCCTCATAAAAAAAAAATAATTCTTTCTTATATGTAGTCTGAATTTACCCTCTTTTATTCTAAAACCATTATCCCTTGTCATATTGCTGCAGACCCTACTAAAAATTCTGTCACCATCTTTCCTGTAAGCCTCCTTTCAGAATTGAAAGGAAATATCTAAGTATTATCTAGAAAGAAAGATCTAATGAAAAGCTTTACTCCTCTGTTACCGTGCAACTCAGTACATTGAAGCTCAGGCTTTAGTCTTCTCCAAGGAAGAAAAGCCAGAAAAGGAGCTACTCTGGGTTGCAGGATAACTACACCCAGGAAGGAAGAATGGCTTCAAGAGCAGAGGTAGGTTGGAACATTTTGCATCTGCTTCTGTAGTATAAATAAACATAAACAGAGAAAATAACAACAAGAGGAAGTAAAATCAAAATGAAATACCCTTACAAACTTTTCTTCCCCTGGGGAAGCACTGAGTGTACAAACAATATAACACAGAAATGGAGATGCTGTATTTTTTCCCCACCCCTCATTGTGGCTCAGAAGGGAGCTTCTTAAATTATGATCCAAAGCATGATATAGGAAACCATACAGAAAATAACAGAGGATAAACAGTTTCCTGCCTGTAAACTGCATTTCACTGCCAATTTTGTACTGGATGGTTATACACAGATGGTGCAAGAATTTGATCCTGCAACCAGGGTTTTTTGCCAGCTGTGACAACTGAAGAATTAGATCAGCTTCTGTACTATGCCATAAAATGAACAATGACTGTTGTAATAATGTATCTTACAGATTCTTCCATGTGTTCATTATTTTTTGAATGATGAATGTAAATATTAAAATGCTGTGATATTTTTAAACTTGGCTTTAGAATACTGGAGTGGCTCTGTGGGAAAATCATTTGTCCCTGGCTGTGTAACAATCACTTTCCACCAGTCAAAGCTCTGGCTACAATCTGTTTCTAATTAATCAGGAAGACAAGACAGGGTGAGTTTTGTACTGAGACAATATCATACATAGTGGACTCACTGTAAAGTGCGCCAGACAAAGATGTGTTTAGTGCACTAAAAGGAACCATCTAATTATCTAGCTTGAGTCTTAACTTTTTCTGAAAAAAACCCCACACATTAAAGCATAACAAATAATCTTGATACAGTGAAATTATGTAGTGTAAAATAGTGATGCCTAGGCCAAACCAGAATATTTAGAATTTTAACAAAATTACCTAATTCTTCCAGAAGCCATGCAGAGTACAGAAAATTCAAAAATGTCAACAATCTAGTTCCTGTTTCAAAGCTAGGTGTTTGACTATTTGTCTTCAGTAATTTTTAGAGCTGGTAAGCATCAAAATAATTTTTACGGTTTAGGGAGTAAAATATGTGATGTCCCAAAATACAATGAAAATAGAGAAATTTAAGAAAAAATAGTTTGCCAGAGCCACTTCTATTTTTTAGCCAGCAGTAGTTCTTAGCTGCTGAATAGAGCTCTCTCTTGCAAGCCTTACTAACACAGATGGTTCAGCTAAAGTAAGGGGAGGCATTCATCTACCAGCTATGTGCAGGGGCAGACCATAAGAGAGAAAAATGATTTACTTTAGAAAATGGGAGTAATGGAAAATCTTGTTAACTTTTATTTTGCTCTTGCTCCTTTTATTCCTGATGTGAGGAGCACTGTAGTGAGTGCAGTGTGTCATTGCTCTTTGGGATGCTGGAAATAGAATAGGAATTGCTCCAGCAACAGAGCTTAGAAATGATAGTCAGTGAGTGTGTTTGTGAAAGAGGAGTTATGTCTGTTTATTATTCTGTCTTCTTTTGAAGAAGAACAGAGTTGTCCTATAATCTCTTAAAATTAAACTCTTCTCTAGCTCCTTACAGAATAGTATTTCTGATTTTGTTGTAAATACGAAGAGAAGTCCAGGGTACGGTTTCTGTACTTAAAACAAAATAATGGTCTGTTATTTCTAGATGAAGAAAGCAGTGAAATAACCTGTAGGCACTTTTAACTTCTGTTCATGCTATAACAGAGCAATGTCAGACAAAGTAATATTCCAAATGCACCAATTTAGCTGAACGATTGTTGTCATGTTAAAGATTAAAATCACAGATGACAGGAAGACCTACAGGTTGCTTTGTATACCAGCAAGCTGGAGATTTCAGCTGACTTTTACATATTAAGTAGTTCATGTGAGTGGGTGGGCTCCGTGGGCAGAAACTCTCCCAGGACTGAGATCTCACTTGATAATCTGGCTCCAGATATAAAAACGTTAACCATTGGAAACTTAACCCAGCAAGGGACTTCTTTCCCCCTGACCCCCCCACTCCACCCCCAACCTTCCATTTATGTAGCACACACCTTTTTTATCCCACCCCTCATAGTCTCATTCCTTATCAGTGAAATCCACAAAACAGATTTGTTCTGCAAGATTCTCCCCATTGACATGAGCACATGAACAATAAATATCCTAATTAATCCAGTCTGGTTTGTTTTAAGTTTTGATCTGCATTAATTTTCCAGTTGCTGTGCTCTGACCAGAATTCATCGGTATGTTCTTTGGGGATAGAATTTGTGTGAAAATCCTAGTTTCATTGACTATAAAGATAGTTTTAGGCTATGGGATTTCACTACTTTTCCCTCAACCCATAAGGCAAGGCACCTAGTCTGCACTTGGCCTATAAAACTGTGAATAATAATAGCAATTCAGAGGGAAAAGAACTTGTATCCGAATGAAGAGATTAAAGCCATAATAAAGTCAGCAGAAGCTAAACTAAATAGTGGGAGTCATTTTTCAACAGGGACTATTTTTGTGATGTACACTGAGTATGAGGATGCTAAGGCCAAGAATACCTGGGCTCAGAACTACTGCAAGACAAAGCTTTACTAAATACACCATGAGTTAAAAAAATAACAAGGCAAAACACTACCATCAAGCAACACAAACCAAGGAAGCAGAATGATGACTGATAGGTACCTTTCATCAGACATTCTCAGCTAAGGCTGTGAATCACCAGGGGCCAAAGAACTCCTTCCTGGAAGTTCTTGACAATATTTTTGTAATTGAACACAAATATAATAAATATTTTCCTTTAAATTAAGAGAATTGTTGCTTTATCACAATTACATGGATTTCTGATCTATGTGCAATTATACTAATTGATATTGACTATGAAATCTGTATTCATGGGAATTTTTTCATATATAGAAACACAATCTCTACTATTTCTCAATTGAGGAATTTCTAACCATAATGTACTGACTTGAATATTTTTGTTTCCATTTCTAGAGTATACAGATACCATGGAAAGGAGTTTATCCAAAACCAGACAACTCAGTTATCTCACTCTGTAACCTAAACCACAACTTATGGTACTGAAGCACATACACCTGTATTTGACCCGTCTAACCTGGTTTTATATCGCGTTTTTTAAAACCAATATTGAAGGGTAATTTATGTTTTCGTATTTGAATTAGGGATAGCACAATAAATCAGGTGGCTATCTGAGTAGTCAACGAGAATGTGAAAATACAATACCAAGGAATCAACAGCTCCACAGAACTAATCCTGACAAATAGAAATTGCATGAAACTCCAATGCTGTACAAAAAGTTCACAGTGTAAAAAATTTGCTGTGTTTTCTCTAGGAACTGAACTGAGCACCTTTGGCTTGAACTTTAGGTGTATGGACAGCCAGTCTTCAAATAGCATTAACAGGCACTACAGGGTGGTGGGTTGTCCATAGTTTGTTTTGTGTTTGGGTGGTGACTTTTGATGGATTGATCACATATACTTCTTTGTCTTTTTTGTTAAGGGAATGAAAATGTAGAAAAACGCTGAACATTGAGAAATTTTGGGTTATTCTTAGCTCTTTCTGTGGGCCTCAGGGCATAGATAAGCTTCAGCATCTCTGCTGTGACTACCCAGGTATAGGTACACAGTAACAAATACAAGGTGACTTGAGATAGTGTGAAACGTTCCAAAGAGAGAAATTCTGAGACATCTTCTTTCCACCTACATTAACTATATTCCTGTGCAAGCTAATCTGTGGAAAAATATGGTTACCAAGTGTTGAGTAAGTTTGCTTCAGATTTCATGAATTTAAAGTCACATCTCAGCATTAAAACAAACTTATACAAGTCCTTAAAATTAACCTTAAGATTTATCAGTGCTATACTTGAAAACAAACAAAGTGGGTTTGTAAATCCATTAGGCTGTACTGGCATGAGTACTCCTATGTCCGATAACCTATTGTTTATATAAATAGAAAGATTTTGTAGCTTGTTTTTACTCTGCCCTTTAAAGCATACATAAAAGTAATCATTTTAGTAATTCTGAATTTACTCACAGAAGCCCAAGGACATCCTGTGATATGACATCATAGCCTTTCTTGAAAATGGGAAAACCTATAGAAGACTCAGGTGTCTTCTCAATAAAGTTTCTGACCAGACATGCTAGGGAATCAATAAAAGAAAAATAACATGACTGCAATTATTCTGTAATGAATTCACCATGAGCATTACAAATTGAAATCTCACTTTTCAGTATGAACCAACTGTACCTGCTCTTAAACACAGTACATGCCTTACAAACTGATATTTAAACATATTGTTGATAGAATTTTTGCTCTGCAGCATGTTTCTGTCTGAAGTAGTCCAGCTAAGGGAGAAAAGAAGTGACATTATCTCTCAAGTCCTTCTTACATGTACGCAACCATTAATTGTTTGAAGACTGATCTCTGAGCTAGATTCCTTCAAGTCCTTTGTAAGCAGACAGTAATCTTGTATTGTTCAGAGAGCACCCCTTGTAGACTCCTTCCCAGGAAAGTTGAATGGCAATGTCATGTGAAAAAACCCAAAGACTAATAGGATAACATCCTGGTAACTTAAACTACATCATTTAATTATTAATTAATATTATTAATTTCCAAACAACCTAAAGCCGTTAAGATACTGGTCATTTAGGAAAACAAGAAATTAGTTGATTCTGATGAACTTTCAGATTCTTTTTCCTGGTAATGACAAGATACTAAAATGAAAATATTTTGAGTCTCTGCATTATTTTATGAGGATCATACATCTATGAAATATGCTGTAATTAGATATGCATGCCTACTTGCAGAAGAGAAAGTGTGTTAAACCTATGGATGTGCAGACCCTGGGAGGAATGCCTTTAACTCATATCCCTTCATATCGTGGTGCAGGTTACCTGGATTTTCCAATCCATCAGCAAATATCACTGCATTATTGCTCATCCTTTGGAAGTTCCAAGGGCTAAATCTAAGGAATTAATGTGAAATGTTGCCTTAATTATATTTCTGCCATCCTGAGCAGATCGAAGAAATTGAATGATTTCATACATTTCAAGCTGAAGTAGTCAGGCATCTGCATCTCCTCTAGATGCTCAATTATAAGGCTTCTGCTTTATATTCAGTTATACATGCATGGTTGCCCAGATGCTACTTCTCAGTGTCTGTCAAAATTTTTAAGAAATGCCTTGCAGGTTTTATTTCCTCAGTGGGTTCACTAGTGAGTTATCATCATTTGGAGACTAACAGACACATTTAGTAGCAGAACATACTATTGGAGTAAAAAACAGCAATTCGTTTTAGCATGGAGGCAAATAATGACGGAGAACTCGAGTACATAAGAATAGTAGGTAGTATTTCAACCACTACTAATAAAATTGGATAAAAGACAGAAAAGAGTTTCAGAACCAGGAGAATGTGTAGCACTAACTCTCAATGTCAACGCATTTGTGCGCACAGGAATTAAAAAGTGATAAACCAAGGTCTATGCAGCTTTCTGGTGAGAACATTTCACATTCAGCGGTGCATTTGGGGAATAAATTCAGAGCAAGCCATGCATAGAAGTCTTCAGGGCATGCAGAATGCTGTACAGTATGGCTATCCTCATGTCAGTCTCTGCGCAAGGGTGCTCTAAATCCATCTTCCTCAGTTGTCTTTAGATGCAAAGTAAGTATTCCTCCCACGACTAGTCTAGTTTTACAAACTTAGTTACTATGAAAATGTTTTTTAATATCGAAACAAAACATTCTGCTACTCACTCCTGGTTTCCATCATTTGTAACTCAATAAGGAAATCACAAGTAGTGAAAAGAAATACCTCCCTTTATACTGAAGGTAGCTCAAATTTGTCTTCTCAAATCACTATTAACTATCTAGAAAACAAGTAAATTCTGACCAATTCAGTCTATCAGAAATATTTAGTAACATCAGTTTATTGCAGACACGTTTCAGATCTTAAGAAGTTTAAGCAAGAGCTTGCTCATTGGCATTAACACACTCCTTGCACATTGGTTAATTTGCTTAGAGGCTTGAGAGTCTGACAAAACTTTAATTGAAGTCAAACAAAGATTTTTCACTACCTCCATTTGAAATTCAATCAGGCACTTTGTCTGCAAATAACATGAATCTAGACATAATCATATTTTTCTTTAAATTGCTATTTACCACATCCTGCAACTTACTTTTAAATTACTTTATGAGAAAATATTTGAAAAGGTTGTGATATAATAAGCAATACTATTGACATTTTTCTGGAATGTTATTGAGCTCAGTTGTTTTCAATTAAGAGTATGATCTATATCAGCTCATTAAATACACTGGTTTGCTACATTGGGAGATTATTTTAATAGGATATAGTGAACACCTTATAGAAATGGTCTTATTAACACCAAGGTGGGTTGCAAAGATTTAAGTGCTTATCTCAGTATACACCAAATGAATATACACAAGTGAATAAGAACAGTGACATAGGTCAATAGTCTAAACCCTTCCTTAGGCAGACATGACTGCAAACCTACCCCTTCTCCTCGTCAGCTCCCCATCCTTTGTTGGCCCTTCATTGACAAGACCACCAAACAGCTGCACCCATCCAAACAATCCTTATCCACTTCGCAGCACCAACCTGACCTCAGGTGCAAGGGATAACCAAGCCTATAAAGCCATCTTTAGAAACAAAAAATACTCAGAAAATTAAGATAAAGTAATTCTTGGGTATAATTGCAAAACAACAGTACTTTACTTCCTGAGAAAAGGAACATAAAAGTTATGCTTGTCAGTGTAAGAAACCCTCAAATTAATTCCCATCCACCTCTGCATAGAAAAGGAGAATATACCATTATTTGTCTCTGTCAGGACTGTTTGCAATCTGGACAGAAAGAGCCAGAGGTATAATTCTTGGGAAACATCTGTCCTAGTTAACTGAGCTACTTGACTAGTGTAGCACCTTTCCTGATTAGTTAGCTGCAGTATAGAATGCATCCAACCCAAACTGGAACCTACTGATTGGGATAAATCACATACAATCCCTAGGTTTTTTTTGTTGGTAGGGGTTTCTCTATGTTTTAATACTGTCAATTAAATCATAAACAACAACAAAATATTAAACCATCATGCATTCAAAGTCAATATTGAAATTCAGAGAAAAATATCACTTGTTTTTGCAGCTTGTCATTTGGGAAAAATAGCACATAATCCACTAACCAAGCAGCATAACTAAAATTATAAATCAGTGAGATTGAAATTCCCACAGCATCATCTTTCTGTCAGCTTTTTCCCAAGACTTACAGTTGTGGGATATCTGCCAGAGAAGTAGCAGAAAATGGCTGCAACACAGATAAATAAAATAAAATTATTCCATCTGAAAGTTCAGATATGTTTTTCCCCTTTCTAAAGCATTGTTCCTAAAGTACTGTTTATAAATAAATATTTTAAGTATATATATAAATCTTGGCTCTATATTTCTTAATCTCTTCATTCTATGTTATCCCCCTGCTTCTTTTCTTTATCCATGGAGGCAAAGCTCCAAGGAGAGGAAGGGAGTGCACAGTTCACTCACAGACTACAGGTATCCCTTCAATGCCTGTCCACAGGCCTTTTCTCATACGTAGCTGGAGGTTTTCAGGTCCTACTTCACACCTGATTACAGCAAGTATTTCCCTTGATAAAAATAAAATTGTAAAGAAACATTATCCTTCATTTTAATGGTTTATTTTCAGAAGCATGCAACTCGCATGCAACTCGTATATCAGGGTAGAAGAAAGGAAGAGGAAGGGACTATAGACTGCTAGCCAAAACACAGATGTAAAGAAAAACGTTTCTATCATTTGTGCAAACATTAAGTATGGCTCAATCATCTTAATTTTGTAGGTCTTAAACAGTGATAACAGCTGAATGGCTTCTTTTTAAACTCTTTAAATATTAACTCTGTACTTCCGGGGGCATTATCAGTGTTAGATACTGGATTTACTAGTAAGCTAAACCAGCAAGGCAGCATTTTACTTCTTTCACCTGGCAATAGACTCAGACTCTATTCTCTCACTGGCAAGATTTCAGGAGAAATATTTCCACATGGACAGCAAATACATTTTAAACTCACGTTACTGTTCATCTTCAAAAAAACATCTAAGCACAGGAATCAACCTTCAATCTTCCACTAAGACAAAATTCCCCAAAGTGCATCACAAGATATTTTTAAGTCTTTGGAAAGTCGATATTAAAGACACAGACCTTAAACAGATCCCAAAAGTGAAAAAAAAAAGGAGGCTATATGTATTGTAAAACATAGGACTGCCAAAAAGTCTTTACAGATAAAATACCTTACTTGATGAAGAGATTCCCAAAACAATCCCATGAATAGCTGAAGTCACTGTGTCAGTGTAGGGCAGGATTTTGCAAACCTTCATTCAGTCATTTATTCCCTATTCACCAGCTGTGATAATTCTGAAAAGGATTGAATTCACATGGTACTGAATAGTCCTCTGTCCTATAGAAATGCCTGTGGGTTATCTGAAGCAATACAATTATAGTCATTGCAATAAGGAAATAACTTTGTGGTTCTTTATACATAAATGAACTTTAAAATATTCGTTGTATTTTCTGTTGTTGGAGAAAGGAAAATCAACTTTTATAGATGCCTGTTTTAAATCAAACCCCAAATGCTTCTGGTTTTAAAGTTTTATTTTCTCCCATTTAGAAAATCTGAGATGGATCCCCACAGACTTTACCAATGAGGGGCAAAGGCTGCATAATCAGTCATATATCCTTTGCTTCAGTTTTATTATTTTTTAATATATATTATATTCTGAAGTCTATTCAAGGATTTCTACATTTGTCTTGCTTGTGTTTTCCCCAGAGGTCCAAAATCCCCCGATAAGCCCTCACGATGGCTATTCAAAGGAGCAGGATATGTTCTAGCTCTCCTGGTGAAGCCTCCTCCCCCCCATCCCCTGCCCCTCAGTAAAGTGGTAGGCAATCAAATGTGGGTGATTAAGAATTGATTGAAAAGTTGAATCCAAGAAATGAATACATTGTTGGTCATTTTTTAAAATGTTAAATCACTGCCAGTCAATGGACGTATGTTGGTTTAGCACCAGCTTTCAGAACTTGGGTCTTAATGAAAAGTAAAATATTTAATAGTAAACAATAAAAGCTACACAAAAATCATGGGAGGTTAAATCATTAGCTGAATAGCAATAGGCAATACATAAAGATCTACACTTGGACCTGTAATCAGGTCAGGTTTTCAGGGACAGCCAAAACTAAAACACAAGCAAGAAATGTGAATATTCAAGAATATGCACAGCCATGGCAATTTACAACTTGCTGCTCCTTCAGATACTGGGGCCACAGAAGCAGCTATTCACAGTTCACTTGCTAGCTCTGAAAGTGCTGCTGGAGTTAAAGACAACCAAAGACAGAAATATTGAATATAAATTCTTTGTTGTGACCTGTAAAAAACAACCTGTTGCTCTTTGATATTTTCAGCAGTGGAATAATTCAGATCATTCTTTGTAGGCTGAGGCATCAGAGAAAATGCTATAACTTCTGGTGAAAAGCAATTATCTCTTTCTACTGAACTAGAAAAAACAGAGTTATTTGGGACATTTTATTTCAATTTGCCTTAAAAAAACCCAGAAAGGTATTTTTTTATTGCAAAATTATGTGCTGATAATTGCTTTACATAGCACATCCACAAAGTTGTGTGATTCAGAGCTCATAAGGATAAACAGACTGCACTTTTCATTAACACTGTTTTATATTAAGAAGTATTTCAATCCAAGCAGTTATCTTCACCATATGACTTTTCACATGTCTTTGTGCCTGGACTTGCCCTGACAATAAAGGTCATCACAGAGTCAAAGAAATAAGGACTGAAAGATACTGCAAAGTCCAGTGCTCCTCCCTTTTCTCTAGTCCAGAAGACTAGGATGCCCAAAGTCCTATTCAAAAATCTGTTCACTTATTTTAGGAGTAAAATAAAGCAGCTGATAGTAGTTTGCTTTATTAGACCAAGGACTTTTGTGTGAAATGTCAGTAAGTGGGGAGGTTCCAGCTATAAAGGACACCAGCAGAGCTGGGACTAGCACTGAAGTCTCAGAAGATCTCAAGCCAGTGCTCTGTGATGCCAAAGTGTTCCATATGCTGGTTTGTCAGTGAGAAGTAAAATCTATTGAAAATCAAACCTTCAGACTCTTCTTTTGTTCAGCCTACACGTCATCAAATGCAAAGGCAATCAGAGAGGGAAATTGTGGTGTTCTGAGATGGGACTTTCTATCCCCATCCTCACTACAGTAGCCCCGTTTTGGGTAGGAAGTTCTCTTAGGAACAGATGAAATAGATTGATACTTTCCAAGGTGTCATTCTATGGGGCTCTCATTACACATCGGATTGTTTCCTTCCAAGCATTTAGCTACTGAGTGATTGTTGCTGACATCATTATAATCTCTCAGCCAAATCTGGCTGAATTTGCCAGGCAGCAATGGAAGCAGTGTGTTACCAGCTCTCAGGTCATGCTACACACATATTTGTATTTGTAATACTTGCTAGATCTTAAGAGCAGAACTCAGTTCTCCTGTCTGCAATGCAGTGTTTGAGCTGCAGTGCAGATCATTTATTCCTATGCTCCCTGTCCAAGTCTCACAGAGGTCAGCTATGATTTTGTGAATATCCCTCTGCAATTTCTTTCAACATTTTAGTGTCTCTTTCACAAACACTGTGATTAGAGGGTATGTACAGCCTTTCTAGCTTGTTGCTGGCCTGATGGCTCTGGTCCTGCTTTTTCCTATGACTCCTTAATACATACTTATCTCTGACCATCCAGACACTCTCCCAGCCTAAGGAGCTACAAGGGTGACCTAAGGTGACTTCAGTTCTTCAATATGTAGTGGATATCAAATAATTAATGTTTTATTCTCTGATAAGTCTTCAGTACCCCCTTTACACTAATCCATGTGAGGCCAGAAATGAGCTTCTCTCCTGACAGATGGGACAGTGCTGCCCACGTACAGGGTTCCTTCATTTTTTCCCTGCCATGTTGAGGAGCACAGGAACAGCAGGAACCTGGATAGCAAGCATTAAAATAGCAGTGACATGTTACCTCCTTATAGTATGGTGTTTTCCTATAAACTTTTCATAAGAAAACTGATCCTTTTTTTATAGTGATTTCTCACTTTAATTTTTTCTCTTTCTTCTGTAAAAAAATGAAAGTGTAAACCTATGTCCAAAATGGTGGAAGGCAGGTTTTCCTTAATCAGAGTCCTGGCAAACGTCAGCCATTTTTCCATAAATATAAATCACTCTGTAAGGCAGGGATGTTATTTTTTCTTCTGCTCACTTCTTAGCTCTCTTCCAAAAGGCCATTCTGATGGGGAGCCCTCTCTGCACATGGTCCTGCAGGTGCCCTGTTTATTACTTGGTTTGATTTTTGACCTGACCATTGATGCACATAATTGGAAAGCAGTGTCTGAAGTGTAGAAGGAACCAACTGATAAAACCATTCAAGACACATTTGTTCAGATATATAGACATACATAGGTATATGTATATACACAAGCACATTAGATACTTATTAAAATATATACACAGGCACAAAGAGTGAGAATCGTTTTATAATCCATTCCAATCACTGCTGTTCAATACAAGACCCTCTCCCTCCAGAAAGTGTTTGTATGTGCCTATCAAAAACAGGTACATGATTCTTACTTTATTTAAGTGTAAGTATTGCTAGAAAAAGTGAAATAGTGGGAATCAGAGTCAGAGAGATTTCTTCCATGAGCAGACTGGACAAGGGATAAATGCTTCATTGCAGCAGCTAAAAGAGTGTGCCTTCATTCTGCCTGAATTTACCCTCTACTTCACTACTTCAGACAAGGAAAGTGAGTCTGCAAACATCTAGGATTATGACCATCACTTATTCCTGTGTTCTAGTGCTGTGTGCACAGCGGAATTTCATCACTTTAGAAGACAAGTCCTCCATGGAGAAGCTATACTATACTTCTAAAAGGCTTATTTTTATCCATGACATCAGCACTGCTTTAATTAAACTTATCAAATGTATTTTGATAAGGTATTTGTCAGGTATTTTCTAATGTACCATACTCCAGGAAGTGATCTCTATGCTCAAATGCATTGCTAAAAAATTCATTGGTATGACTAACGTTTTATTAAATTCTTCTCTAAATATTAATTAATCATTTTTTGTGAGTGCTTAGGCATGTGGGATGTTTCAATAATTAGAAATTGATCACTGAAGCTATATGTTATTGTTTCTTTTTCACATCAGGTTAAAGTACAAGTGGTGTTGGAATGTGTTGCTGCTCTTGCAATTTTTAAAGTTTTCCATAGCACTGAGTCATGTGTGCTACAAATTCAGTTCCTGTAAATGTATATTTCACTAGAGTGTGACTGCATGAGAATATAAACATAACATAGAAAATAAGGTGAGCCTAGATAGAAAGTGCATTGTGAATTGACTTCTGCTCATATTGCAGAAAGCTTTTGAAAGCCAAAAACTTCAGCCTATACGGTGCAGCATGAAGAGGAATATATTTAGTTAAAAATCTCAGAAAATATTCTACAAAAGACCTTTTATTAAACCCAACAAAGAGAGAAGAAAATTCGGTGGAAGTCCACCAAAATGTTCAAAACCAAACCCAAAGAGCATGAGCTGAGAGCACCCTCTTCTGATCACTATTTTGTTTTTCAAGTTCTAGATAAAATATCTTCTGCATATGTAGTAAAATTCCAGTGACCTGCTCTTTAATCAGTATCAGAAATACATAATCTGCTTGGGAAAGGAATTAATTTGCTTAAGCTACAAACTAATATTTTTACTTTAGATTTTCTTTTTTTTCCTTTCTTTTTTTTTTTTTTTTTGCAAAGAGGAAACCACTTCTTCCAGTAACTCTTCCCTCTTCTGTGTTCCAGTTTGATTTCCATGAGGTCACCCAGGGCCAGAGGTGCAGGGAACAGGCTGGTTTTTTATTTAGTTCATGTCACTGAGAGAGATTTAAACTCAGCTGAAAAAAAAAAGAAAAAAAAAAGAAAAAAAAACTAGTCTCATACTAACATAGTGCATTTACAAAGATGAAAGAAGGAGCAGAAGATGGGGCAAGAATAAGAACAAGAGGAAGATTAGGAACATAAATATTTTTCTATAGCTTTAGCAGCACCATTTGTACAGTATTCTCAAACAGACCAAGCTGAAGACATGAATTTTAACTCCCACTGTAATTCAGGAGAAAAAGGAAAGAGAGCAGTGCTTCTGACCTTGTACCTCTCTTTCAGTCTCTGAGGACCAGAGAAGTAACTCATGAATATTAGAGTTAATGAAGCCTGATTTTCTCATGATTCGTGTTTTGGTGTTGATTGACTCTGATATCTTGAAGATGTTAATTATGACTGAAGCTTGTTCTGCATTTGAGGTACTTAGATGTGCTCTCTTCAGAGTGTATTCTCTGGGATTTAAAAAGACTCAAGCTCACGCTGTAGTGTTTTTCTCAGTGGGTAGCAGTCAGATATCTCTCTGACCTGGACATCTATTTTCATAAAACTTGTAGGAACATCCCGTGTCTGAGATTATTATTCCTTTATCATATTTCATAAAAATACAACGAGTTCAAAATACTAGATAGCATGGACTAAAGGGCAGATATATATTGATATATCTAACAAAATGCACACTTCACCCCATTTAATTAAGTTTCTGAAGCTTTCCACTACAGAGCCCTTGATAGGCAGAGGTGTGGAAGAGGTTCCCCTTGGTGCAGGTAGTGATTCAAATCAGAAATGAAGCCCAGAGAGACAAGGGGATTCAGCAGCCATGGCCAAAAGCTTCCCGCAGTGCAGATGAGGCAGGACATTTCAGGGTGAGTGATCCCATCTCTCAGCAAGAGAGGCTTATGTACCAGCATAACTCTTAGCATCATACGCATTGAAAACCAATAGAAATGAAATTGGAAGATACAGGCACAATCCTATTATGTGATAAGGAAAGCAGGGTGGATAGAGACAGCACAGTGATACGAGGGTCATGAAAACTAACAGAGCAATTTGGATCTGAGAAAGTGGATGCACTATTCACCAGATGCACTCAGGCACACTGGATTGCCAGATGAGGCTTGTCCTTGTCAAAATACAATAAACTGGCCTCTTCAACTTTCTCTACATTTAAGGTTCCAGCATGAACCATTTTAGACAAACACAGATTGATGGCTGAAGTGTACAAAGGAACGATACAGGACCAGGATGATGCTGAAACATCATTAAAATTGATGATTTTGCCTTGTCTGTCTGTCATCTTTAGTACAGCATGACAGTGTATCTGGAGACCTGACATTATCACAGAACAAATGCGGAGCCTTCTCTAAAGGGAGGTGCTAGAACCAGAAGACAGGCATATGCAGAGGTGCAAAACAGCTTTTGATTCTAGTGGTAAAGAGCTGTATTGTATTTCAAGGTATCCAACAGGAATGAAATCCAGCTCAGGCCTTTATGTGCACTTGCTTACAGAAATGGTAACTCACTGCTGGACTTCAGAAGCAAAGGTTCAGACAAATCTCAAAGTCTTCTTATAAAAGGTAATATGTGGAACCCAAGGCAAATGCAACTTTGAGTTATTGGCCCAGAAGTGGCAATTTAGAAATTAGGATTTTAAAGTAGAAATAAAGAAATTGTCTCTTCATTCTTTTGGATGCTTATAGAATGAAAAAAAAGCTTCTATGAAGGGCACCTGAAAGATGATAGAGTATTCAGCTGGAGCTCTATAGTGGGAATGATCAACCACCAAAATTCTTTATCATTACCCAGCAGATGGAATGTGCTGAAAAGGACAGTCACATAATGAGGAGTTTACATTTTTGAGTCTGGTCATTTGTTACACCAGAAACAAGACCCTAGCATATGGGAGCATATGTGGCTTGAAATGGTGCAGGGTCAGCCATGTAGTTGGCATCCATGAGGGATCCTCTATGGCAATTATGGAAATCTCCAGAATTATGAGTTCTTATTATCAGGCTTCACAAAATGTAGACCAGCACTACATGAAAACGTTGTTCAGTAGAACTAAAATTATCCTGGGGCATAGGAAGCTTCAGACTTCAAAGTTCTTTGTTATTTGCACATCATACTCTACTTTTTAGCTTTTACAAAAAAAAAAGACAAAACTCAGAATCTTTCATTATGAAAGAATCTTAAAAAGTACTAGGAATGATACTTGAGCACAACAGTTATACAAAGATGATAAAGAATGGTTGGGAAAGATTATAAAATTATGCTCAATCTCTTATCTTTCTAGTAAAGAAGTAGAGAAAAAGGTTTTATTTCTATTTATCTAGTTACAAAATTTCTTCAGACTTAATCTGCTATATTATTATTTTAAAGCCAACACTCTCAGTTTTTCTGTTCTCAGAAATGTACCAAAGGGTTATCAAGGTAAGCCTTGTAAAACCACAGGAAGGATTGGACTTGATCTCTGTGTCAAACTCATACACTGTTAGTGTAGGGTAGAAGCTTTTCCTATAGGTCTTCTTTTCCTCACAAGGATGGAAAACACTACAAAAAAGGGACAGTTGTATTCATTAGATGTCATCTAAAGCATATTTCTGTGAATGGAAAGCACTTTGATTAGGACTGAATTAGTGACATGCATAACATAGTCCAGCATATGAGTCTAATGGAATAGCATTTAAATGCCTGTAATTGAACAGATGGTTCCTTTAGAATAGGCTAATGCAGTGTTACATGATTTTTGTTCACCTTGTACTGGCACTCTTCTAAAGCAGGTGCTTGATAAATCAAAACTGGAAGTGGACCAAAATGAACCATCTTCTAATGAAACTGGGACATAGAAAAGGAGGAGACAATCCCTTCTCCTGCATCTTTCAAGAATATATGAGTGCATGTAGTGCAAACTTTGTCCAGGGTGGCAAGTCTCATAAGTTTGTTACTGTTTCTGAGATACAAAGAATGTTGTTTATAGCAACATCATTAACATCATTATGAGGAGCAAGGGCACACAATACTGAGCATGCCAATATGTAATTCAGGTTTGAACTCCATTTTATACCCTCATGTTAATTTTTTTCTAATTCTGTCAGCTTGTTCTGCTTTCAAAGTGGCCAAACCCCAACTAGAGTCAGAGCTGCTATTCTGGATGCATTCCTGACCTATGTTTAAAGCAGAAAGATTAAACTCCTCTCCTTTATGTGAAATCAAATAATTCTGGCATCAAACATTTTTACTGTTTAGGTTTCAAATTGCTATAGCAGGGTAAACAACAGAGGTGCAGCTGTTTGTGTGTTAATGCAGGTTATCCAGTGTTACCCAACTTACCCAGTGGTTAAATCTGGATTAAACTTAAATTCAGAGCAGAGTTTCAAAATTAATCATATCAGTTTGTGTGCATGTGTGATGGTGCTAAAATCTTACAGGCTTTTTTGTCTTTTGAAGTTTTGTCTGTGTTTGATCTGGATTAGGAAAATAGGGTCTATCCCATTTTGGAGGGAACCCAGAACCCAAATTATATGAGCAAACTCACATCAAGAAATGCTCCCACGTACCCCCATATCCTTCCCTTTCTGAGGACTGAAAGGACAGTCAGATGGGACTGGGGAAAAAAGATGTCTCCTGATGGAAACTGATGGAAAGCTGAACTTGGCAATATAACTAAAATGGACCCCTGGTTTTAATTATGAAGTTATAGAATGAGTGATGGCAAATCCATTACAGGGTTCAAAATTATGTCAGGCTTATCTGCTTTAAGTACTGTCAAGCACCCACTTCTGTACAGTGAGCAGAATCCACTCCAGTTTTCAGCTCTCAGGCTGAGATAGCTTGTTCTTGCAGTAAACAGCCCAGAAGATTCTCACAGCTCAGTCTCTCACCATTTCAACAAACTGTCTTTCAAGGGAAACTTTTCTAAAAGATTTAAACTGAATTTTAAAACTCATTTCATCCTTGTGACAACTGTTAGCAGTGTGCCACTGAACTATCCAGGAACATTTATTTAGGATTCATAAAGATTTATAGGAAAACTGTTGGTACAGCCACTATTCTGCCTGCCTTGAAATACTGAGGTGCTGTAGCACATTTATTTCAAACATTATAACATGTAGGAGAAAACCTTGACATAAGGATAGAAAATTTGTATTCAAAACACAAGGTATTGTAATTATAAAGTTACTTTGTGGACTGGAAGAATATGTTAATGATTTCAGTGGCTAAAATGGTGGAAACAACATTTAGGGTTTGAGAAACCTGAACTTCAGTGCAAAAAAATAGTTTACCTGACAATGCCTGATTTAATTAATCTGCCACTACAAATACGACCTAGTTACCATAGTACAAATACCAGCCTGTAATAGGTTTTCTCTAGAGTCCTCCTTAACTAGCATTTACCATTTACGTTTGCTCATTCAATGATGAAGAGCAGTTACTGAGCTCCCTCTACTGCTGCATGGAGTGAATTGTACCAGCAGTGCCAGTACCCCCTCAGGTTGCACTGGTAGGGGCACTCCAGGCACCCCTGCAGCACCACAGCACTGGCAAGAGCTGATAGCAGACAGCAGAGTGTTCATCTGTTTCTTTTTCTGGTCTTCTATCATCAGCTTTACTGTTACTGTACATTTTCTTTCATCTCAGTCTTTTTGGTAATTTTCTTTTAAATTGCAGGGTGACAATGTGGAGCATATTTTTTTTTAGTAGGTTTTCCCATGATGAAAGGCATGACAGTTCCCTTAAAATAATTAGAACCAAAAATGAAGAGACAAACCAGGAAAGGGAGCTATTTAAGTTACTGCTGTCCTGTAAATAAACAAGGCCACTGTGATGAAAGTGGGTACTCAGATCAACAGACTGATGCCCTTATCTTAAGTTTGCCATATGTATTGACTGGAGTATTCAGATGGGATATTTAGTTGTTTACATTTTAAAAGAAATTATCTGATGATAATTTAAAATGCCTTCTTTGTTTATGAGAGGGTTAATGAATGCCTGTTCCAAAATATCATCTTCCTTAGTATTTTCCTCTTGATTTAGATGGAATATTTAAAATACTCTCAAAATAGCCCAGCTAGCATCACAGTAAGCAAGCTGTATGAGATACTTACCTATGACATAGCTGAATAAGCAAAGCACCAGATAATTGACCTAGTGGAAAGGTAGCAAGGATTAATACATTCATATGTCTAAAATTTTAAAAAAATAATATTATATTTGATTAAATATCTCAGCATAGGGTTTTATTTTCATAACACTTTTTCATTAAGAAAGAAAATACTATCAAAGATCTTATTGAGATCAGAGATGTGTTTCTAGTCTGCACAATGATTAAACACCTGTGAGATGGCTGCTGAATCAAACAAAAGACCAAGTTTGCAGGCATTCCACAGAGGAAGGAAATATATTCCTTGGGCTGGCTGGTGCCTTCGGATATGCCCAAAGCAGGGCACCTGCTGCCAACAGCAAAGTAAACTATATGAAGATACATCATCAGTTCCTGTTGCTAACCCGCTTCGCCTGCCTCAGGTCCCTCATTGTACATCTGCCTCAAGTGATCTCAAAATATGAGAAGACATTTCTGAATTATGAGTCTGAGAAGATCTCTGATTAGAAAACATTAAATCGAAGCAGGAAACACAACTCTCAACAAGAAAATGATTGCAGAAAGTCCAGGGTCTTTCCTCTTTTCACCAGGTATGAAAACAAAGCCATTGTCTTTGCCTCAGCCTCAACTTTGGCCCCTTCTCTTAGCACTGAAAGAGACTTCTCCATCTCTAATTTACCTTTGAGTTGTAGCATCCAGTGTACTGTTGGTGAATGCCACTTAGAGGAAATTTTTTAAGTAACTCCAAGAAAGTTGAGTTTCTAGAAACAGAAACTATGTTTGAACAGGGTAATTTAAAAGCTGTTCTTCATACAACACACTGAAAATCATCTGGGGACATCTCTTATAACAAATTCATGTCAAATCAAGTTTTATTTTTGAAATTAGTAATTAATGCAGAATTGTGCAGAGCAGCGTAATAAATAATCTGGCTGAGCAGTTTATTCTTTTATGAAAACATGGAGAACTTCAGTGTGTAACTCTGCTTACAATTAGCACATCAGTGGGAAAATAGATACTGTTATCAGTTAATGCACTATAAATAAAGTTGCTCAGACCTTCAACAGCTTTCTAAAGTGATATTTAAGGTGAATTATCTCCAAATTAATTGGAAACTACAAAACTCTAAATGCTTACTTTCTGCTAGTAGTAAATGTAAGTCTCAAATTTAGTATTAACACAACAGGTAACTTGAAGCATGTGCATAACTATTTAAAAATATTCAGGAATAATATAAACTTCAAATTTAAGAAAGTAAATACAGAACTTTACCATTTGCCTTCTCTGAATTTTATGGCACTAAGAACTGGAAAGAGAATTGAGATTCCAGTTTCACACCTCATTTCCAAGAAAAAAAAGTCATACAATCTGTTCCTGAATAAAGGTTTCAAGCTTAATATGCAACAGATGATTGTTAAAAAAAATAAATATATATATATATAGTTCTTTTTGCTCCTCCTTAATACATCAGTCCTTGTTTGATTTCTTGAACATACTTGTTTTTATATGAAAGACAGAAGATCCACAAGGTACCTAGGGCCACCAGATTGTTCTTGAAGTCGCATTGCCTCAGTAAGCCTTGCAAATGACACTACTCCTAACAGCAGATAAACAAATTTTCAGTACTCAACCCATTTAAAAAATAAATGTACTGAACTAATTTCAATGGCCTAATAATTGTCTACCAGTGTACAAACATTTTTATGGATTTAGATGTGAGCAAGGGCAAGTCTAACGCACACTGGTATTTTGTACTTTCTTTCTTCTCATGTAATGGTGTTCTACACAGGCAGCACAGTGGCGAAAATGTGTATCAAAGACTGTCCATATGAGGGGAGGTTTTTAATGCATTGTGATGTCTGCAGGGTGTCAGATCATCAGAAATGCCAAGATACACAGTGTAACAAAGCACATATACAGGTTTATACATATATACGCAACTGAGACATTTATTATGGTCAGGAGAGAGGTATAATAATAAGTGCTTTTAAACTTCCATACTGTAGTATTAAAGAAATAGGCTTCCATACCAATAACTTTTGCAATATATGTCAGTGAGGTAAGTACTTGGAAATACTGTTATAGTTTTTCATCAAGTGTAACCATTCTCTCATGTGGGTCATAATTTCATCTGTGTAAAATTTTTCGTATTTCATCGAGAGCTATTGCATATCCAGGGTTTTCTTTTCTATTCAAGAAGCTTTTTCACCTTTATATGAAATTTTTAAATGGCAAGTCACTGAAGAGGAATTTGTTAAGCTGAAAATAAAGCATATCAATTTTTTCCTCTGCATAATAGTTACCCAAGCAGTTGTGACTAAGCATAGTACAAACATCAGGATGAATAGCCATATTCCATTAAGGATTGGCAAATATCTAAGTATGTCTTCACTCAGGGAAATACATCTCTCTGGATGTAAACATTTTGGTCCCTGTCCATTTCTTTAGCCTGCCCTGCACTTACTCAGAAAAGCCATTGATGTCTATGGGAGCTCTGTCTAAAGATGTAGAGGAATGTCAATACTTATTTGTGACCTTAAAAAGATTAATAGATTGTTTGGTTTGTGTTGGTAGCCCATGCCTTCAAAATTGTTTCTTCCTGTGTAGCAAAACCACTTTGATCTGCAGCCATATGTGTTCCTACATAATCTGAAAAATTTGTGCATTATTGACAAAGCTACAAGGAATTGAATACAGAAAGCATAGCAGGAAAACAACGCTTCATTGGTTTTATTTTTATATTTATTCAATGCAGTCCAGAAACAGGGAAATATAACTCTTATTTTACAAAGCTGACCATTAAATATTAAAAAAGGACTTACTGGTCTTTGAAAAGTAGTGTAATATGGGACATGCATTCTAATAGGAAACTCAGTTTTGGATGACAGACATTTAACAGCAGAAAAGTGAGTTAACAGGAAACTTTGTAGACATATGTTAAAAGATGGTATGAAAGAAGTTCTTTCATAACCCTTTATCCAAACGGAGCTCCTCCTTTCTTAAGCAACTTCCCCTCCCATATCCACTTTCTAGGCTTTAAACCAATTCTACACAATAGAATATTTAGAAATACAAATAATACACCCAATAAAATACATTGATTATGATGAAAGATAACGGAAAAGAAAATCTGGCATAGTTGTCTATGTGGTAAGGATTTTTAACATGAAAGCAATCAAAGATACAGAAAAGTCTTTTCATTACTGACATTGGTGAACTACACACACTGTGTTTACTTCTTTCCCTTTTTCTGTCAGTGTTGGTTTGGTTGCTCTTGTTTGAATCAATCTTGTTCATATTGTTCAAGGAACTGCAATTTTTAGTCACTGATGCCAGCGCTCCATTCTTGTCTTCTTCAGCATCTTCATCATCATCCTGATAGGAAATCAAAGAGCAGGTACTTAAGTGAATCTTTCATCACCTGTTTACTTTAGAGCTGCAGCAAATGGGATTTTTCTTATGACTTCTCCTCTGTCTCACTCCTCAGCTTCAAGGGTGAGCACCTACATACACAAGACTGCTCCTTTCAGCTTGCAAATCCTCCATTTATGGGAAAAACACTGACTTAACATCATACTGCAAAAACTTTTGAAGGACTACTGAGAAAAGTTTGATTTGTTCAAATATGGACCACTAACTGTACTTAAAACAACAGCATATCCATGAAGGCACGAGAGTAAGCTGTCTTCTGATTACTTTAATGCCAGTGTTTGGCTAAAGCAAAGCCCCAGCCTGAAGATGGAGAAGGTGGGGAAGCTGCCAGACCAGCTAGTCAAGCTAGTTCCACCACAAATCAAGCACCCTCCTTGTGTGCAATTGGCTACTCTATTCTGCTGCTTTGTGATAAAAGTCAAGTTGGGGTTTTTTTAATGGGGTAAAATAAAGAGGCACAAGCCCCACAGCTAATTTAATACTAAATAGCTTGTGCTACTTTCTTTCAAGTCCTGAAATGCATCCTTTAAGTTCAAAGTTATCCTAGGGTTAAACATATTTTTATGTGCTTCACTGCATCAAGACAGGTCTTTGGAGAATGTTGTATAAGCCTTCTGGTGGGTTTTGTTTCTTTGATTAGAAATGGCTCAAAGCCATAAAGTTCATGTATGAAATCTTCACCCTTTGAAGTCAGAGAGTTTTCTGTTACTGACTCAGAGGACATGGGATTAGACATCAGCTGCAGCTTCAGCTCTAAAACTTCCTTGAAATCCTGGGGTATTTTGTTTGGTTTGGGATACTGCAAAGACGCCAGCAGATCCAAGCTACAAAGGTGGACTTGTATCTAAACTAAACATTATCATATATATTTGGAAGAGGGGTCATTTTAATTCAGGTAGGCATACATATAGTTTTAATTTTCTCCTGGTAATTTTATTGCCTCCCAAGAAAAGTCTAAAAAAATTATTTGTGAAATGTAGAATGCAGAGTCTCTTTCCTCTGATCAATGTACTCTTTTTCCTTTTTCATCATGAGAAGAAACAGATTACACAAGGGCAAACTTTGTAAAGGTTGAGATGTACAGCCCTATGTGCAGCAAGACAAAAAGCTCATTTAGAAATATCTGAGCTATTAAAGTCCAAGAAAGCTCATTAAGCCACCTAAGTGATTTCCATGCCAATGCAGAATTGCTCTTCTGCCCAGGATACATGTACATGGCACCGTCCTTGAGTCTTTCTTCATCTAAAATTAGTGACAGCCTTGAAAATTAAAGTGGAGTCTGTCCTCAAACTGCTGGGATGCAGTGAAGCAGAACAAATGGTGCTAGAAAAGGGATTATTACTTCTTTTCACTTTCAATCAAAAAAAAAAATCTGGTATATTTTATTTGAAAGAGATAAACGTAGCTCAACATGTCATTCTAAAAATACACTGACCACAAAACGTTGCTCATCCTCCACCCAGCCTCCCACACCTTTGTGTGAATTTTGAAACCAAAGGTTGGGATAAAAACCTGCCTATAAAGCATTAAGAGTATCAATCCATAAAATCCAGTCTGAACCTTAAACAATCCCCAGGGTAGTACTAAAACTCAAACCTCGAGTTTTACTTGGAGCCTGACTGCTATAAATACTTCTCTTCTGCTTCAAAAAGTTCAGGCAGCTGAGGGGAGCGCTGGGGATGGCAGAGGAGCCTTTGTCAGCAGTGCCTGGCACATTGAAATGAGGCACTGGAGCAACAGTCTAATGAATGCACTCAGCACTTCAAAAGTTGATAAAATAATGGAACTTGACAGAAGAAACCTGACTTTTTATCTCTGCTCTCATTTTTCAGAAAGGGGAAAAAAAAAAGCAGAACAACATGTGTACTTCGAAACTGGCAGGATTTGGGGCATTGTTGAGTGTAAGGGTCTATTTTTCTCCCAGGTAGGGCTGGCTATAAGTTGTTCAGACTTAGTTTTATTTCAGAGCATTGACAGAATGTTGTATATGTGCCATTTTTCCTTTCACACAACTGCATGTGAGCAATTTGTAGTAAGCTGATGTGTTATTAGGCTGTTCTTGATTCCTTTCTACTACTTGCCAAGGGGCAATTATTACTTAAACAGCAGATACTGCATGTGGTGCCTGTGTACTTGATTCTATTTGCAGTGTAACAAGTCAGGGCTCTTGCAGAAGAGAGAGGAGTTTACAGCAAAAGTGCTATATCGGATCACTTGAAAAGGAGAAAACTAGTCTAGAGAACAACCACAAAAACTGCTGGTTTATAAAAAACTTGTATAGTGGAACTATTGAGGGACTTTTTCAAATTTTTATGGAGAATTGATCATGATGAAAGTCTAGGCTGATTTACATATTATAAAAAAGTGTTGCGAGTGTTGAAACTTGGCTCTAATTTAAAAGATCTGGATTTTTTCTGGGTTCCAGCTGTCAATGAGGAAATGGCAGTTGGTCCTAAGAAGGGTTCTGTTTGGACACCAAATAAGTAATATCCAGGAAAGGTGCTGTACATCACCCGAAAAGCACTGTATGTGACACCTGCTAGTGTGGCTGCTGTTTACACTAACTGCAGTATTTGCTGACATCCAACAGCCAACAGAATGGAGGAAAGTTTTCACTTCCAGTGGAGAATAAAGCTGCTCAAGATCAAAAATGTTTCAGCCTAGAGTGCTGCATACCTGGAGCTTATGCAGTGCTCATGAAGACTGCACAATGCTTGCACAGAAATGCCACACAGGCTGAACAGCACCATTGTAACTTTATTTGCAGTTTTCAAACTGTTCTCCATTCTGTCTAAAAGGTAGAGGATTAAGTGAAAGACAGAGGAAGTCCAGGGAGGAATTCTTTGTTTTATAAGAGGGCACAATTCACACCTTTGTACAAAGAAGAAACTCATGAGAGGCAACCTCTCCATTTAAGCAGCCTGTTGTTGGAGCTGATGTGAATGGCACATTCTGCCTGACTTTCCTTGCAGGAGGTGGTGCCTCTGCTTTTGCCATTAGCTTTGAAGTTGTCTCTGTGGGTCCTGGTTTACATGATGTGAGACACTGCAATAGCGTGGATGTGATGAGCTCTATCACCAGTTTATATTCTAAATTGGAGATCTCAAGGGCTTCAGAAGGATTTCATATGCCCGTGCCCAGCCGCTTTAAAGAGCAAAGTGGAAAACAAGCGAATGCAACTAATTCCTATACAAGAGAGCGGGTGACATTTTCATTTTGCCTCCTACATTTATTTACATAATTCTGAGTGCAAATTTTCTATCAGCTTGCATGTGGGAATAACAAAACGAGAAGTGAGATTTCCAATTAACCTGTGCCCACAAGAGAATATGATAATGAGGACAACACATTTACAGTGACGATACTCACACATAAATTACTAAGTACCTCCTAGACAGTGACATGAAAGTTTAGCTGGTACTTCTGTCCTTGTGATGTTCTGTCTCTTACAATGAGAAACAAGAAATACAAGTCAAGTGTGCTCTCCATAACACCCTGCTCTGCAAGCAGTGTTTGTCCTTGGCTACAGTAGGAAAAGGACCTGACAGACATTTTCCTTATTCTATGGAGTCTAAGTTGATCTAGGATCAAATAACCACCCCTTCCCTTATATCTTTGTCTTTTGGTGGGCAAGAAGTGACTTCATCTGGCTTGTTCACTCCTGATGCACAGCAGAAGGCAGGAAACATGCCTGAAGTGAAAGACTATTCCTTTTGGTCATTAAGTCCATCACAAAACTTTACATAAAGTCTTTCTTCCTTCCTCATTTTGGGGCTGCACCTCTACTTCCATGCACGTGTCTATGAGTTTCCACAACCACCTCATCTCCAAGCACTAGTACATGCTTCAAATGAAAGGGAATTTGACACAGGCAGGTGAAGGCAAGGGCAATCATAAGTGCCCTTCACAGATTCAAAGATGCTCAATCATCCAAGCACTGAAACACTTTACTTTCTTACACAAACCTCCAATAATCTTTTTTTTTCCCCCTACTCTGTGAGCAAAATGACAGCCACTTACTTCACAAGATGGATACGCTCAGCGGGAATTGTCAGTGATGTTACCTTGCCAAGAAAAATTACTTTCAGGCTTTCCACTCAAATCCTCATTCAATATGAGTGTTTGCCCGTTTGCAGACAATCCCCTGATAGATGTTATCTCATCAAACCCAGTGGGTGGTTCAGCTTTGTGTTCATTTTGCAGTCTTCCTCCACATACCTAGACCTTTGAACATATTCCTGTGCATTTACAGGACCTATCTCTCATCCTAACACCCAAAATCACATACTAATTGATAAGCCATCTAGACATAAATAACCCCACATATTGGCTGATCTTCATTGTTTTGAAGCTCCTTCACCTGAACTCAATATCCTGTTTCTTGAGTTTATTGAGGGGCTTTGCTCAGGCATTTGTGTGCTCTGTTCTAGTCTGGCTTAAATAGTTGACAATATTTCTTCTGACCAATTATCCCTACAGCACTCAACCAAGTTTCCTTCGTTTTTTGTTTTGGGGTTTTTTTCTGTCATTCTTCTTCTCCATGTTTTACTTTTCTTCTGTTAATCCAAAAAATTTATAAGCTGTTTAAATTTTTCTTTTCTCTCATGCATATTAGATTCAGTTCCATAATTAAAAGCTGCAAGACAATCATCTTCCAGCTTCCTTGTGTTTTCTTTTTCATTGCTTACGAGAGAAGTGCTATACACTAGAGATGGAAGATGTGACAAAACTTCTTCACGAACCTGTCCTGATTATTTCAGCAAGACGACAATCAAGATCAGACTCAAAAATGCCTATGTTGATTTCATCCATTTTTATTTTGAACATATTTCACAATGTTTCAGAGTTGTGAGAACCTCATTAGAGCAGCAAAAAGTGCTGTTTGTAACAATGATGCAAAAGAGAAAGTGAATCTCAGTCTGAGCTTCAGCTGCATCAGTTGAAAGGGAAGGTGTGAGCAGAAGGCTGTAGGGATCTGATACAGCCAGGACATGAAGCTGTCTGCTGGGAAACTGACTGATGCTCCAATGTGCATGCAGGCTTCATAAACAGAAAGTGATAAACTCCTTTTTTTTTTTTTCTCATATTGCAATAAGGTCAAGTCACCAAGCTCAGAATAATTTTTGAACTGTAAGTAAGTATATGCTTTTGCCTGGGAGACAAATATCTGTGAATTTTGTGATACATCTGGAACATTGTTTGCTAAATGGCCATAAAGTCCCTGCCAAAAGAGAGAATCATTACAGAAGAGTGCTTCAGTTTGCTTGATCTCTTCCAAATAAGCTCCAGGTTTAGAAATACTTTTTATTTTTTAAGATTATGTTTTCCTGTCCTAATTCTAAAAAAGAAACTTCCTTAAATGCATTTACTGTTAGTGCTAAGGGAATTCACTCTCTTTAGCAGGTATAATTTAATTCCAGTTTACAGGACAACAACCAAAGAATTAAAATACCTTTGGGAGTTCCTTTGAACTGAGTTGATGCAGAGTGCAGAAATGAGTCACAGCATACTCTAACAGTGCTCCAAAGATGAAGCTGAAGCAGATACCAAGGTACACATCAATTGCCTTAATAAAGCAATTAGCATTTGGGAGTGAAGTCCTGGCTCCCATCATCAGTGTAGTCATTGTAAGGACTGTGGTAACACCTGTGGAATAAAAAAATATATGTTCTGATATAACATCCATAGCAATGAAGGCCTCCACTGTAAGGGCCTTAGCACAAGAGAGGTTTTTCCTGGCTCTGAAACTCCAAGTATGCCACAGTATTTAATGGGTCATGTTTTAGAAAGAAAACTTCCAAATGAACTTGTGATTCTGAAGTTAAATGCTTAAAAACACTAATGAAAACTGTTAGTAAAGCTGAGAAGACTAGACATTAAAATGAGAGAGATTTTGGTGTAATGGAATGTATATTTATGATTAACACATTATTATTGCAAATCTATGCAAAAGCTCCCTTTAAAATATTCAGATATCATTTTGCTCAGTGCAGTTACCCACTGGCCTCATTGGATGTGAAATCTTTTTTTCTGCCCTATTCTGTAGGAGTGTTTTTTCCCACCCCACCTGCAGCCTGATCAAAACTGATTTGCATTCTTTCCCTTTCAGAATATCCTTTATTTGCAATTAATTATATTTAATCTCTTATAATTCTCTTATTATTCATGTGTTAATTAGTATGTATCATTAGACCTCACAAAAGCTTAACAATTCTGTCTGTGCATGCCATGTGTTTGAATATGTTTAAATTACTTTCAAAATTACAGATTTTTTTCCTTTGCTTTCAGCAGCCTCTCCTGCCTTCAAGTCTCCTTTAGCTCCCAAAGAGAGTTTCCTTAAAGAATAGCAAGGCTTTCAGGGGAATCCACATGATACACTTCATATGGCAAACCAAAAAAGCAATTCCATAAAACTCAGAAATGTTTGCAACTTTGGGAAATGGATGCCATGTATGTGCAATAAAGAACGCATCTTAATGATCCAACTCTTGATTTGGTTTGGTTAATTGGCTTCTCACCTATGCAGATTCTGGCTGGAACCGACGACTGGCTTATCCAAAATGATACCCAGGAGAGCACAACCAGTAGGATTGATGGTACATATGTTTCTAATATGAAATACAAGATGTTTCTCTTGAGTTCAAAATGAAACACTAGTTTTGGGTAATGTCCTGTGAAAAGAGCAGGGAAAAATATTGTGAAGGTGCAATTCATAAGAAGTTCTTTGAAAGGACGACATGTATTACTCTGGTGCATTACAATGCAGTAAAAAAATAATAAACAAGCTTGAAAAAATTAAACACAGTGCTGAAAAATTCAAACTGAAGACTCTAAACTGAAGGAAACAATCAAAATATGTAACATCCATTCATCATATCTAGAATTTTAGTAAAGAGCCTTGAATTGGAAATTAAAAGACGGTCAGTGAAGGAAAAAATGAAATCATCAATGCATGGAAAGCATATTTCATTATACAACACAAGGAAATTTGAAGTTGCATATGCATTTAGCATTCAATGTTCATAACAGTAAATGAGCTACTGTGTGAACTAGCATAGTAACAATTGTAGTTTCACAAAGTTAGCATGAGTTCTTAGCTTTACCTCACACAGCTTTCTGGTTTTCCTTTTCTTTTCAGTTACTGTTGCTCAAGATGTGGATTAAGGGTACCTGCACTGATACTGCTTCCCTACCTCTTATATTCCACTGAAAACCAAGCAGTATCTTTGCATCTTCACTATTTTTTCTACATATTAATGAATGACAGTTTTGGTGTTGCTCTAAGCAGTGTCACTATTGTGGCAAAAATAGTTTGTTTCTAAGTAATTTACAGAAAATGAACTTTTGAGACCACAGAGTCAAATATAGGATTGGGTTTCATGAAGGGACAGCACACTCATAAGCAAAGCCTGAAATTGTTATCCAGCTCACTAAGTGAGCAAAATCTTGCCTGTGTTGAAGCACAGGATCTGAAATTGTTACCAGTTCAATGAACCACAGGAAGGCAAAGTCTTGATTTTTGCTAATTTAAAAGAGGATAAAAGACCTCTTATTCTGAAGGTCCTCGTTCAAAATTGTTATTAAATTTTTACACCATTATTTTAAGAACATTCTCATCAGAATATCAGTGACAGTGTAATGCTCTGTAGTTAGATAGCTTCGACTTCAGCTATTTTAATGCAAAACATTGTGCTCTCTGGGACCTATGTTTATTTCCAATGCAGTGTGCTGTAAGTCAGCACAGAACTACAGAAGAGTGAAACTACTTTAGTGACAACAATGTATGCACAGGCAGGCTATTTGCACGTCACTCAGGTGCACTCTGAGACATAGAGTCAAAGAAGAGCACTTTTAAAAGCTTGAAGGGCAAGTAATGGATGCCAAGGAATCTTTTATTGTGCCCAGGATAGAAAATGGATGGTTAAGTTTTCATTTTTGAAAGAATTGTGTATATTGCATCAAGAGAACAATAAGGTTCACAGGATTCTTAAAACCAAAAAGAATTTCTAGATTATGTAGTCTGACCCTAATCACAAGCTGCTAAATTTCCTCAATTATCCTTTGCTTTCAACTCAATCATTTTGGTTGGAATAGAGTACACCTTTTACACAGACATGAAGAGTTAGTTTAAGGATATATAGACACACAGCATCCACCATTTCCGTCAGCAAATAATTCTATCTATTAAAAATGAATGTCTAATTTCTAATGTTAATCTAATTTCAGTTTTCTGCCACACTGATTGCCTTTTCACTAGTGAACTAAAGAGCCCTCTGGTAGTCAGTTCTTTCTCCTTCTAAAGGCAAAAATACACTGCATTTAGGGTTCTTTTTTGTAAGTTCAGTATATTGAGATGCTCAAGATTCTGACTGATAGAAGAAAGAATACAAAGATGAACATTAAACTATCTCTATGAGGCAGGAGATACAAAGATGTTTTATACCATTATCATAATTTTTATGTGAAAAGGGGACATTAACAGCCTCTATCAATGTTGTGATTTTTACCAATACAGTTGTTTCAATAAATGTCATTTTCCTCACCAAAGCTGATTTTAAGTGTAAGCAGACCAAAGTAAAGCACTCAAAAGTTAGGAAGTGAAAAACTGACAACTGACTGTGCAACATTACTGCTTATGTCTGTGCCCATCCTTGCAGTAAATTGAGCACTAGCGCTATGGAAAAGCACTGGGTCTGTAAAACAAAAGGCTATATTATAAAGCATAATTAAGGAAAGATAACTGGATACTCCACAAAACTCATTTGTCTTGTACTCTGTGCTGACCATAGGGAAGGATGTGGTGCCACATGCCCAGCAAAGGGGAGTGCAGACTGGACTATGCTCCCTGCAGAGTACCGCAGGCACTTGGGAGTTCCTGTGGTCCAGCCTTAGAACTTGTCTTTAAGATAAACAGCCAATACAATCATACAACAATACCTTCTCCTTGTTAGTGCCCTACAATTGTATCTCTGTTTACCTTAGTATAAAAGCCAAGTGTGCACATGGGAAGTTAGTACAAAATATCAAATTTGAAAGATGGTTTGCCACTTTGCTGCAATTTCCAAGCATAGAAAAGTCCTTTGAATATTACACTGTTATTATTTTTCCTGATGCCAGAAATTTCTGAAGCAATGTGAACAGAGAGAAATAGAGATGTAACAGCTTATAGCTGAGTGACTTTTGGGGGGAACAAAGAGGCATTTCTCTAACCTTAAGGCTTTCTGCTTGCCAGAAATCCAAAGACACATCATCGACATGATAATAATAGTGTCAGCATTTCTCTAAAGGGTTCAGAAGAGCTTTTATAATGGAAATTTTGAAGAAACCTATATATAGGTTTCATCAGAGCTCCTTCTGTAATAAACTGAAGGAAACAGTAGTTGAAAAAAAGTATTCAGTGCATACTTTTCAAGCTAAAGGAATGAGCAACGGGATAAAATGAAGATAGGGAAATATTACAGTCCTTTTTTTATCTGCATCACACATGTACCAGAAATTATTATCTCTAAAAATAATAGACTTGCTATTCCAGTTGCATGAGCTGCATATGATAAAGTAATGCTGTATCTCATTGACTTGGACATCTGAGACTATGGTGCCATCAGCCAAACCAAAACTGAAGCAGGTTCATGTAATCCTAGCCCTGACTTTACTACAGTTAACTCAGCACAGCTCAAATTAACTCCTCAAAACTGCCATTTGCACTTCGCTTGAGTCGCATTGACAACAATATACTTGCAATAAAATGAAAAGATTTTTTTTCATTCAAATTTCTGGCCCATGAGTGTCACCTCAGTGTGAGACTGCTCTGATTCAAAAGTGATAATGTGATGGAATTAATCTCTGTGAAGATAGCTAACTACAGCAAAGACATAGCATTAGCACTTACCAAAGTATTGAATTACTGCGTTTAACAGTTTCTCAGATGACTCAACCTAAATGATTGTCACGATATATACGCTAAACACACGAGAAGGTGGGGTATTCTGCTTAGGTCACCCCACAGTAAAAGAAGATGAAGCTGAGTTATTTTGGCTTTATAGAATTTGCTAGAGGGCAGAAGTGCCCAACTAGACAGTAGCTCTAGCTTGTAGATAAAGCACAAATCTAGATAACAAACTATGGTCTCCACACCTAATCAACCCTCTCTACTGCTAAGTACCCTAAAAAGTAGAAAAAGGTGACAGAAAAGAAAGTTTGACTGGATTCATCTGACCACTTTTTTTTGCAGATCATAAAAATTATACCAGAATAGGCTCTTTCTCTAGTACCTGAGCAGGTCTAGCTGTAGGTCTAAGGCAGATCTTTATGAAGGTAATAAAAACTAGTTTATTCTGTTTTATAGCTTACCTTTGAAGTATGGCTTTTGTTTTTTAAAATTACATTTAATTCATGGTGCTGATTATCTAACACTCTGTACAGACTTGCCACTGATGATTCTATCAACAATGACTATTGCTGCACTGCTTGAGAAATAGACATAAACCTGAACAGGCTTCCTTATCACACTAGGTCATCCATTTTCTGATTATCCCATTTTTCTGCTGATGTCAGAGTGCTGCATCTCTGCTCTTTTCTGCATCATCTCTGACCGGAGGATAGTCCCAGCAGAGGCACCTGAAGGAAGGATCCTCTATAAATGCTGCCAGCAATTCTTAACATCCACTCTAAGTGTTATGGGATGGGAGCGTCTTCCTCACAGCTACTTCTCATGGACTTTTTGCTGAACTCTACTCCGGTAAAAGACTGCTCCTCATCACTCTTTATGTAAGAAGCACTTTGGTATCCTGCACAGGGGCATGCAGTCAGGCACAAAGAGCATACTTTTCTCTGTCATGAATTATTTATGCTAACCCCTTGGGTGTCTGCTAAAATGTGTGATGTACACCTCACACAGGCATGTCAGTAGAATTCTATCAATGCATCATTTTCTTGTCTTGCGTCTTTTAAGGGCACAATACGGGAAAGCTTTAAATAGATTTCATGGCCGAAACTATAACTGAACATGTGGGTTACAGTATGTAATTTTTTGTTGCTTGTTTAGGATGAACATATGCATTAAGGAATTGATGATGCCCCCACTTCTACACAACAAAAGAGTTGTGCACTGAAATGCAATTCTCTGACTGCTGTAGCATGCTAAGGGATATATATTGTTAATATGTTATTACAGCTCCTTTGTCCCTCTCTCAGAGAAAAATCAGTCTTCTGTTCCTCATAGTTTAGATCTTATAAATTAGCTCTTTTCTTACTTGCTTTCCAGAGGTGAACGAAAAGAAATGAAAGTTCAGGCCAGGCTTTTCAACATGCGTTTCATGTTCATGAAAACAGTTTACAGAAATAAGTTTGAAATTCAAATTTCCTAATAATGAAACAAACCCTTTCATGTAGTCTTTGTGTGCAGATTTTATCCATTTAGCTTACCTGCCACAAAAAAAAAAAAAAATTATGCACAGAAAGTTTTCCAAGTGTTCCTGTGCATTTATGTCTATACTACAAGGAACTTCAAAGAAATTAACTAAAAATGCCTCTAGATACCCTTAATAGTCATCCCACTCATTGTATTTCTGTATATTTTTATGTTACTGAGACTTTTTCAATGCATTTTCCCATTTTTTTTCTTTCTAAATTGTTCTACATTGCAGAATTATCTCAAAAACAACTCATGATGGAAAACTTTTCAACATCAATTCAAGTGGAAAACATTGCTTACAAAGAGTGATTCTGTAAGGTCAAATAGGTAACCTGATCATAACATGGTAGCAGATATATATGCATATGTAATTGCTGCAATCTTATGTAAGGCTGACCAAAGACTTGCCACATAAGATTTTTCCTGAATATGGCTCTGAGATTGTAAGACCTGTATGGCAAAGAATATGTTACCAGAAACAACAATTGGAAAGCAAATTACGGATTTTAAAGAAACCGATAAAGGAAACGGAAGAAGTTATTCAGTGTATTGTACCTCAAAAAAAGTACTGAAAATCCTAGAAAAACATCATTGTCAATTAATAGATCTCCTGAGCCTTGGAAACTGCAGATGGGCCTGTAGGACAAAGCAAGGTAGTGCCTCTATTTAGAGAGAAAGAGACTTTGACTGATAAACATATGATCTTGTAGAGTCTGTTGTATTTACCCACTCATACAACCTTTATAGTCTCTATATAGTTTGTATTCCTTTTGATTTCAGATCACTAATTGTAAGGGAGAGCAACTCAATACTGCCTTAATTGTGACCACCCCACTGAGACACTGATAACATGTAGTGGCCAGGGGACCACAGAGCTTGAGCACTGTGTAGTCATATAAGAACTGATGGACTTCTAGCCTGAGGAGGCTAAAGCAGGATTTGTAATAGACATCAAAATCCCGGCAGTGACTGCAGACAAGAACAGCAGCCAGCTCCCTTTACAGTCTTTTTAATAGAGCAAATATCCTGTCTATGTGCATCAAGGAGTGGAGACTTACTTTAGGCTTCTGTCTGTTCTTTCCCTCTGTTCTGACAAAATAATACGTTTTGAATATGCCAATTTGTTGACTGGATGTTTTTGAAGTGGGGAAGTGCAATGAGAGCCCTGACTGCCTGCCATGTCCCTCCCTGCCTTCTGGGCTGAAAACTCAGCATTAGACTAGATCTGAGCGAGCTGAGCCTCTTCATTCCTGCTGCCACTGAGGACTTAGCAGGAGGGTTGCAGTAGTGAGAGCAAGACTTAAGGAAAGATGCTGAAAAAAAGCCATCAACAGCCAATTAGCCTGAATTTTTAAATTATGTTTTTGCTTCTTTCTCCACCTAAAATGGTAATTGAGATTAATTAGGTATCACTTGCTGTGAAAATAGAAGCATTTATCAAGTGGGAACACATGAGGTCTGTCCTGTGCCCAGTGCTGCTCACTAACAAACAGGCTGACATACCCCATGTCTTTTAAGAGTGAAGTGTTATGTTATGTTATGTTATGTTAGCACATTGGAGAATAGGATCAAAGCTCAAAAATATCCCAACTATCAAAAAGTAAAAATAAGAAAATAAGATGTAATTCAACAAAAGCAAGTACCAAGTCCTGCACTCAGATGGGAATTACTAGCTCCCAGAACTCAGGGAATATGTGGTTATAGGGCAATAAAGTAGGCAGAGAAGTAGAAGGAATCACAAGTTGAACAAGGTCAAAAATGCACAATAATTTTCTACAAGATAAACAAATACCAAGCTAGAGTGGATAAAGAGGAACAGAGTTCATGGAGCACATTAAGTAAACCCTTCCATCCATCTGATGGGAACAGGGTACACAGTTTTGGGTGCTGCTTATCAGCAAAGATATGAGAAATTTGATTGGAGAACAATAGCAAAGAGAGTATATCTAAAAAATTGGTTATATAAATTAAAAAATATGAGAATTGTTGGTCTCAAAATATGTATCTGTCTTGAAAGAGTGAAGGGGCTGCTGAAAAATAACAAGACATTTGTCTTCAATATCCACATAATGGGTTTGAAAAGCAGCAAGGGAGATCAAGATTAGATATGAGGAAAATATGTGTGTAATAAACACCAGGAAAAAAAAGGATCATCCAGGGAGGCTGTGAAGCAAACACTTTGGAGGTTTGTCTGACTTACTCCTAAAAATATCTGTCAGGCAATAGGCTGGAGATACAGATGACCTTGCCTTGCGACATGAGAATAGATCAAATGAACCCTTAAAGTGTATTCCAGCATTATTTCTATGATTGTTTACCCAAAAAAGCTAGACTGTAACAGTCTTTCTTTACTTTTATGTTTTTCCAATAAGAAAGCAAGCTTTTTATATCAGTATTTATTACTCTGAGAATGCAGGTGGTGTTGCCTGGACAGCTAAAACAAAACCCAGCACCCATTGAGGAAGATAGATGGTTTGGAAGTCCAAGAGTGTATCAGTGTATGCAGAATGAGGACTATAGTTAAAGGCATGTAGGAAGTGGTTCTAGCAATTAATTTACCCATGTCCAAAATGAAATTGTTCTGTACCACAACAAAATCAACATCAAACCCTAGCCAGCAATCTAGCTAACACTAGTCAAAGTGACTTACTCTTATGTGATTACAATAATGTGATTACCATTATGTGATACATGCTGTTCTACAAACAAGATTAATCCACAATGTCCATTTCTTAAATTTACTAAAGTTACTTATGCAGGAATTTTGCTGACTGTGGTTTAAATTTGGCTCTGTCAGTGGCTGTACATGAGCTTGGGCTTTGCACTGTTGTACAATATTTCACTTGCACAGCAGCTGCACTGTCTGTTCAAGTTCACAGAGTATCAAATCCTGATTGCTTTTTTTGCTGTGTTAGGAAATAATACACACTGCTCTTCTCCCATAACTTTAGCTTAAGCCTTCTGAATTGTAGCGGTTATAAATAACAGTCATTTATAATGCATTGTTAGTTATAAAATACTCTCATCTATATATGTTGTTAAGGAAATGCAAAACATCATTTTTAATTTCAAAATTGATTACATAGCTCCATAATTTACTTTATTCTTTTCATATGGGCTACAGTAGCAGTGCTTTCCAAAAAAATCTGTAGAAAGTAGCACCTAATTCAGAATGACTCAATAGAAAATTAAGAGGATTAGGAGATTCAATTTTAAAAGTACTGCATAGCACTTGATAACATGGCTTTCTTGAACAGGAGAACTGAAACAAGGAGGTGTGAGAAATTTTAATTGAATTAAGTTGCATGGGTTAAAAAGTATAATTAAAAAAAGACTTATACATATGATTCCTGCCAACACAAAGGGAGGAAGACAGCATCATTTACTGGAAAAAGAGTACAGTTCATCTGATCATGCCTCTTCAACTCTAATAACTGTCCTTAGTCTATCCAGTTAAAAAAAACCAACAAACCTAAACAAAAAACAATCAAACAAAAAAACCAAACAAAAACAAAATCACTCAACAAACAAAAGAACCAAGCACAAAACCAAACAAACTAGGGGAAGAAACACCAACATTTCTTTTCTTTAGAGTCCTGATTCTGTGATAGAAAGTGGTAGGGATTAAGCAGGTTTCCTCTTCCACTTTCTTTGCTGTATGGTGAACAGGTTCTAATACCCTTCTGAGCAGAAGAGCAGTAAAGGACTATTCCTCTTTGATTGAACCTGATGCTGCTCACCCACAAGTTGTAAAGAGAAGGAAGGCAAGCAGATGTCACTAATGTAAGCAGAAAGAAACTCTGTGATCCTAGAGCCTGTATTTCATTTCTGCTTTTATATCCTCTTAGAGAACTTCGCTTTTTAGCCTGAATTAATATCTGAAATTAGATAACAACTTTATCTCTGTTGTGTTATTAAAGCAGAAATATCCAATAATAGACTAGAGAAACTATATTTCTGTTACTCAGAATTAATAACATATCCTCTGGTGAAGCTGCAGTTTTGAAGGATGTGTGTGTCTTGATTTAAAGATCATGCATTTGGTTGGTGTGCTGACCTGAGCAGAGGAGAAACTCAGTACACAGTAAAGAGCAGCAATGAAGGACCTAAGAGCAACTCAAAGAGCATAAAGCTGGTTTTGCAGGTTTTGAATTCTCCAAAAGCCCTTTCAAAATCTCTGGAAAATAAACAGGAACATGCTTTTTCCTGTGGTTAAGTCCTGCAGTTAGAGGAACCTTTCTACAGCAGTTTCCAGAGATCACAGATGAGCTGGTCTGTGGAAATGCCCTTCCCTGGGCACAGGAACCTCAGGTTGAGCAATTTGCCCTCTGCTGCCCACCAGGCTGGGCAGAGGCTGCCACAGACAAAGAGCAACTCCTACAAGCAGTAGCCAGGAAACCCAACTTCCTGCAGTTGTTAAAGCACCCAGCATATTGTTGGAACTTCCACAAATGAATAGAAGCTTTTGACCTACCTAATAAAGCCAGAGTGGCTGTTCTGAGCTGGGTACCCTGCGAGTTCCTGGTCTGTCTCCAGTTTAAATGCCCAATTTACAGGCTACTCTTCCTTCACTCGAGTCCTCCCTGACATTACATGGAAGAAGACCTCTTACTTAAAAATCTTTAGATAATGTGTAACCTCCAAGAAAATGCTCAAAAAATCTTAATCTTTACATTAGCTGGATCTCTGCTTGTAACATCTGGAAAAGTATTTATGACTTCAAGTGTGTAATTATTAGAATATGAAAACTGTCATCCTAACAGAAAGCAGAATACTGAGTTCCTTAATGGTGCTCTGTTTCCGGACTGTATTACAAAGTGTACGTAGAAAGGGTTATAAGGGAGTTTTTACCTGTCTCATAGACAGCTTCAGATACGGAGGTAAAATGGTCTTCTACTGTGTATTGTGCCAGCTGGAGTGTGTCCAAACCTCGAACCGAATCATTTCCCCTGGTCCAGTAAAATATTACATCATTGATGTTATAACCCCCTGCAGTGATACACAAGCCAACAATAGTGTTTATTTTATACAATAATTAATTTGTGTTCAGCACACTTATGGTTCAGCTGTTTCTTATTTGTCTGCCTGAAAGTACAATTAGACATAAACAGTGACGAGTTTTGGCAAAATGTGATGCCTGTTAACAACAAAACTCACAATAACATGCAAAGTTTTATAAGCTAAAAGCTGACATTTTTGGAGGTGGTCTTTTTATATCTTTTATTTCAGTGGAAATGACAAACTAATAAAATAGATTAGTACCACATGGTATTCTAAAGTCAAAAGCTACTAAGTTTTAAGAAAATAGAGCTTTTATTAATTACAGCACTGCCAGCATTTGCACCACACATGAAGTGTGCCTTCTGTTGTATCCCAAGATGCTGTTTTGTGGTGCAGCACATTTGGTCCTCATTCCCATAGAAATGAAGGGGCCAAGAGAGCAGCAGAGCTGCTGATTGCTGGTGCTGTGCTCTGACCTGAGCTTGAATTGTCACTTGGGATGACGTTTTGGCTTAGGAGCGTGGATACTTCCCAAGGACACCAGTTCTGCAGGCTCAATAGTGTGGCATGCTTCAGGGGCCCCAGGAGGTTTCCTCTTAACCTTCAAATACTAATTAGGAACTGGATTAATCATCTATCAGAAGGCAACCGTATTTTGCACACACTTGTCAATATGCAGTACAATCATGGCTAAAATAAATCTGTAGCTTTTCCCCATTATATAAAATGCAGCCACTTTACAGACTAGGGTATATGATTAATTCAAGATTATGTTAATGCAATTTACATGTTAACAGGGAGCATTTGAACATCTTTTTTTCTGTAGCTTACTTAGATCAATCATTCTTGTATTTGACAGACTATATTGTGCAAGTTAATAGCTAAGCTTAGGGAACAGAAACACAAGCAGATGATTATTTTTAGACCCCAGTCAACTCTAAGTAAATTACAGTGAGACAACAATGCAATATATTGCACAAGAGCATATGCTGCAAAAAGAACAGAGCTCTAGGATCACAGAAAAAGGGACGTATTAATTGTTTTTAAGCACCTTCTAATATTTTTAAGTTATTGGGGTTTTTTTTTTCTTGCAATGACAGTACAGAATTGATTTCCTAGAACCTTTTCATGTAGGAAAAAAATGAGTTCATAAATTTCCTTATAAGAAAACACTGGGCTGGTTACCTATTAAAACTATGATTTCACCTAGAAACTCTTTCTCTGCTCATTCTTTAAATGTAAATTTTGTTTTCACTAACACTGGTAGTTAAATGAAAAGGGATCATGACCTGGAATCTCTGCTCACATTATCACATTTATAGCAATTAAAGCCAAAACACTGCTGTGTCAAAAGACCAAGCCAAAAGCATGTGTATCCAAGCTAAGTTCTTGATTCCCTAAAACCACATGCTGGGACATTTCCCAGGTTTGGGAGATGTAAAATAAAAGTAACATTTCCTATAAACAAATGATTGCATTGTCCTTAGTCAAAACAAGGAGGTTCATAGAACAAGTTTCTATGCATTACTCCAGACATGGATTCATTTTACTTCCCTTCAGTATAAATGAACTGCAGGTATTCAAATAAAGTCCAAAGAACTAGAGAGTACCACAGTAGATTCCTTTTTGTTTTTACAAGACATTCAGTCTTCCAAGTTGCATGAGATGGGAGAAGTTTTTGGTGCCCACATGGCTGATAACAAGCATATCTTGAAATGGAGATTATTTTGCTTTGTTCCAAAACATTTTCATTAGCTGAACACTCAGTAGGTTTTGGTGATGCTTCCAATGAAAATTCTTTGAGAATAATAATTCCAAAACTCTCAAAAAGAATTTCCAGGAAGAGAGTCTTTCCAATAGTCAGTAAAGTTAAATAGCACAGTGCTCCCTCTGTGCAAAGTTGGTTTTTATTTAGGGGATTAATATTTTACTAATTATAAAATGCTGTAGAAGCTTATAGAGACAAAATCCTTAAGCCATGCTATTTGGCTTTTACAAGTAATCTCTATTCTCTTTACATGACACTGACTTTTTATTGTAACTAATTCCTCAAGCCCAAAATGTCTCGTTCCTTTACATTGTTGATACAGTATGAGCTGCTAATGTCAACAGGGTTAACTGCAGGAATAGTGAATTTGGGATTAAACATTCATAATGCCTAATGCAAATTAGTTTCTTTACCTTTCTGTTGCTAATTTTAATTTTCCCTGATTGTCAAGCACAAGTTAAGTGCCTTCATATGGCTCTTCACTGAAAAAATGGTAAAAGACAAGTTCAAAAAGGAAATAGAATTTTAGAGATGGGCCCAAGACATGAATATGTATTTGGACTGGAGGCCTGTGTGAGGGGAAAATGAAGGAAAAAATCTTCAGCCCAGCGTGATTGGTGGCATTCCCTCCTACACAGAAGAGAGTATGAACCAGCGCCCTGGCAGCACCAACCCAGACAGGAGTTCTCCAATTTCCAAATGTCACAGCAGCCATACCAACAGAGACTTAGAGTGGCAATTCTCTGTTTCCTAACACATGCCAGTATTACCTTCTAAAATGTTGCAATAACAGGGGCAAAAAATAACTGGCATTTTGGCCAAAATGTGTTTTACTATGTAGAAATTGTAAGTCGATTAAAGTTATTAACTAGTAATAGCAGAATAGTGTGTTGTAAAGGTCACTAGGGATACTCTATTGTGTACAGCCATTACTTTATAATATCATTATGTATTTGTCTTGGATATCACTTAATAAAAGGCCTAACACTTTGTTTCAGCTCAAATATTTGCAATATATTTTACATTTTGTTTATTAATATCAGTAGTTGTGCAGAGGTGCATGTATGTTTGCACTCACAATTATTAAACGCAGGTAACAGGCTTTGCAAGCAGTATTCAAGGATGATGTCATTATTTATCTACAAATTACCATAACTTATTGCATGAAGAAACAAACCCCATTTCCAGCCTACACAAAAGAAAGGATTGCAGTACACAGGAAAAAAAAAAAAAAAAGGCCACAGCCAAAGGTACAGTCTTTCCTTTTTGAATTTATTCCTTTTAGCTGTTTTCCTCAAAACTAAACTCCAGTGTCATGGGAGCATTTGTTAGGACATGACTATATTTTCCCCTTGGACTGGAGACACTTGTGTGCTGTTGAAAAAGCAGATGGAATCAATCTGAAAAATGCTTGGTTTTAATTATATGGGGAATTCTCTTTTTGGTTCTTTTTTTTTTTAACTCTATCAAAAAAATTGTAAATTCCTTTGGGACATATATTTCATTCTGAAACTAGAGAAAATACTAACCAACTCATTAGGCATGGTTATGGATTTTTATCTATATACATTGATTTACTAATATGCTTTCCAAAGGATAATAAATTAGAGATAAATCCCAATTCTAATTCAAATCATTATTTGCTAAACAGATCTTATAAAACTGCTTATCTATAGGGACTTCTGTGTGAAGAAGGTTTTTGGGTTCATTTCCCTTGTGTTTCTGTCTACAAAGAAACTTTGCATCTATCTTCTAATTGGTCATTACCTACAAGAGATAAAGAACACACACACAGTTCTGAAAAGATACAGAATAAAACTTGACAAGTATGGAAGAGCCTTCCAGAAGATTTTCAGTATATATTTAAAGATATATTTTCATCTTACAGCACTGGTTACTGTTTGATGTTATCCCATGCAAGAATTATTTTGTAGAGTCTTGTCATATGAATAATAGCAAACACTTAACTGTAAAAATGTATGTTTGGGTATTTTCGAAGTAACCACATCTACAAAGTATTAGAGAGCATATTTTAAAGAAAATATGAGGACATTGATTGATAAAATGAGAAAGTATATTTAGTTTTAGTCCATGGATTGACAACATCCTTTTCCAGGGCACTGACACAGAGATAATTAAATAAGTCATAGCAAGATCTGTTTCTGTCAATCTCAGAACTGTCCATTCAATTACCATTTTTCAGTATGAAAATAGTAAATTATTAAATATGAACTATATGCCTTACAAATAAGCCTTATTCTTTTTTTCTTTCCTAAAAGAATTGTGCCTCAGGGGGAAAAATTTCATACTCTCTGAAAGGGGAAAAAAAAATTTTCTCGTCTGTGCTAGAAAATGCCTGCTCACAGAACTCCCTCTGAAGACCAACAGAGTAACTGCAGGATGCACTGCAAAACCAAGCCTGTGAGAATATTCCGAGGCTTTGCTTAATCATTAATAGCATTGCTTCATTTCAGTAGTGCCATGCTATTTTCAGTAATGTCTCATACATGTACCTTTGCACACAGATTCTATTGTAATTCAGCAGGGACTGGTCTCATTATGACCTTTGCCTTACTTGAAAATTCCAGCTGCTGTGATAATATCCAGTATTTAAAAAATCATATGTATTTCTAATTGTATAAATTAACAAGGATGAAGGGCCTTACAGCTTTCCAGTTGCAAAGTACATGTCTGTTTATCCATTGGATATTTAGTCAGATCCATGCTGCATGAAACAGTAGTGGTGATCCTTGGGAAAAAAAAGAGTTTGCTAATTATTAATGGCATAAAATTGTTCATCAGTGAAAATAAAAAAAAAATGCCATATATATTTATTGAAATAATATTTTCAGGCAAATATCTATTATTTATTGGTATCTAAGGCACCAGAGTAATAGCATCCCAAACACTTCAGATCAGCTGGGTTTAGTGGCAGTCCTACTTTTTGCTCCCTTCTCACTTACAGTGCACATTTTCCTTTTTTATTTTGTAATATAGTATAAGATTTTTTTATATTTATCAAAAACTATTATAAAGCATAATTCACAATAAATAATGCAAGTCAATCATCACAGCTTGCCTTCCTCTGTGATGGCTTCATTGCAAACAATTGGAATGGCAACATGCAATTCCTGTATTGAGTCTACATGAAAAGAAAAGTGTCTCTTCAGGGAAGATCTGTTATAAAATTTAAGAACTTATTAATATCAGTCAATATTACATATTCATAGAACTACAAGACCATGCATATTCTATTTTTGGAACCATAAAACCATATTCTTAAGCAAAAAATACGCTGACCTGGAAAGTTTAAAATGTAAGTAGACAACAATTATAGAGGGTGATACATGGTGTACACATACCGTATAGCATACAAGACTGTTCCATTGGGGTATATTCTTATAAGACGATTCTCAACAGTGACATCATGAAGAAAAGACCTTTTTGAATCCACTATGAATGTATCCGGTACCCAAAGCATTTCCACAAGCCGACCATCTAAGCTTAAACTCTTATTACCATCAAAACAAAGTCTCTCATCAGTCCATCGCTGCCTTAGAAATATGGTAGCTGTGTAGTCCTGAAAGAGATAAAACCAAAATTATCATCCAAAGGAAGCCTGTGTTGTATTCTCTTTTACAGAAGTATAGGGAAACAGCTGTTGGGCACAAATAGCCTGTGGCTCTCCATGTCACTGGCTCTCCAACAGCAGCTGTACTGACTCTCGTACTGACAAATTCTCTAGCACACAGTGTGACATTGGTACATTTTGTTCTTATGGTCAATTGGAATTTTACAGTAAAAGCTGATGGCCTAAGTCTGGGGCTATAAATCAGCTGTATTCATAGGAGCTTTGTAAGCAGATAGTCTGGCTCTGTAAATCTTTAAGTTTTAGAATGATTTATGTAAGTGGTTCCAAACAAATTTTGTTCACATAAACTACTAAATAATGATTTTTTTTAAGAACACTTTGGAAAAAGTTGAATAAAGTCAGACAAAAGAGGATAGTAAAGCAGGAAAGGCATCATCAGCTTTTAGCACAATTTATCACAAAGGAAACGGTGGTACCAAATTTATCAAAGACCTTGAATACAACACTCAGCCCAATTCCCCTTCAATTTAGATATGCCTTGCAGTCCTGCAAAAGTCATGCTATTTCTTAACACCTTTTAAATCAACTTTTGATTTTATCATGTGTTTATATCAATATTATAAATTCATCTGAAGTTCTGACCTTACTTCCTTCTTTCTAAATAGTAACTATTACTAATACCCTAATATTTAATATCTGATTAATGAATTTTGGCTTTTCTTCTATGTACCAATGGAGGATCTTTAATCAGAAAATATATTCCATTTCATAGTTTGTTAAAAACAAATGATACAAATTTCATGAAACACAGCTGGAATGAATTAATGTGTGACAGTAAAAATAGAAAAGAAAAACAGTTTAAGTTCAGCTGTGTCTAATCATAAGGAAAGAGAGTGGCTTCAAAGGCACATGAATACATCTTCATTTTTCTGAAATGCAGAAAGATTTAGACATTTCAGCTGGGAAATAAATACTGTTCCACATGCCTTTCATTAAGATTAATACTCAGTAGCAAATTTTTGTTTGTATCTGTGAGAGGTGTGATTTGCAGCTGCATTTCCATACTTATTATAGTGTTATAAACAATATCTGCAGTGAAAAATAAAATTCCATCTCCTAACCCACTTTGACTTCATAAGGAGACAAGACCAAAGTCACATTGCCAGCAGCTGTAAGCACAAGACATTAGCTTATCAACAAGCAGAACAAAAAATGACTGCAAAAGCTACAATACCATATTTATTTCTGATATTGTATCAATGCTTGCAATATCCATACTCATTCCAACTGACACAGGACCATCTGCAAAAAAGAAGAGGATGTCAGAATGTAGCTTAAAGATCTTTCATACTCAGTTTTCAGGAGAACTGGCTACAAAATCTCCAATTTTTTTTTCTAAATGTTTAGACGTTTTCTTAAAAGGAAATATTTCTCAAACTTAGATTATGCAAGAATTTTAATATTTGTAATCAAAATATAATACTTTTAGGCTAACAGTGTCTTGTTTTAATAGGCAGGCTTTATTGCTTAAATACTTCCTGGTTTATATGATTTTTCTTTCCCCATAAAAAAGTGCTGGGGAAAATGTTACACAAAAAGACGTGGAAGGTACAATCCCCATGATACATCACACTCTTCTGTTCTGAGATGCAAAGCAGTGGAATGAATTCTTCCAGTTCCAACATCTGGTCCATCAGATGTTAGTGGATGAGGAAGTTTCACCTGGCAATGTCACATGGTTAATATCCAGATGGCATTGCTGAGTGACTTTATAAACTGCCCATTTAAGAAATTATTGTATACATTGCATCATTGCATTTTGATATCTTTCAACGACTAGCAGCAAACTTGGGATTTAAATACTTGCATTTATAAAGGAAAATTAGTAATTTTATTCAGCTTTTAATATTAATATGAACCAAGGGCTTATTCAGTGTGATTAAATACCTCACTTCAGCAGCTGTTATTGTAACGCTAGTATGCTCAGTTTCTTGTTTCCTTGTGAAGGTGCATTTCACAGTGTTGGAAGGAAGATCACCAGCTGTGCATTTTAAAATGCAAAATTTGGGTAGAGCTTTCATGGAAACATTATTCCTGGCTGTGTATGTGCCAAATAATTAACAGAGTGCTTGTACAAGGAAATTAATATTAAATAAATGCATCATTTCAAGCCATTGAGAAGCAGAGAATGCAGTAAATAGAAATGCAGAATTATTTTAGGTAAGGTCTGATAGTGTCTGTATATTGCAGGCACACTGCTGAAAGCCCCTCTTGGCTCCTTGCACAGTGTTATGCCCAAAGCTCCTGTACAGCCCCAAATGGTATCCACAGGAAGATGGAGTCCAACTCTACCCCCCTGAGCAACACTAAGGAAAAAACTATGTCATTCTAAGTCACATAAGTGTACTAGTATTTTTCTTTTTTTTCCAAAATACTTTCTATTTCTAATGCATGTGTTCAAGTCATTAAACATCTGTCGCTCCTGAAAAAAAAAATTAAATCTATAAATCCTTTGCTCTGGACTCAATTGAAAGTTTAAATATAAAGCTCCAGCTTAAAGCAGAACTGTAGTTTTGCAGCATGCCCTGATGGTAACCTGTGTGTTTATTATATACTACAATGTTTTACATAGAGTTTAGAAGAAATTATCTATTGGAAGGCAACTTTGGAATCTGCTTCAATCCTATTTGTTCACATCAATAATCTTTAGACAGTGATGTTTCTTCACTGGTACAGATTATGGATAAGACAAAAATTGGTGGGGACTTGTTAAATCACTTGTCAAAAAACATATTTCAATATAGCCAAATGCAAGCAATTAATGTGGAGACAAATAATGTAAGCAGTACATACAGGACAGAAAACTATCTTGGCAAGCAGTGCCTTTGAGAAGGATTAGAGGTTGTCACAGATAATCATTCCAACATGCTCTTTCCATCTTATGCTTTGGCAGAAACACTATTGCAGTGGGGAGTAACACACAGAATTAAGCTATCTTGCAATCTACTCTGTGTTGGCAAGACTGTTACGGAATGACAGTGACAAGATTTGCTTCCCACACTGGAAAAAAAGAATTGTGTAAACAGCAGAGTTCACGTGAGAGAGAAATATTCCAGAAGATAAAAAAAAACCCTGGAAGCTTAATATCAGAGCTTGTAACATAAAAATCAAAGAACATCATTTACTCAGCTCCTCAAAGAGAAGTCAGAGAAGTGACTTACCCAATGTCAGAAAATGCATCTACTAGTAAGTTGTGCACATTCTTTGGCAAAGCAAAGCAAGGTGCCAGTTAATGGAAGCTAGAGACAACATGAAACTTCAAATAAATTCATCCTTTTTTCTAACCAAACTTAATTATTGTTCATAAGTTAGAGTCTTTAGAACTCAACATTTAGGGATGGGGTAGGTACAAAAATCCCAAACCAAAACCCAAACAGTCCTGTATGCAGGAAGCTGGGGCTGGTTGCAGTGGGTCTCATAGTGCCTATTAGTTCCATGGGAAAGGAAGTAAAATCTACATTATCATCTGTATGCTGAAGTTTACATATTCTGGGCTTTGTGCCTTTCTCTGAAGGATTAGATATTGGCTAAGTGGGACATAAAATACTCTTTATGTGATGGCTGTCTCACTAAATCAAAGGGTGTTAGACACAGCTAACACTGATTTCTCTGGGTCTCTTTGGGATAAATTGTACAATTCTGAAGACCTAAAGAGATATCACCTAAATAAATAGAACTTCATATTAACCAACATTTGAGGAAAAAAAAACACATGATGACTGGTCTTACACAAAAGGTTGGACTCAGATTTAATTTTGCTTTCATATAAAACTTAAGAATATGAAATGTATTACTCAATGCAAAGCTAAGGAAAATAATCTTTTAAATGTGATTTAGAATAACTGATTTAAGCATGACACCTTTCTATACCACTTGAAAGCAGCTTCCACATTCAAATATACTTAGCTGTGACCTTTTCTTAGTCTCTCTTTAATTAGAGCACTTAAATTATCACATTCAATCACTGAACAAAATCTATTTGTATAAAATTATTTACAAGATTTTATGCATCCTTTAACAACTCTATGAACCTAATCCAAGGCTCACTGAAGTCAGCAGGAATTACTCATTAATTCAGAGAGGCTTGGCACAGCACCTAAAGTTATAAGATTGGTCTACACGGTTTCAGCAGAAAATCTGAGGTTGAAATCAACTTGTATGGCTGAGATAAAGTGTCAGGGTTATGTAGCATGTGCAAGGAAAATAACTGCACATTTTTAAATCCCCTATCCCAGTTTTTCTGTAGAATAATTTCATATATTTCTAAAAGGATAGGAAGGATATTAGACTGAGGAGCAATATTTACTAACATTAGTATAGGAGTATTTCATATTCCAGTCAAAAGAATGGCTAAAATCATTCTAGATTAGGTAATTTTTTTAAAAATTCACTACTAGAACTATGTGTTCAGTTTATGAAGACTTGCTTGAGGAACCAGTTCTAACAGGGACATTAAATGCTATAAATAAGGAAAGAGAACATTCCTAATAGTAATATTCAGATGGGGCAGAGCTAAATAACCAGTCCAGCTGAGATTCTTCTGTACTAAACAGTGTGTAAAAGTACCCTCATGATTTGGCAACTGGTGTGTGCCACCCAAAATGGACTAACATAAAAATTCAGTCAATTTTACTTGTCTGCAAACCTCTGTCATACTAAGACTGACTTCAACTACTCCAACTTTGGGCACCTAATTTAGGTACTTAGAGATGGGAATGACAGTCTGTGTTATGCATAAATGACAATGTTTAAGTAGCAAGGGCTGGGTGACCTGCATGAGAGGATACAACTATAGTAAAGTGAAATTAACGCAGATTTAAAATCTAAAAAGGCATTAGTTTCAATCCATGCAAAGTGAGAAGACCGTTTTTATGTTGTTTTGCACAGTCATTGTATTCAAATGAAAAATATCTTCATAGTCCCCTTGCTAATGACACTTGCTGAGTTGTATGTGCTTGAGTAATTTCCAGTCATCTCCAGTCCCAGCATAAGGACAAAACACAAATTAATAGGCAAATGGAGGTCTTATTAAACTAGGAATTTATGAGCTGCCATAAAATTGCCTTGACTAGTAAATATTTCTGTTTGTTCTGGCTTTAGGAGAAAGGAACCTTCATTTTATGATCATTTGTTTATACCTAATGCTTTCTTTTCGGGACTAAAACCCCATTTTCCTGAATACTAGGGAGTTCAGTGTCATTGATTTTTTAGGAGTATGATTGTATCTTGGCAGCAGACATCACATTTCCTTCCTGCAGAAAATTTTCATGGACAAATAACTTTGAAATTACTTTGAATTATGTTATTCTAAAATTCCAGCTCACCCCTGGCCCTCTCACACTTGATAAAAATCACATTTCAGAGTTCCACTGTGACTAGCTAATGTGAAGCTCAGAGTACTGTAGATGCCAACAAATAATACCATCTAGTTTTATGACAAATTTCTCCATGCATATTTATGAGTGGGTGTTTAACCGCACAAATAAACATAAATACACATTTTTGAAAGAAAGGAATCTTGGCCAAAAATAAATAAAGGAATCCAAGTGTCTTAAAAAGGCTGACTTTAGCATATTATTCTTGGATATTTTTGTATAACAACATGCATATATTAGGTTTGCATATATACAAATCATTTCATGCATTACAGACAGCAAACAGATCTTCAGGTTAGCATACCTATCCATCCTTTTCTGTTCATATTTCTAGAAATACAAGTTTCCTTTTCAGATTAAAACAACATTGATAGTTCAATCAGGACTGTGTAGGCTTTTTTAGTAGCTGATGATCTCCATCAGAAGGCCCCACTTTGTGTTTTTATCACATTTTTGCTCATTAGCCTGCTCAAGTCTAACCAGCAGTTTGATGCTAAGATCAATCTCTAATAGGTCAGTCTCTTACTGTTAAGATGCAAATATCATACCAATGAAATTAGGGATTTGGGGGGAATGGGTCAGGGGGAAGTCACAGAAGAGGTATCAGTGACTAAATTAATACTCTGACTTCAGCAACTCTTTGACAGCTGTGCTGTAGCTGTTGATATAATTCTGAGTAAAGCCAGTTCTATTGAAATATTCCTAACAAAGAACAGACAGAGGGTACACCAGCTGCAGGCAAATAACATCCATATAAATAAGGAAAATACTACATGGGACAAAGGTAGCATAGCCAGGGGCACACAGATAATTACAGTCCAGGTTTGTTAAGCTGAGGATTTGGGTGGGTCACTAGCTCTGCTTCTGACAAGGGCAGTAGCTTGCCCTGGATCTGTATTGCATGCAAGGTACAGCCCACCTTGCCAGTAACAGAGAGGGACCAGGGCTGGACTGATACCACACCCCAGCCCAAGCACAGATGCCTCTATCACATGGAAAGTGATCCCAAATGATCTGGCAAAAAGTACAGGTTAAAAACTCAGGATGAGCATTTCCAGAGTTATCCTAGCCTGAATTATTCCTACGAAGTAGTTTCTCAAAAAAACATCAACCCTGCATTTAGAAGCAGCATCAATAAAATGTATTTCTTCAGAGTGTCATCTCATTCCTTCAGCACTAGGGCTAATAAAGATCTGTCAAATATTTTTTTCCCTATGTTTGCATGCCTGAACTGTAGGAAGGATACACAGTGATGCTGGCACTGTCTGGAGGTGCTAGACTGGCTTTCTGTGTGACAAAGACTTGGCCAGTGCTTGAGGTCCTCTGGGATTTTGAGACAAACAGAGCATCCTTAGCATCCCTCTGAACAAAACACCCAAGCAGAAAAAGAACTATCGCCTTGCTGCAATACGACAGCTGAGAAAAAAAATGGAGGAAAGAAAAGGGAGATTTGTAACTCAAAAGTGTTTTATTGTTGATCTTAATTGCCATCCTAGGATTTTGCAATGAAACTCTGCTGCCTACCTAAGCACATTAATCATGGCAGTGCCAATGAATCTCTAGTACTAACATGAAGTAATGAATAAAATATATTAATGGCCACTGAACACAGTTATTTTACATTATGCATCATCTCCAGTGAGAAAGGGTTAGTTTATTTATTAGAATTACTTCTACTTTTCTGAAAATCTCCTTAGAGCATCAAATATTTTATAGCAGTTGTACCATCAGCTGAGATCATTACAATAAAAACAAACAGATAAAACTGTTTTCCTTTCTCCTAAAATACAGATATATCTTAATATTTTTATGAAACAGATCCAGAATGGAATATGATGTGGAGTACTCATATTGAACTAGGTATTTAGATAACAAGAGGTAACAGTACAGTCTGAGAACTCTTTAGTCAATTATTTTAAGCAGGATATAAAGGGATATAAAACCCTTTGTTTGAAACCCTCAACATTTTTTAATAGTTTAAGAACTGTTGCCTAGCATTCACTCTGTCTGACAGACATATGATGCTGAGCATCTTATCAACATTCAGATTTATTTTCTACTTCAGAATTCCACGATTTCTCCAGGAAGAGATCTTCAAGCTACCTCATAACTCTTCAGTATTTCTGGTGTATGCAATAGCCTGACTGAAGCAAGGAAGATGTTTATCACTGAGACTTCAGGTGCCCAACTCACTGCACTGCAGGGTAGTAAAACTAGCCTTGGTGCAGTAGACTATGCAGGTCTTCCAATTTGGTGACCATAGCTGATGCAAGGAACTGACATTTTCTATTCATTTTCCCCCATAGTTTTGCAGTAAATCTGTTCAGTGACCTTTAAGACCTGAGGCAAGAATCATTTATTAAATAATTCTCATGCAATCTTACAGTTGCTGCACATCATATTTTGTATAGCAAAAAGATTTGCTTTTGCTGTTATGAACAATTTGGTATATAAAGCTTTCTAATCCTTAATTAAAGGGTTTTATAGTTATTACTTAGGAAGCTAGAGGAAAATATGCTTTTAAATAGGTAAGATGCTACACCATATTTCATGAAGACCCATGTAGAATGATAGTCAAGTTTCTAAGAGAGTCCGGAAGTTTAGCTTGTGAATGCCTGGAATATGCAAGATTCACCTTGGGCCACAAAAGCTATAACACTCAATCTTATTATATCAGAGAGCACGTATAAGCAGATCAGTCACTGCCAAATATTGGAGGAAAAAGAAAGTACAGAAAAAACCCACATTTGTTCTCATTGTTGAGTTTTAGACACCACATTATGTTATGGCTCAGTCTTATTGAAAGAGCTTTTTTACTTACTATCAAAAAATGGACGTAGATACTTGTTGTATCCTTTTATTATTTTTTGTATAGTTGGAGGTAGAATTTCACTTTTTCCTTCAGCTTCAGAAATTTGCATTGACCTAAAAGGAATTGAAGATGAGAATATTTTAAAAAGACATTAACCATTGTAGCAGAGATGACATTCCAAGAAAATGCTGCATTATTTTCAAGGTTACTGCATATTACTGCACATCAGATAACATTTCATGAAATAGCTGCATGTTAGCACTTTACAGCACTGTAAAAAGAAAATTCCATAAAATATCATATTTCATAACCTGCATTAGTCTTACTGAAAAAAATTTAACACTTTCATATCTTAAAGTCTATTGTTTCTTTGAATTCTATTATTTCTTGATACTTAATCTGAGAAACAATACTTAATACTTTATCTGTAAACAGAACATTATTGTTGCAATAATGACTGCTTATTTCAGCATTTAAAATTAAGCATAAATAAATATATTACACTTAGCTCTCAGAGAGACACAAATCAATGTCAGAGACTAGTACAAACACTCTTGAAATTTTGCTTTTACAACACAATTTTTAAATAGATTACAGGAATAATCCTCTTGGTCAAAATTAGTGAAGTATAATAGGAATTCAAATACTTTCTGTGTTCAGCAACAGCTAGAAATACAACCCACAGAAGGAAAATATAATGAATTACATTTTTACCCTGGGACCCCTGCCCCCAGGACAAGTTTGGGACACAACAGGAGTTAGATAAATGAAGGCCCAAAGGAGAATACATACAAAAAATGCAATTCTTTATTCAGATGTGCTTAGGATTCATTTTTATAGGCTCCTCTTCACCGCCTTGATGGTCGGCAGCTGTGGGAGGGACACCTGTGGCCATTAAGGGCTGTTACACATTAAGAAGCTGTCCTATAACAAAAGCCTTGCTCTTAATTTCTGCCTAACCCCTACCGTGAGCACTCCAAGAGTGTGGCAGATTCAGGTTGTGCTCATCATAAATTAAAACACAAATGGTACTGCCTACTTGTTGCCAATGATGTGAGAAAAGTGGGGTATGAATTCTAGAGATGAGAAGCAAATAACTGATTAAGTCAATAAAACACAGCTGGCTGCAAGCAGTTGCATTGCCTCTGCTGATGGAGAGCAGCCACCTATATATTCACCAGGAGAGGAGACCTGTAGTTTTTATTCCTTGCATTAGAATTGACTGGTCATTAAAAGTGACCAGCTCTGTCCATACAGTAGGTATCAAGAGCTGTGGCTGTGATGGTTTGGCCCTGGGGAGAAGAAACTGATAGCTAAGGTAATAACAGTGTTTTGTGATCTTTCTTTACGCTGCTGCATTTTCACTGAATTACTTATTCCCTGTTTTTCTTAGAGCTGCTCCTGAAAACTGTTCACTCTTCTTCATTATATTTCTGGATCTCCAGCAGATTGTTAAAGCTTGATCTTTTGGTTTTAATTTTGCTCTGTTTCTGAGATAGTTTGACTTGTTCTGACAGGAAACTGTGGTTTTCACCCACTATGAATAATCCAGTATCTTAAACTGGCAAAGCTTAAATGCTGGGATGATCTCAGTAAATGAATGTAGCCAAATCACACTGTAGTTTTGGACATGGTGTCCAATGGCTTGAAGTGCTGTTATTGCTGTGTAATTTTCTGTTCACCAGACCCTATTCCCACAGAAGTAGCTGGTTTTCATTAACTACTTTGTAATACATATAGTTTAGATATTTGAATAATCCTCTATTCTCCCTTATTTTGTCCCTGTTTTTTTTTATTTCTGTATTGCTACAGAACTACAATATTACTTTACTTAACCTAAAGAGTAATCTTGAGTAATGCCAGCATTGAAATAAGGGAAGTTTCTCCTGTAAGTTTTGTTCTAAAAAACAAACACACCTTACACTGAGTTGAAATGTGAATGTAAATTAAAAGACCTGTTTTATGTTGTACAAAGGTGTTAAAAATTGGAAATATACTTGAATGTAATTACGTTCTTAAATACTGTACTTGCAATAGATATCTCTGCTTTTGTAATTTACATATAAATTTTAGCTAAGTGTTCAGTGAGCTGTACAAGTTTAATTTCACAGCACTACTAGTGCGTTCTTGAATAGGTGTTACATGCTGTGAAACATTAAGGGAAAACTTGTTTCTTTTGCACTGCAAGGGTATAGTGTTATTCTGGTGATCAGTACGAAGTTGCAAAGTGGTCTGGTTCCTTACTGTTATGAGCCGTTTTCTGAAATATGTCTTTAAATTTTTATGTAAGTCCTTCCCTTAAATCACCTGAGGTAATTCATGATTCCCCTGATTAACAAATAATGTGTAGCCTCATATCACTGGTCTTTGAGTTTTATGGTTAAGTAAGAACTTGTTGACCTGGGAATGCTGTTATGCAATAATTGAGGCTGTGAATTAAACAGCCACTGTTCCTTGTGTGCTATTTGGCTGTACAATCTTTGAGAAGTCCTATAAGCCAATATGAAAGGAACCTGATGCCTCCTAAATGTGAGTGTGTGATATTACTGTTCTGAGAACTTTAGGGATATTCAGAAGCAGATTGTCAGGGTTGAAAGATAAGGAACCTATAGAGGTTATGTGCCTTAAATGGTTTTGCTTATCTTTTTTTAAAGCACCACTGCTCTGTTTCCTTTAAAGTTCATTTTGATTCACCTCAATTCATTGCTAAGTAGGAGTGAGCTCACAGCTGCAAACATTCACAGAGGATAAAAGTAAAAGCTGAGACTCATTCCACTTATGCACGTGCATCTTCTCATCAATGCATCTGAGCTTCTCTTTTACCCAGTACTTGTGTTTTTATATTTAACTGCATGTTTTATAGTTAAGTGAATCTGGTTTAGTTCCCCCATTTTCTTAATGTATGTAAAATGTGTTGGCACGCATCTAAGTATGGAATTGCCTTGAAACAGATGTTCCACCCACTGAGGAGAGAACAGGCTCTTACGGAACAGAATATATAATTATTTGTCAGCTGGGAATATCTATCTGTTCTGGGCTGTCGGTGTATAATAAATGCTTTAACTTATCAGGTTCAATGACCTGTGCATGCTTTTGTAAAATCTGAGTTGTAATTATTTATTTTCCCTCGTTATTCTTGTAGCTCAAAAACTTAGTATTTTTATGGGCTTGGCTGAACTTGGAAGATAAAACAACAGCTTGTTACTTAAGACATTTCCAAGTTAGTGTCTTAACAGAATGGATAACTGGAGGGGAAAAAGGGAACATTTGCCCTAAATCATAGTATGTATCACCACTTTAAACAAAAGTACAGTCTAGACACATGTACAAGAATATTTTTCCTGGCTATTTTTTTTGTCAGAAGTTATGTATCATGAAAGAGACAGAAACACCTTAGAACTGAGAGGAGATAAACAAAATGCCAGATACAGTCTGAGAAAGCTTTTGAAACACTCCCCTCAGGAAAACAAGAATAAATAAAGCTTTTTTTTTGAGGCAATTCACTTACAGACGAAGGGTTTACAGATGCAAATAAAATTACTTCTGGTTTAATACTTGTGCCCAATGATACAGGGGGGTTTTTATGGTCTTTGTAGATAAACTATAGCAAAATCTACTACATTGCTGATTAATTCTCTGCAAAACAGATGTACTGCCATCATTTTTTTGTTAAACGATGAGGTTGAAACTTAGCACTATGTTACCACCTACCAGATACAGGAACAAATACTGAAGTAACCTAAGTACTCTTAAATTCAGCTAAAGTAAACCCCCAAAAAGCAAACAAACCAAAAAAAATCCTGCAGAATTTTCTGTCTCTGACTCCATAAACTCAGGCCAACATTCTTTAATTTGAAAACACCCTTTCTGAAACAAATTGGAGCCCTTCTTAGGACCATATAGCATACATTTACTTAGGCAGATTCCTGATAATGATTTGAACTGTGTTTTCTATTGGCTACTCAGATAAATTTGCCTCAATTTTTTAATTTCTACATCTTAAAAAAAAAAAAATTGCAATACTTCTGGGCTACCCCCCAGGTATAGATTTCAATACTGAAAATGGGTGCTCGATGTAATTGTAATGTAATTTAATGTCAAGTGCTGAAAGTGAAGTTAAGAAGTGTCAGTCACTAAGGGAGAGACAGAAATGGAAGAAAAACAACACCATATCATTATTGATTATAAAGTACTTGATGGAGGAACTCACATATTGCCCAGACTTTATACAAGTGGGTTATCTAAGGGATCACTTGGAAAATGAGAAATCACCACGAGAAATCATGGTCCTTGCTTTGGGTGCACCTCAGCCCTTGGATATTTCTCAGAAATATTTCTGTGTTTCAGTGCCAAGCAGGATAGCTTTTGTTTTAAACAACACTTTCACAAATCCTTCCTGATTTTTTTGCTAGCAAAAGGCGTTTGCATACCTAAACATTGCCTTGTCTGTGAGGTAGCCAAGGGGCAGAACTGCTTCTCAGCCTGTGTTTGGATTTGGGTACAACAGAACCGCACCTCAATGCAGTGCACTTGTATCCAAGCTAAACAGGTGCTGTGTGTGCACGTGACTCCCATGGATACTACACAGGAATGAACTCTGTGATTAGGGATACTCGGCCATATGAAGATGTAAGAGAATTCACAAAGTCTATCTGATAATAGTGAAGGTAACTATGTATACCACAGGCTGAGCTTCTGAACTTTCATTGATCTCTTAGCTGTGATTTATTATTGCAAAGTCATGAGTCATCCAGTTATTATAGAATGCGGCAAGTTATCTGATGAGGAAGAAGCTGGAGTTAGAGCAAGCGTGTGTTCTGGACAAAGATCTTTTTACAGCACTGGAAAAGGTGAGGGAGGTGGATGTTTTAAACTCCCTTTCAGAAGACTGCCACCTGCCCCCACAACGGAGCGGAAGCATGTTTGCACAGCCACTTGAGCTAAAACTCAGGCAGAATCTTATCTTGAGGAGTTTACTGGGAGATTAAGTGGGTTAGGCACTTCTAGGTGGAGAATTGGCTCGCAGGCTTTAAATACTTCAGTTGAAGGTGGTGGTGACAATGTTTAACCTGTCCATGCTTAGATTTTCTTATTAGAATTACTTATAAAGAGAACTTCCCCCATTTTTACAGAAGGAATATGTTTTAAGTGTTCTATTTCTATCTTAAGAGGGTTTTTGCCATGGCAACTGCATTGTTAGAAGGGTTGTTTGTACACAGAGGGAATCATTTTCACTTTCCAGCTTAACACAACTCAGATTTTCTGAAGAATTCATGATTTCATCAACAGAGAATAAGAAAACAGTATTTTAAAGAGGTAATTATTTCTAAGATACTCTCCTTTTAGTGCACAATGATGATTTTGCTATCTCAAGCTTGTAGTAAATCTAGATGGACTATGTGTTTCTGTCCTTGGGCAAAGTGTTATAATCCAGGCAAGGAGCTCATGCTCGTCTAAATTTGTTAAGCATCTGAAATGATATTCACACTTTCTACCCAGTAATCCTTCATTTAAGGGATCATTTGCTTAAGTTAAATTTCATTCTTTTTTACCCCCATCTGTCTTTCCACTTAAAAAAAATCTGTAACTCAATCAGGGCAGCTGAGATTCATGAAGATCAGTCCTGTATTTCTGTTATTAATACCCAGGTTCTTTAATATTTGTAAGAAACAAGAATTCAACTGTCAAGAAGATTTAACTTTGTTACCTGGTCAGATATTTTTCTAATTATAAGAAAGTTTATTATAAACTGACTGATAATATTGTATACTGAAGAAATAGTATTTTTTAGCAAATACTTCTTACCTATAGATTGTCAGTAGAAAAAGGGCTCTGAGACTGTAGCACTTGAGACTGCACCACCTAAAACTGCACATTGTTACAGGTTGTTTCAGAAGTTCTTGTAGCTCCTAAAAACAAAAGGTCCAGAGGTAATGTTTTATAACACATTTGCATTCCAAACACACTAATTCCCCAAGGTATACAACATTAAATATATTGTATCTTGAACAGCTTCTGTTATAAATGTATTGGTAAATACCCACATCAATTAAAAAAACCTTCAAACTTAAAAAAAAGAGATGGCATCATGATTTAACTTACCAAAAGAAGCTGCATTCCAGTATACTACAGCTCTTTCATTTTTGTCCTTGTTGTTTAAATATTATGAAAAGCAATTGCCAAATTATAAATAAAATACCTATTTTATCTATCAATATATAAAAAATCTAAATATGCTGGAGAACTGCAAACACTGAATTGTCTTTGCTATTCATGCTTGTAAATGCTTGCATTTCTGGCATATCAGTGCACTCCTCATAATGGAAAACACACAACACCATCATAGAACACAGAGCTGTTAAAGAGCAACATCTCTGGTACAGGGGTAGCCTCAATACCTACAATATGTAATTTTGGTAGTCTCTTTATTAATGAGAAAGAATGAAATTATATGCTTCTACCTGTAGCTATTAAAAAAAAATCCTTTGACCACATATAAATAATCATGTATAACCATCCACATTCATGAAAATGTTTGGCTGATGAGTTCCTCTGAATGGGATTTCTTAGCTTTTGTTGGTATGATTCACATCCATAGCGGTTATTTTAAGTAATCTGTCAGCACTGTAATCCATTTCTGGATGAAAAGAGTATCAATCCATAGCTTAATGCAGTCATGCAACAGATCTGAAATTCACAGACTGAGCACACTTTTGCTATATTTTATCAGAGCAGAGAAATGTTATTTTTAAGACTTGCTTCAAAACTCTAAAAAACACTACTTGACAGGAGTATTACCTACCCAGAATCTGCAAGACACTTTTCAAATGTTAATAAATAAAAATGAAATATCTGTTGTAGGTTTTAGGATGAGACAATCAAACATAATGTTTTCAGTGTCCAGAACGAGTTTTGCAGGAATATCTTGCAGTTTAAATTCCCAATAAATTGCTAATAGTAAAGAATTTGAAGCTTCACTACTTGAAACTTTCACCATCCTTTAGTGACCAATGCAAAATGCTAGCAAACTTTTTTAACCCCAGAGTAATTTCTCTTTGAGTCTATAGTTCTAGTGGTATTTGCTTAAATTAATGCCATGTGAATGGTATATGACTTTTATATAACAGTGAAGTGACAAAATAAGTTGTTAATGTCTCCAAAGAAAAAGGAAAGCCATTTAAATGGCTTTTTAAAAGAGTAAACATTCTCAGCATCTCAGATACTATAGGCATACACCAGCCTGGTAAATATTAATGTCAAAATAAATCATACACTCCTGACTTCCACAGAAAATCATGCATGAGATATTAAGAGAACTGGTAATAGGAAAAAACAGCACAAATGGGCAGATGGTGTTTTCAGAACATTGCTCTCTACATGCTGATTCTGTAACGCTCCTGATGCAGATTGTGGGATCTCTTTTGCGTATCTCATTTTGGGCTTGGATGCTTTCTACATTTATTATCTTTATCTCACAGGAAAATACACTAAAAATAAAAAAGCCTCTTACTGACTTTATAAGTACTTCATAAAGCTGCTTTTATATTTAGCTTTTGAATTGCTACTATGAGCTCCTAATATCTCTGAAGATCCTTTACAAACAGATTAAGGAAACCTATGGATATTTCTGTACTTGTTTGGTTTTAGCTTTTTTGCAGCACTGAAGATCAAAAGGAGTGGGCTGATTACTGATTTGTTTCTAAAGCAGCTGGTTTACCTCCATTTCTTAACCAACATCCAATTTAGCATTTTTATGGGAGGATGGGGTTGGAGGTTTTTGGTCTTTAGCTTATGAAAGGTCAAATACATTCTGTGGTGCACGGACTACTTTTGCATGTTCAGGAAGAGAGAGCATGGAAATAACAGGAAAGAGCATCTGTCATTTCTATATGACAAATACTAATCAAGACATCTAATTGCCATGTCAACTGGCATCCCGTCACTGCAAAGGGACACTGTGTGCCAGTTGAGGAATAGAACCGGGTAGCTATTGAAGTCTTCAGATGTTTCACAGATAACTTATGCTGGATATATAAATTTCTGCTTCAGGTGTGTACATGTTTGCATGCACACATACATTTTCCCTGCTGCCTCCTTTTTATAGGGCTTGCTGAGCTGGTTTGTTCTGTTGAAAAGCCTGCCTCTTGGCATGTTTGCACATCTGGGCCTTTCTTGTCATGCATCACTTTATCAAATACCATACATTTACAGCAGGATTCTTTCCTGTGTATGTGTATCTGTGTAACTAGTGGTATTTATAACTAGTTCAGCAGAACCCATAATATTTTCCTCTCTCCCAGACCCTAGAAAAATACACATAACCTGTTTTCTTCATACAATATTGAGCCATTTGGTTTAACTAGACAGACTACATGCTGTCCAGACCATTGTGCATATATTGACAAGTCTTCATATTCTAAACCTACCATTAAGAAATTGAGGTAAAGGTAACAAATCTACCCCAATTTCTTGTAGGATGAGAAAACAACACTTTTTCTATTTTTAATCAGATCAGATTACTGGGAATTCAGTATTTAGTATCGTCAGCATGACAGGAAAAGTGAATTATGTAAGTTGCACAAACCTTTGAGACTGAAATGGGATGAGGCAGGCAGCTGGCAGAGGTACTAGCAGTATCCTAAAATTTTACTAGAAGTGACTTTCATGTGAATGAATCAAAGGATGAGATGCCTGTTATACTGCAATATCTTAAGCACAAATAGATACATGAGAAAGACTAAAAATTATTAGATAATACACTTTGTTATATGGTAGTGGCCATATGCCTGAATTCCCATGGCTGTTACTGCAGGCATCTAAAACTGCACAGAATTATCTTCAAATAAAAAGCAGATGGTGGGTCTTAGAATATCAGTTGAATTACCATTGCAGTTGCATTTTACTTCTTTATCCAAACTGTTGAATGACAGTGCCTTTAAGTGCTTGACTGAAAAGCAGCTAGAAAGTCAGGAGGGATTTGCCCAGAGTGCCAGAGAAGTACAACTACCTTCCTTACTCTGGATTCTCCTACTTGCATTGTCCACTAGAACTGCACTGTAACTAGTGAGATTTTATTTTCTTTACTTTGTCCTCTGTTTGTTAGATCAGTATGAACCAACTGGAGGTGAAACCAATGTGAACTAGTAATACTAAGTACAGTGAGAGAAAGCCAGTGGGCAAATGGAAGGCAGTCCCAAGATAAGATTTGATAGTAGAGGAGCAAACACGAAATGGAAACACTCCTACAGAATATGGCCCCAAAATGCCACTGTCATTTCCAGCTTCTTTATTCATTCTTCACTCCTGCACTTGCTTTTATTAAACTGGCATCTGACACTGTATTACAATTTAACAGGTTAAAGCAAAAGCCATGGGTGCAAGTAGAGCAAAACAAGGAATTCATTCACTTCCCATGCGCAGGCAGGTGTATAGCCATCCCCAGGAAATCATGGTTCCTTTGTGTGTAATGGTGACTTGAAAAGACAAATGCCACCAGTCTGAGTGCAACCCACCTCTCACCCCTTATTCACCCAGTATTATATTCTGAGCATGACATCATATGGCATGGAATATCCCTTGGGTCAGTTGGGGTCAGCTATCCCAGCTGTGTCCCCTCCCAACTTGTTGTGGGCCCCCAACCTCCTCACTGATGGGGTGGTGTGAGAAGTACAAAAGGCCTTGACTCTGCAAGCTCTGCTTAGCAATAACTCAAACATTCATGTAACATCAACACACTTTTCAGCACCAATCCAAAACACAGCACCACACCAGCTGTGTTAAGAAAATTAACTTTGTCCCAGCCAAAACCATCACAGCTTGGAAAAGTCAGCTGCATACAATGCATTGACAGTAGTCACTGGTAGAAAGCACTTCGTGGAACAAAGTGCCATGCTCTGTCTTTCTGTTAATCTGGGTGCCTGATTATAACAGCTGCAGTTCCATGATGCTTCCTAAGTGTCCCTGAAATGTTCAGATCATGAAAGAGAAGAAAATGCAGATTTTTTACACATTAAAAAAATTTCCTGTGTTAGCATCAATACTGCAGATCTGCAGCTTGACTGAAAAGTAGCAAGAGTTTTTTAATAGGACAAGTGAGAAAAAAAGAATAAAACCCAATAGCAGCAAAATTCCAGGTCTAACTGGGGAATTGACTGATGAAAGTGGACAAATGCATGTGTCTGCAACCTATTATAAGGGACACCGTCTTATTTGGCTGACAAACTGGCTTTTGACATACCAGCTAGCTTGTTTAGAAACCTTAGGCACATCTGATCTTGCCCAGTTGCCTAGCATGGGCATAAGCCATGCAAGTCTCCTTAGGCAAGTAATCAAAGTTAGATTTACTTGGTCCATGGAAAGTAGCTGTCTTGTCATGTTTTCTTTGCAGATAGGCAGTACAGGGGCCTTCTGTTATGACAGTGTTGTGTTAGCTGTTGGGGGGGTGTTAGATGGCTACTGGTGCTGTATCTGGCAATGGTTCAAAGTGAAATACTGGATTCCAGTTATGCCATGATGTTCTGATCAATACAGTTGTCATATGTGCCAGGTAATAGAAAGTGTCACTTTCTCAATGAAACTTTGGAAAGTTGCTCCAATCTGAAAGCATCTTCTCAAGTTATGTGCTCTGGGATGTTTTTGTCAAAGATATTGTTCAACAGTAGGAGGTCATACTGTTAAGAAGAGTGAATTTAAGATTCACCAGGAATGAACACGGCTTCTCTGGTGTTGCAAAGTGACTTGTAAGTGAAACTTCATCACTAAAAATCATTTAGAGGGCATTGAATGAAAGTCTTTGAAACTTTCACAAATAAATCCGTATGACAAACACATTTGTTTAAAAGTAGAAAAAAAGAGAAAGTATAGCAAGATTTCAGACTGTATCAGCAACCAGTCAACTATTTATTTCAATGTCCCAAGAAATGTACATGTTAACATGTAAAATCACTGCCCTCAAAATACACTGGAAGGTCAGAATTGAAATAAAGCAAGTCTTCTGTTACTGCCCTTTAACTTTTTTTTTTAGTATCAGTACTTATAACTACAAAAGAAATAAGGTCTAGCCATGCTGGTAATATTTACATAATTAAGTATATGAGAACTGTCTAATTGTTAGTGACTTTTGGTGCTCTGGATTGAGCTCTGTATTCCTCACCAAGTTTCCTACATTGTCAATTTCATAAGCATAAAAGCCTTTGAGTAACTTATATAACCTAGAATAGGCTTATTTTATGTTTATCTGTTGTGTTTACTCTGTGCATTCTGAATACGTTACATATTGTGGATTACCTGGGAAATAACTGGCAAAGATGCTGTTAGTGTTACACAGTTTTTCTGGAAAATGAATTTCAGGTTTATAACAACTGGGTATTTAGGATGACAGTACAATTCTAGGAGTTACCTTCTTGAAGCAAGTGCCAGTTGTCCTTTTTCCAGTCAGAATAACACTGAACTGAAAGGTTTCAACAATATACAGAAATGGATGTAGTAATAAACATTTACAGAACAGATTTTAAGAAATTGAAGTGTTCATATGACTGCTTAAACCTAGTGTTCATTACAAGCTCTGCTTATATCTATTGAGAAATCTATAGTAAATGTGTCATACAGGCTACTTTCTGCTTTTAAAAGGCAGCAAATTATCCCCACTTTGTTCCTAAATATGATATTAGATAGCTGACAATCAAAAGTCTAGCAAATTAGTGGTGTTTGAGTAATGGTTGATATTTACTTCCCATTGTAATTATACAAACAAATCAGAAGTTCATCAGGTTGTTAATGATCGTTTCTATGGGTATGTAGACATTTTTACTTAAACCTTTTGCTCTGTACATCACAGTTCTGCTGTCTGGGCAGCTTGACCTCTACATAATTCTGCAGATGTTTGGGTCCTCTTGTACCAAATGACAGGTCTCTAAAATCTGAGACCTTTACTGGTTTAAGGTGTACATCAACACTCTAAGTCTTCCCACACCAAATCCCACAGATGGGGATTGCCTTCTGCCACACTGGTCAGACAGTCACAAGTCACAGCCCACCCATGTGGCTTCAATAGAGCAGAGAGGCTCAGGTTTTTTTCATGCACTTTAATGAATGAATGGGTTTGAGTTGAGTCAGAGGTAGGTAACCTTCAGAGGCTACAAATGATAAATGAAACTTCAAACCACCTTTACAAAGGTTTTGACTGTGCGGGAAGGTGCAAACAGCTTTAGTGTGGCTCACGCTGATGGCTTGGGTGGTCTCCCATCAACCATCTGACACTTGACAGCTGCCTGGATGAGCACTTTAAGTCACCAGATTTCTAAAGGGTGCCCACAAGTGTGGGCTGAAAGCAGACACAGTGTTATTGCAACATTAATGCCAGTCACTACTTACACAGACCAGGGTAACGTGTTTTTGTAGGCTGTAGCAAAAATGGAGACACTTGATTACTTGGGCACTGTCAAAATGATATGATTAATATAAGTAGTTGAAAATCCAGAAAGTTGGACAGAATATGTTGGTTCGGATTAAGAAAATAACAACTTGATTTGAAAAGACAAATGAAATCTTGTCTTTCTGGTGCCAGCTTAAATTATTATTCTTTAAGAAAGTTAACAGATCTAGACTGTTCCATCTGTTAACCTGGACAAGAGTCTCCCCAGATAGACTTTGATGAATGCTTGAGCAAAGCTCACAGACTCAAATTGTAGAAACTGCCCAGGACCCAACTCCTGTGCCTGCAGCTTCCCTCCACGCAGTCTCTGGCATGGGAGAATGAGGGTCATCTTGTTATATGTCACTGAACACATGCTCGAGGCTCTGAGGAAAAAATAACAGCCCTGCAGCAGCAGATTAGGCTCAATCATATCCATCTTCTCTCCTCACTGAATATTTTGCAATGTGCCTTTGAGATTTATGACAGAAAATCAACCCCTCGGTCTGCAATTAATTGTATTTGTAGTTGCAAAGGCTAGTTACTTTTGGGGGGAAAGGGGAAGAAGGGAGGGAATACACCCCAGCAATTACTTCCCCCCCCATGCAAGTTATCAATTTGAACCACAGATTTTCTGGTTTTGATTATTGTTATACATGACTGAAACCTTCCAAAGAAAGTTATCGTTTTCTTAGTGACTAAAAAAATGCTTCTCAGTTTGAGGCCAAGGTCTGTAATTCATCACTGAATTGGTAAGTGTCCTGTAACCAGGAAATTTACAAGCTAACCCTTCTGAGCAGTGCAGCAGAATGAAAGACTGGGAAGGCAAAAATCAGTTTTCAAAACAGTTTAGGGTTTTTGCAGTCTAGGAAGCTCTTGTATTTGAAATTAACTAGTACAAATTAATATAATTCAAATTACTCATAGAATCACATATTTTAGTAAATTATGATCACAGGAAAAATGCTTTTAATTGTACAACCACACAAAAATGTGAATGTTGTCAAAGTTGAGTGTCCTGGACTCTGGACTCAGCTGTACATTTTTGTACCTACTAAGGTTGAAGTCAGAGATGTTATTCTGACTGAGATATGGAACTGAGCTCAAAGTCATCAGGAATTTGGTCTTAGAGGAAATCACACAAGAGGCTTTGAAAGCAAGTAGCATTTTTCCAATAAAACTTGTGTGTCACATTTTTCCACTGATACAGGTTTAATCTTCCCATGTGGTAAGTATATGTGACTGTTGCAGGATCTTCCTTTTTTTAAGTACAAACTGCTTTGGTTTGTTTTAAGACAGGTCATTAGAATTACCTGGAGTTGTCATGATGAAGAACAACCTTTAAGAACTCTCTTTATAAAGTGTGGATAGGCATTGTGTATATAGGAAATTGATTTTTTTATATAATTAGAGAATTAAAAGCCTGCTAGAAAAATAATATGCTCTCATTTAATTCAAGCATTTCCTTTCTTCATTATTTGGTGCCCAACAACAGGTTTAATCAATATGATCTATTTCCATTTAAATATCATACACCTTCTTAAGTACTAGCACGTTGTTCATCCATGTATTCATTTGAGGTGAGATGTCCGGATTTGATAGGGTATTGGGGAGCAGGGTGGGGGGAAAGTGCGAGCTGGCTCTTGCATTATCTTTCTGGGAGAAGTTTCTCCGTGTGCCATTCACTGCTTTTAAAAACAAGGCTTGGCAGGCTTTTGGGGAGATACTCACTTCTCGGACTTGACTTATTAATGGAAATTCGAGTTATTCTGCGCTATTTTAATCCAGGAGCATGACGCTACCTCAGAGAGGGCAAACTGAACTAAAAACGCAAGCAGGACAGAGAGAGCTGAGCGGAGGGGGAGGGATCAGAGGGGCAGGCAGGAGTGCCGGGGGAAGGAGCGGTGCGGGGGCCCGGGAAGTGCCGCGTTGCGGGGCTGGCGCTCCTTACCTGAGCCGGGGCGGCGGGAGCTCCGCGCAGCCTGCCAGCCGGCACAGCGCTGGCCGCGGGTTCGAGTCCGCCCACGGCCCGCAGTGGGCGGCGGGGGAGAGGGCCCCCCTGCTCCTGGAGCTCAAGCCCCCATAGGTGCCTCTGAGCGGCATTGCCCTTCCCTGCCCCTCCTCCTTAGCTCAATCTCCTGTACACCGCTTCTCGGTTTAGATGCTGGAGGGGGAAGTGGTGAGGGGGCCCTGATAGACAAGACTCTTGGGGACAACACTTCCCACGGCTTCTTTTTCTTTGCCACGCCTCCGTAACAGAGCTTACCTGAAAATCCTGCTCATTGCCTTGCTTTTCTTCCTGCAATTGTCACATCCCAGCTACCCTGGGTATAAACTTCCACCCTTGTTCGCTATTCGATATGGAAGTGTTCTGGGAGTCTTTAGGTAACACTGTTGCAGTCTTCCCAGGAGTGACTGGAAGAAAAGTGTTAGTTTTGCAGATGTTGCTTTGCTTTCCGGCCTGGCACGTCAGGAGCTGCCGGCAGGGGGATGAAAGTAACCAGCTCCCCTGTGGGAACACCATTCCACACAACACAAGGTAAAGGAAACCACTTAGGGGATGTGGTTACCAACCCAGCCTGTATTAGGAAAAGAAACTTCTGATAGAATTTAAGATCTGCTGTCAGAAACCATTGCAACGCACACAGGAACACACCAAATCTGTCCCTATGCTGTCACCAGTAGTAAAATATGGTGTTACTGGTCTAAGGCGCGAAGGAGGGGGAAGAAGATGATTTCAACTATTTCAGTTTAAACTTCTGGTGATGTTTTGAGGATTGAAGAGTTGATAACTGTTGAGGAAGGCAAAGGCTGAGAGGTCTCAATCCTGTACCTTCTAGTAAACCCCCCAGATTTTGCTTCCTAGCACATGCTAATCTCAGGTCATGTCAGAAACAAGCATGTATTTTCTTTTTCAGAGTTATAGTCCTATTTCGGTTGGAAGGGATCTTCAGGAGTCATCTAGTCCAACCCCCTTGCCATGGGCAGGGATATCTTCTGCTATATCAGAAGATATAGCAGCCTGGCCTTCAGCACTTCCAGGGATGGGGCATTCACCACCTCTCTGGGCAACTTGTGCCAGTGTTTCACCACCATCATTGCAAAAAATTCCTTATCTACTCTGAAATCTAATTCCTTTTCATTTGTCTTTTTCTTAACTTTATATTAAAGCTAGTTACTGACATGTTGCCCTAAGGGACTGTTTTGGCATCATGTACCTGCTATAATTGCACTGGAAGCTCTCCCCATGCTACAGAATATGGGAAGTCCCGAGGCCCAAAATAGGACAGGAAAAACACATCTCCCCATGGCAAAACATGGAGCAGGTCTCACTACTTCTATTTGCCTTTCTGCTATTGTTATTTTTAAAGCTCTTATTTGTTACTGCATCTGTAGGTGAGAGAAATAAAAGAAATTTAGAAACCGTTCTTTCCTGCAGATGTTGAATGTTGATCCAATTATGAGTCAAGAATACGTGATGAGTGTGCCTGTCCTGGAGTACTTCCCTCCCATATCTCATTTGAACAGTCTGCCAAACTGTATAAAGTACGTAGTGTTTATCTTTTGTTCATCAGTCAAGCAGAAAGAAACCTGAGACCCAGTGGGGAAAAAAAAAATCCTGGATTGTTTCTATTGCAGAACAGCTGTAAGCTGGAGAATCGGCAAGTTTGGTCTCATGTGGCATTTCATAGCATTAGAACCGAGAAAACAGCTTTAAAGTAAATTCTGTTAGCAACTGGCATAGAAACAGTGCTGATGTTTGTTATTCCCAACAGAACTCCAAGCACAGGTTATATATAAAGGACAGTAACAGAAATCCTTAAATTCCTAGGGATCTCTTTCTACCTACTTCTTAAAAACCTATTTCAAGTTCCCACCAATTGCAACTCATAATTTAAACAGAATGAAAATATTCTGTTTGAAAACTCAAAGGATCAATGTGCTGTTGCCTGTTTCAGTTCATAGTACTCAAATAGAGAACTCTGAATTCCCACTCTAAGATAATATTTTTCAGCACTTGTCTGTATTTCAAGGCTCTAAGGCAGCTGCAATTTGAAAGTCCTGGGCAGCACACCTCCACTTCATATAGGAGCCCTGAGCAGTAGTGGTCTCTGGGACTTCAGATCACCTGAAATAACACCTGGGTCATGACTGCTGGAGACAAGCAAATAAATGACAATATTAAAGGCTATGGCCTATAATATTAAGGCTGTCAGAAAAACTTGTTAATATAAAACTAAACCTTATGCTGGTTTCTTGTAAAGCTTATACTAGCCTTTCAGAGTGCCTGAGGTTCTCAGTTTATTCATTTTCTGCTGGGGCTGTTGCACCCTCAGTAAGGGTGTGTATTAGTTTAGGAGCAAATGTGAGTCTGCTCCCATGCACAAATGTGCCCTGTCACCTCAAGAGTCACCTGGCAGGCCCTCATCCCCTTTGTGTTCACTGTAGCAGTGGGACCTCTGCAGCACCAAACATATCCTGCCCTTAAGCTAGCCCCAGAAGGGGATGGCTCAGTTATTAACCTAAGGCTTCAGTCTTTGAATAGAACCATTCATCAGCTGGGAAAATCAGCTGACTCCATCCTCAGGCTGGTAAAGAGTAATGAAATTGTTCTGGAGAATAACTTGCAGAAAAAACTCCTTGAATGCAAAATATCTAGATGTCCACTGTATGAAATCATTTAACTCCTCTTTGCTTTTAGCCCTCTGCATCTGTATTGGAGCTCACGTTGGGTAAGTTGTATTTTTTTAGTTAATTTTCCTTACAGTTTGTAACCTCAGAGGATTGTTGTAAGATTCACAGCACTGATTAAACAGCATTTAATCTGTAATGGCTTTCAACAGCTGCAATGCCAAGAATAATAGAAAACACACTGAGCTCTTGGTATTCCAGAGATTCCTGAAGACACATTAAATTCAGATCAGCAGTCTGCCTGTGAGATTTTTTGGTGCTTGAACTGTTTGCCTGATAACATGTAACCTTTATCAATCAGCCAATATTAGCATTATCACTATATATTGATACATAAAATGGGGTGCATCATAAATCAAAGTTTTCTGATTACTATAAATTATGTGGTAAGTAGAGGGTGAATCAATTAGCATTCTATTACATGATAAGGCCTACTTTTAAATAGGAATGTTTGTCCATGAAAGTCTACATGTGTATATATATATAAATCTCATGAATAGTTGCATTTTAAATTGTAATAATACTCAGTGACCTGGGGGCTACATACTCTGCAGCCCTTGCATTATTTGAGTGGAAAATAATAAGCATATAAAATGGCTCAAATTTAAGGTTCATATCTTTCTTTTTTGCATCTTGTTGTCCATTTGTACAATAAATTCTTTGAACATTAACTGTAGCAAGAATCACATATAAAACATAATCATTTTTTATTATTTGATGTCTTTGTTGAATTTTTCTCCTCTTGATAAGCCTTTACTTGTCAAGTGAACTTATTTCACTACTTGCTGCTTTTTTCACTGAAGTAACGGAAGCTTAATGAATTTTTTTAATGTTTATCTGACCTTTTGTAGGATTACTCATGCTAAAATCAAGGCATATTCTCATGGAAATTGAGTCCTCCTACAGCACCTCTCGCCCTGGAGCACTATGGCTCTGTTATCTTGAGAGCCGCAGGTTGTGCCTTGCACCTGAACATCTTCAGCTCAGACTGTGCTTGCAGGCACTGCACTAACCTTTACTCTTCCCATGTAGTGACAAAGCACTTCAGGATGAAACCTCCCTGGGAGTGAGGTACCTTCATCTGAAACCACCATTTCTTTAAAGGCTGCTTTGAGAAGCACATATTTTTAGTTGCATCCCTTGTCAGTTGATTCGTAACAGCACGGCTGCATTTGTCATAGCTTTGTTAGCTCTTGCTACACTATTGAATATATCCAGGTGCTGCCTTTAATGAAGCACTTCCATTTCCATTATGCTTGGAATAATGTCAATACTCAAGAATCAGATTAAATGAATGACAAAGCTGAGATGAAGACAGTGGATTTGATTATCTTGGGTAATTGGTTTTCTTTGCATCATGCTGTCAGTGTCTGAAAGGCCAGGTGGATTAACTGAGTCTTGGCAAGAACAGACAGGCTTGTGCTAGTCCTGCACCATATAAAATTTTACAGTTTATTTTCTGTATGACAGTGGAAATATGTAAGCCTACAGCTGGGATGTCTCCTGCTGTTTTAAAAGACTTGGTTTGATAGGATTTGGTTTTGGTGTTTTTACTGGCCTTAAATTCTTACTTTTCATCATGTACCTCTTCAGCTATCAGTAAAAAAAGCCTTCGACATGTGTGCTCCTGAGATATCCAGAAGCAGTTTTCACAATCCCCAGTGTCGCAGGGAGCTGTACAAACATTAATGATATGTGTCATGATCATATCATATGTGGGTGTTACATGGGGTAAAAAATATGCACTGGAGATAGTTAGCACACCCCAGCTTTAAGCAAGACCAGGAAAAGCTGTGAGGCACCAAGCTCCGTCTAACTGTCCTGCTGGACAAATTTGAGTTGCTATTGTGTAGTCCTAGACATAAAGCTGAAATGCTGAGAGAAGGTTGACTTGTCTTCCTCAAAGAGAAGCTGGTGTGATTACTGGACCTTTCCTATGTTTCCTTATGCAGGAAATGATTCTTGGAAAAGTACCACTTTCTCCTGTCCTTGTTCAGTTTGCCTGAAGATGTCAACAGTGTTCATGAATGCAATGATCATCTTTTCATCAACTCTGAGATATATTGAAACTATAAAATTTAATATATCACAGGTTTTTGCTTAAGCCCTAGCTGCTGTGTGATCTGAGTAACACTAAAAGAATTGATGAGATAATTTCAAAACTTTGCTTTGAGAGAAAAGATGCTTTTCCCAGCCCAAATGGGATTGCACTGTGCCTTCAACATGTACTGCATGGCTTCATCTGTTCATGGTTTAATTTGTTCCACTGTACTCTATATCAGTGTATTGGATGGTATTAGAGAGCCAAAACATAGGGAGACCTTGTAAAACAAACAAACAAAAACATTTCTTTTGTTTGTAAATAGAAATAACTTATTTTGGTTCTGCCGTTAATTTTAGATCCCACACTTTTTACACAAAGGAGTTTTCTTCTATTAATGTACTCTTGACAGCTTGCAAAGTTTGCTGAGAAAATTAAGACAAAGTCTGTTTCTCTCATTGACTGTGCACTAAACCATAATCTAACTTGTATTAAATGTAGGCTTCAACGTGCTATTTGTTAAGGCTTAGTAGCTATTTACAAACACAAAAAGGATTCATCAGTATTTCTTTTAAATTTAGATAGGAACATGGAGAAAGTATTTCTAGCAAGCACTTGTCAAGCTTTCACTTACAGTAAAATTATACAAGGGGAATAATAGCAAGGGATAATAGTCTTTTTTAATGTCACTTGAATTATGATCTCTTAAATTTATCAAATTAAAATGTAATATCCACTTCAGTCAGCCTTATGAATATGCTGAACCTCACTATGTAGAAATGTGAACCCATATGTATTTAAACCAGTAGCTGGTGAAGCTAAATTTTCTACAAGCTCATTTTAAGTATGTGTTGACAACATTTTTTGATTGGGAATACCTCTTCATATGACTGTCATATTTGGAGAAAAAATTACAGGAAAAGAAACCTATGCACTCAATATAAACTATGTGGCCTTTTCTACGAGTATTACAAGGGGGAAATTGGAAGTATCTGGGCAAAGGTAATGATGTGCATTTTCCACCAGCTGCCTCAGCAGTCCTTTGGATGACACAAGCAATCCACTCAGCATTAAATGCCTCCTACAGCTTTGCAGTAAGCAGGAGGATGTAGTTCAGGCAGGATTAGAGCAACACAGTGGTGGGAAAATCTCAGATCTCTATAAAGAAATGGGTAACCTGATGTTCTGGCCTTCCTTGGGCTGGCTCTTCTGTAATGGGTGGAGATCATGTGTGTCAATGCCTGTGACTTTGACTTCAGAATTGCAGATTATAGAGAATGAAATAAATACAAAATATTGAACTAGGTTTCCAGGCCTAAATCTAAATATCCCTATTCTAAAAACCATCTAAGAGGCTGAGAAATAGCTACCATACCTTAACATATTTGCGGTTTGGGTCATGAAAAAGGATTTTCTCATGTTCCTATGTAAATCAGGAGTAAAACTCTAATCTGTGTAACAATGGACCTTATTTTCACAGAAAAACTGTTATCTGCATTATTCTGGGGGCTGATGAGTTTTCAATTGCAAAAAGACCATGTGAGAATTGTGTGCTAACATTCAAATAATTTTTAATTTTCCTCAGGAGTGCAGGGGGAGTTGCTATAATTCAAAAGATATCTTTCTGATCTATTAAACTAGAATTAAAAATAATTCTGAGAACAGAAAACGCTAAAGGCAGTTCAAGGAGTTATAGATACACATGACACAAAAATCTCCTAGCAAAAGTTAATGTAAGTCAACATCCACAGTGGTCTTAAATGTCACATTGATTTAAAATCACAGTTATTGATGAAATCAAAATGGATTATCTTCAATGTCTCTTTTAATGAACTAAGCAAAGAATTTGATAACCTACTATATGAACGGTCCTTGGGATGTTATGTTCTGAGGCTCAGAGCCTCATAAACCCGCTGTTTATTTTAAAGTGTTCATGTGTATGCTTAAAGTATTCCAAATGCTAATTTTTCTTACTTTTTTTTTTGTTGTTCTCACAACACTGATGCTGCCCTATGTTCTTCTTTTATATTCTTTAAGTGTATTATACTGAAGTCTTGGAATTTAGATTAGAAATCATTCTTTAATACTTAAAGGTATATACTTATTAATCTCCTAGTCTGATTTATGTTCTTCTATTATCAAGAAGAGTAATAAAGTTTATATATTGATTAAGTTAGTTTTACAGTCTCATTCTCAGGCTGGAGGAATACTATTGCCCAACATTGAAGAAGCCTGGAAAACCAATATGGCTAGGCAAAATGCTCAATCCTTGGGTCTGGGCTGAAAATAAACAGCTGGAAGATAAGAACTGCCTGTAATAATTAACTTACTTGGACCAGGATTGTGAGAATACAGTTCCTGCATTTGGCCCATGGATGTAATCTCTGGTGTCTAAAAAGATGTCTGGGCTGATGCTTTTTCCTGTGACTGAAGTACCATCAACTATCAGCTGGATACTTTAAGGGCCAAAGGCGGTTCAAGATTTTGCCTTTCTTCTGGGGCAAAAGTTGCTCATCTGTGCTACACTAAAATATATGCTTTATTTCCATGTTTATTTACATGAAAATTTGGCTAGTTCAATATATTTGAGAGTAATTATGAAATCTGAGGCAAATTAATGAATGCCTCAATGCCTCAGGATGAATTAGGTGGGAGCTAATAGATAGCAGCTAATAGATACACCATATACTTTATTTCCTTAAAGAACTAAATTGAAAAGGAATTGAAAGCTGCAGACATAGTGAATTTCAACAGTGCAATAAGGCAGTTCAGGTTTTCTCCATTCTGTAATGTTGGCATGATTGCACAATGCCTAGAATTAAGAGGGGTAACTTATATAGCTGAAGTGCTGACATTTTTGAGGAAGCATCAGGTTTCTCTCTGAAGTAAAAGAAAACTTTCCAGGAACCTTATTAAAAATGCAAACAAAGTAGAGACAGTTATCACACTTTGTAGAACTAAAATTTGAAAGGAGGATAACTTCTTAAATTTTAGTTAAAGAGTTTTACAACAGATATTCTTCTGTAGTTTAGTTATTAAAATACATACCAACTAAAAAAAATTTGTGTAGCTGTGAACTGAAAATATTCACATTTTGCCTCTTGAAGATGAATACAGAATACTGTCTGCTTTCCATGAACAAAAATTGCTTAAATTAGTTCATCTACTGCCTTCACGTAAAATAGTAAGCTTTAAGAAAAACATCATTTACAATATATTCATATATTTTAGATTTAGAGTATAATACCAACATGAAATTAGAGGGGTTCGGCTAAAGCTGCAATTCTAGTTTACTCTGTTCTGCCCATTTTTCTTCTACCTATTATTTTTCTGATCAATTCCGATCATTTTTCTGAAAAGAAAATGTGAGTTAAGACCAAAGAAATGTGGATATCACACTCTTATTCATAGATTACTCCTTTTTGACACTGCTATATATCTGCCTATGTCTAACTGAAGAGTCTCTGATGTTTATTATAGAGCAAAGCAGGTATAAGCGTGGACAGAAAATCAGGCCTGTACAGACACTCCTTTGTGCCCTGAAATGTAATAACCAATTAGAAAAAGAGACTGTGGGGAGAAAAAAAGGATCTGGGCTTGCAATAAGTGTAAGCTATTACTTAACGCTTCTGAAATTGCACCTTTTGATCTTTACAGATGTTGGCATATACTTCAGTGAATGAGAAATCACAGCTGCTTCCAAGATGAATAATTAAAATATGTGCTCTGCTGAACTGCTTTGAGTGTCATCTTAAAAGTAATATTATATATATTTTAATGGCAGAGGATAAGAACTTCTAAAGTGTCCATTATGTCAGCAGAACATCTAGTATAATAGTTTAATATCAAATATATACTATCCAAAATTCATTTTCCTGAATGTATGTGTTTCCATAGGATTATACAACGGGAAAAGAAGAATCAGTCAGTTCTGGCTTATTTTCAATCACTGTGTATCTATGGATAAGACATATCAAAGCTGTTTTTAGTAATTCATACAGACTACTTACTGCTTAGTTGCTCATCTTTTCCGTAGTACCTATTGTCTTCCCCTATTCCAGAGGAGCCTGAGCAGAGCAGTGCAAACTTTTCTGGGGCAGGTACTTCGCATTTCTATTCCCTAAGAAAAAGTCCTGGTCATGGCAGTGACACACACAGTGGAAAGGAGACTGGGTTTGTTACTCAGTGAAAGCAAATTCAAATACGTTTGATCCTTACCTTTTGGCAGGAGGAAAAGGTTTGTGTTAAGGACGGTACTTTGTTCCTGCAGAAGGTGGCAGTGTGGTATCATCCTCAAGCTCAGGGCACCCTCTGCTGCTTCAGCAGCCTCCAGACTTCAGAGGGCAAGTGTGCATCATCCTGCGCTCTCCTACGCCGGGACTGGGGCTCGCACTCCTTAAAAACCCATATAAGGCCTGATCCAGGTGAGGTGCATACAACAGTATCTGTAAATAACCATTAAAAAAAAGTTTTTAAAGAAAGATTGGCCAAGAGTAGTAGTGTGAGCATTATCATTGCCGGGGGTGGTCGTTTCAACCCCAGAAAAAGATCAACCACGTTAGTTTTCAAAGTAAATGCCTTTCCTGTGGAGCTGGAGGGTGTAAGGAGTTTGCTGCCTCGGCAGCCGTGGGGAGCTGGAGGGCAGCGTGCTGGAACACGCAACCAGCTCATGCAATGTGCACAGCTCGTACGAAACGCCACCACGCCTTAGTTTAAAGTGGCTGATTCACCTGCAGGAGCACAACAGGTGACAAGCTACTGATGCGAAGTTGTTCAATAACTATGGACTGATGTTGAAAATATGTGGTGCACTGTAAAGTTTGAATCTTTCCCTACAGTACTGAGTGCTGATGAGTTCAGTCCGTAGCCAATGTTATAGGTGTAATGGCTTGCTTCAGGCAGGAGTATTATGTAACTACAAGTATTTCCTTGTAGATATGTTTAGACACCACTTATCTAATCAGATCTCTGTATTACATAAATAATCCTTTTTTGCATGTTAACGGGTATTTGGGTAGTTCAGAGTGGGATTTCAATCTTTGTAAACACTGTATGAAACTCTGGCTGAGTTATACCCTACAAGCAGTCAACATGTTGTTAAAACTTTCTTTAACTTAGATTCATTTCAATTTTTCTTCATTCTTTCTGCCTGTATAAATAAAAAGACTGCCTAAGCTATGAGGAAAATTTTCTTACTTAGATTTTAGTGTCATCAGAAAAAACCCTACTAATTACAGAAGCTCCACCACAAAAGTAGTTTTATTTGAGAGTAATTTCATGATAACATCTCTATGATGTAATAAAATTAGATTATTTTCCAATACATTCTTATGAGAGTTCACATGGAATGCAATAGTGCACTTGCACTATTTTATTTTGAAAAGAACTTCAGACAGTTATTAATATTGGAAATAGGGAAGTATCATTAACATGAGTAGGGAAAATATGACACACTGAGTATTCAAGGATTTGTATATGTCACTATCTTCAGTGATTTAATGTAAGAGAAATTTCAAAGTAACTGCAACCTGGAAATAATCCAAGAACTTTAACTCCTGAAAAAAAAAAAAAAACTTATGAAAGTCATGGAAGCTATTTATTTGCTCAAATACTGTCAAATATTAGTTGAATTTTAAACAATTACTGATAAACCTTAGATATATACTTGCTTCATGTTGCATAGATGTTTTATTTTAAGACTTTTCCCAAACTGATATAGATTTGTTACTGTGATTTAAAAAAAAATTCTAAATATTAATTGAATTAAAACCCAACTACAGTACTTTACTGCTATAGGCCAAGGTAAGCATGGCATACTGACCTTTAAAAAAAGCCCTCTAAGTTGTGTAGTAAAAACTTCCACAGGCTGAAGGGAACAGACTGGGAATAATATTAGGGTTAAAAATATTTGCATGTAATTAATATTTGTTTATAATGTTAGCTTTAAACCAAGTCTTTAGCAATACTTCTACATCTGTGCACTACATAAGCAAAGTGTTGCAAGTGGCACTGCTGCTTATGCTGACCAGGTTCTGTTTAAATGCTGGAGTTATCAGTATACCACATGCAGTTAAGGGACTGAAGATCTCAAAGCCTTCTTGTCATGGTACTGGCAGAGTTGTGCCCAGTGCTACCATACTGGCTCTCTGCTGGAGGTGAGAGGGTTTCTAGCACATCAGGAACAAAATTATAAAATTATTTGCTAGAGCAAATGTTTTAAACCTTGCATTGTTTAAACTAATACATTGGTGAAATAATTTAGTTTTTTTAAGACAAAAAATTATGGCTGAAAAATTAGCTTATGGGGACTAGATCCTACCTTTCATCCAACATGCCCAGTGTCACCATAGCACTCTAAATCATTGCCTCAGTATTGCAAGTCATGTGAGATTTGCTATTGCATTCAATCTTCAATGTTCATATGTCAGTCTCCAGAATGGAAAAAAGAGAACTATGAATGCTTATGTTCCTGTTTCTGCAGGATTATATAAATGCACATAATTAATTTTAGCTACCCTTTTCATGGAGAATTAATGTTTTGGCATGTCAAGGAAGTTTTGAATGTTAGGAATTAAACCTTGCAGCACGTGGACTGGTAAGTCAGCATTCAACTATCACCATGTTTTATAAATATCTCAAAATACTGGCTTTCACTCTACTTAGAAATGCTTTATTTGGAAAAGTTTCTGCTTTACTACCTCTCAGAGCCTGAAGTCATCTCAGATATTTCAGGTTGAAACTGCTTCCTGAACTATCCATCTGCAAGAGCTTTTTGTTTACTTGAGCCATAACCTTGAAGAAAATAGGATTATATTTACAGTAAAATTCTTGAAATATTTCTAATCTGCTTTCATCTGCAACTCTACCTTTTTTTTACTTGCCATTTGCTGTGAGAAGGGGGGCGGGGAAGCATCTACCACTTGCTTTCTTTTCAAGTCAGACAACAATATTAAGAAGTAATTTTATTTTTAAGAGGTACTTTTGAGGATAATACCATAAGTATGTAATTCTCAGTCTGTGGCATAAAAGCAATAAGCCTTTTAGGAACTGTCAAATGCAGCTCTGAAATGGGATGATAACAGTGCAAGATATTATTGCGAATAAAAAGATTTTACAAGGTAAAATAAACTTCATGTAATCCATGCAAGTTGCTTTCCACAAGCAAATCTGAGCAGTTCAAGCAAGTTTGTGTTTTGATTCGTTTCTGTGATACTGATTAATTTCCACACTTGAAAACACCAAGCCCAGCATCATATCTCTGGTTGGTCAGTTTTAACCCACATCAATTTTAAGTGATGTACTTCAGTGCAGGTTATTGGAGTGAACTAGATGGAAGCAGCAGCAGACCCAGACCATTTCCAGGTCTCGTACAGGGTCAAAGGTGACTCAGAAAATGCATATTAAGGGCAGGAGCGTAATGTTCTCTCTGATGCTGCTGTGCTAGTGCTGGCTATGGAGACCAGCATGGAGGAAACTCTTGCTGCTTTGCCATGGGACTTACAGCAGAAGCCCCTCAGATAGCCTTTACACATCAAAACATCTAGAGGCTATTTATATGGGACAGTTCCTTTTGAAGCAGGCAATGGCACAAACTAGGGCGGACAATGTCTGAATGGATCTCTCCATGCATTTCTGACCATTTGCACTGTTTGCCCACCCAGTGATGGGCAACCTGCAGGGCAGCCCTCAGCCCAGGAGGGTTTTGCAGTATGGAGATGCCTAAGGCCATGGACCAGAATGCTCCTGGGGTGCTTTAAGATATGGCAAGTCTGGGATTATACTGCATTAAAACGATGAACTGCAACTGTCTGTTAACCCACAGATGCTCACTGACCAAAGATGAGTTCTGACTGGAGTAATCTGTTAGTGACAGACATGGTGCTTGCAGTGGGTGAGCCATACAGCCCTTGCTGTCCCCACCAGTACAGCTCATATTCGTATACTGCATAATTGTGGCTCTTCAGAATGTGTACTTGTACAGCCCCTGCAAGTCCCTGTCTCAGTTTCTCCAGTAGGTGATTTAAATTCTAATGAGACACTTGTTTGTTTCCAAGAAACTGCAAAATTGCTACTCTGATCAAAACAAAGAATACTTTTGTTATGGTGAGGCTTTAAAAAGCTGTGGACATCTAAAGGAGGCACAGGCAGTACTGAAAAACACTATGCTTTAGAGGTGCTTCTCAAACACCATCTCACCTCCTCAGTTTGTAAAAGACTTTAGGCCTGATAGAGGCATGTGGTCTTGTCATAAGAACTCACAACATTGTTGCCCCATTTGAGCCATTCTTTTTGGTTTTTATCTTTATCATTTTTCTTTTCTGTAGAGAACATGAGAAAGACCTATACACACCCTCAGTTAGGAGACTAAAGAAACAGGCAATTAAAAAAACAGCCTAATCCTGGTTTGTTTACTTGGGGGGTGGGGTGAGTGGGGTGATGTTTGTTTGTGTGTTGGTTGTTTTTGTTTCAAGGGGTGTTTTTACTATAGTTAAGAATCTTGAATATTACAGCAGGAATTTTTTTGTTTGTTTGTTGTTTTACATAAATAATCTCTTAATGGATATTACAGTTTTTAAATGCTTTTAAATGTTTCAACAGTAATCCAGGTGCAGTTGCCTAGTCCCCAGTGGCCATGTGGCAGCACAGTTAATGCAGTCAGTATCCTAATGCACTCACAGAGTGGCTGCCATTCATTTTGAGTTTCCAAGGCCAGCCTGAATGACCAGTATTATTTTACTCTTGTGCTGAATTTTGGCTGAAGTCCTGAATTCCTCTTGAACTCAGTTTTTTTGAATTGCAATTGAAGGTGTAAGATCAGGACTCAGGCAGCAGTTCCTGAGGGACAGCATTGCGCTTCTTGGCATTAGGATTTGGTGTTGCAGGACTTTTAAAGACAAGGATAAGACAGGCAACAATTTTTTTATAGTCATGTAACAGTTTCTAAGAGAGTAAGGTAGGGTTATAGATTTCCTTTTTAAAAGGCTAATTGAGAAAAAGACACAAGGAATGTGGTTTATTCAAGAGTAGCTTGGCTTTTGGATTCATGAGACTGCTAAAGGTACAGAAGACTACCTGGAAAGGGGTAATAAAATGAGATAAAGAAGGTAAAAAAGAATAATGAGCAGAACTGGGTGAGTCTGGAGAGGTGATACTAATTACTGGTGAGACAACTTGTCCTTCCACCTGTAAACTAATGGTAGGGTTAAGTTGTCTTTATTAAATCAAACTTAAGGGATGGACCATAAATATCTAATTTCCCCTAGAAAGATGAAAATTACCTGGAAAAATCCTAGTAGAGTTATCATTTATTTGGAGACTTGTACAGATATGGCTTTAAATAAATAATTTTAATGTACGTACTGTGTTCCTCAGTTTTGCTATTCCTGTGCCACAGTGATTACGATGGAAATAGGGTCAATCTGTGGAACTTTTGGATTCATACCTTAGGGTAAGAAAAAAAAAGAGGGGAAAAAAATCAACCAATGCAATTGTCTCCTTCAAATAAAGAATTAATTACTAGTGAGGATATGAACAGCATTCTGTAGCTTAAATCAGCGCAGTTATTAGAATGCTAGGAAATACTCTAAAAACTGAAGACTAAATGCCATTTTTCTGCAGGTGACCAATAAATAATTTCATCAAAGTAGCTATTAAATTATTTTTTGTTGTAAGTCTTGCTATATAAGAAATGCAGACAACACTTTTCATAAATGAATACATTATGGAGTAGAACTTCAGCTTGGCATAATTGTCCATTACTGTTATCATTATTATGTTTCAAAAAATAAGAATATTACATATCTGCAGGATGTTTGCCAGGTCTGTTACTGGCAGTCATTTAGAGCAGTGATGACAGGCTGCTACATAAATGATGCAACATTGGTACACTGTATATACTGTCATATTTAACTTAGTCTTATAAACTATGGAAAAAAATTAAAGGAATGCTATTACTGTTTTTCTAAATTAAAACAAGCCTTCGTGCTTTAAACCTAGTGTAGCAGCTTTTCATTCAGTTTTTTCGGCATAAAAGCACTCCAATTGTAACAAATGGAAGATGCACAAAATCCTCTCCAGAAAAAAAGAAACATATTAAAACCTCAGGTGAAAAAGAAAGAAGAGGAGAAAATATCTTTTAGGAGAAAGGAACTACTAGAAAATGAGAGAAGGGAGCACTTAAAAGAGAAAGAGCAACCAATAGATGGGGGAAGGGAGCAAAGGAAAGGGAAACATTAAAAAATGGAGCTGAAGGATGGGAAAGGGGACCATGCAAGAAAAGACTAACAGCTTGAGGTTGGCAGCATCTGTGTTTATACATACTCATGCAGCCCACCCAGCCCTGCCTCCCCTCCCGAAATTCTAGGAGCTTGGTAAGTTTCAGTGAAAGGTTACTCTGGGAAAATGCATTTTTCTATTTCATACTGCTAGGCAGGCCTGTGTCACAGCGGTAGGTAATGCTTTTCCCTGAATTCCAGACTGTTCATTGAAACAACATATAAAAAAATAATAATAATGAAAAGCACTCTGAGCAAAAGAGAAGCAGAATAGACCAGGGCTAATCTGCCAGCTCTCAGAGGAAAAAACATTTTTCCCCACCACAAAGAACCCCATTGTTCCCATGTTAAGTATTTAATTTTGCCTGCATTTAAACCAAGCTGCCTTAAAGTCTGTTTTCTTACGGTTGGGAAGCATGTGCCAGTTACTGCAGCAGTGCTCAGTGGCTCCAGGGTGGAGCTGACCTCTGCACTTTCCAAGGCTGTTCAATTTTTCTCAGCCTGCTTAAATTGGTATTTGGTGGAGGAGAGTGCAACCTGCCCTTTATGAGTTGGGGAATCTCACCACCTGCTCAACATGTAAATGTTGGCTATTAATGACTGATATACACATATGTCCTTCTGGTGAATCTTATTAATGAACCTTCAGCATATACATTTTCCTATAGGCTTTGCCACTGTTGAAGCTCAAAATTGTGGTTGTTCTAAGCTAGGAAATTTTTGTGTGCATTCTCTACATAGCTAACAAAAGTCAGGCGAGGATCATAATGCAGTGCCTTTTCCTGGTAGGGTGTCAAGTCAGGGAGCATCTCTCCATCAATATTAGAAGAATTTCTCCTTTATTTAGCAGAAATGAGGATGCTATAAATATAAGCAAGCTGTTATTAACAGATAGTTACTCACACAGTACTTTCAATTATTTCCTCCTACAGTCACATTCACTCACTCCCTTGCACTCGTTTCCCAGTGAGGAGATGGAGAGGGTTGGCATGCTACTGTGTCTGCTTCAGCAGACCCATTTATCATGTTCTTAAGAGAAGAAACCAAGAGAGGAGTATGGGGGGACTGTCACTGCACAAACCAGATAATGTGAACTGTTGTTACCACAGCACTCTTGCATAGCACTTCTGCCCTTAACTACAGTCTGAGGACTTCAGATTATGAGGAGCATACCAAAAATAAGACACCTGGAGAAATTACTGTTGTCTTCAATTCAAGTTTAGGCTACCACTTGGAACTTCTGCTTTCAATATTGCAAATTATTTGGAGCAGTGAACATTGTTTTGAAAGCAAGTGAAAAACTCTGTTTTTATTGTTTGTAAGGATGGTATGGTTAAAGTTCCCGTGCATCTTTGCATGTCTGTGTTATTTGTTTGGTTATATAGAGTAAAAATTTGTTGGTTAAAAAAAATCATTCCAGAGTAATATAGTTTAAAAGTATTGTATTTTAGGCCATAAGAGGATAAAACATCTGAAATCTCCAAAGTGTACTGACCTGGTATATTTTTACACTGTGTGGTATTGTTGCTTGGAGAAGTTCCTTGATGCTAAAAATAATCATTTCTAACACTGTTTTCTATCTCCAAGGTTACTAAAACTTTTCAACCTAAGCATAATTAAGATTATACCTAGAGGATATATTTTTAGCTTATTAGATTTTCTGTGATGTAATGTTGTTGCAGTAGATACGGCTGAGTTACGGGAAGTCTGTTCCGTATGAGAGATAACAGTAGAACTGAAATCAGTAGTTTCTACAGGCAGTTGTTCTTTCAACAGCTTTTTGCATTGGACCAAAAATTTTGCTTAATGACCCACAGGTATTTAAAGACCAGCTACCAATTTAGAGAAAGAAACTTCATGTAAACTCTGAAGAAATTTGAAATCTGAGTTAAGATCAAAAGTTTGTATGTTCTAATGGATTTGAAACTGAAATTATTCACTGGATTCATTTTTTTAACACTACTGTCTTGCTCCAGAGTCTCTTAAGAAGTAGACTGAAAATGAAAAATATAAAAGGAATTGGTGTGCCTGTTAGTTCTGCTAAGTTCTGAGGGCTACAATATTCTTTTTTTCTGTAGTTTAATATTTAGGTGTGTAAGTGCTGATTAACTTGAAGACCTGCTGAAAGCCTGTGATCTAAACAACAGAACCGCTGTCCTCGAAGTCTGACAGCCATCCTACAGAGTATTTAAATTAGCATCTGCTCACAAATTACTGCCTTCAGCTGGGGGTAGCCACCCATTCATCTCAGGGCCTTGCTGCTGCAGCAGAGCTGGAGCTGGAAAGGGCTGAGCTGGGGAGCTCCGGTGCAGAATCCCTTCCTGAGCCAGGCTGGTCCTGTTCCAGCCCTGCCACCCCTCCTGACCTGAGTGTCACCCAAGGTTGTGTATTGCTTTTTGCTTCATTAATGCAATTGCTGTCACAGAAAAGAAATTCTACTGCAGATCTCACCAGCAGGATCTAAATGGGTGGTTAAATCCTTATTCCAAGTGTGGCCCACACACCTGGGGAAGGGTAGAACCATGCAAATAATAGGGCTTTGTCTGCAAATGAGAACTGATTTCAGAGCCTGCTAATTTTTAACTGAAAGAGTTAAGGTATCTCATTTGTGAGGAAAAAAAGAAAAAGAAAAAACACTGTGCCAGAAAGTGTGTTGTGCAAAATCTTTGGAAATGTGACAGTTTCCTTGGAAAAGAAACTTTCGTGCAGGAATTCCTTAAAAAGATAGTCAAGCATATTTGTCTAGCTCTTCATGAATCTTTTCAGTTGGAAATATTTTTTCAGACCTAAATCTTTCCTTCTGCATACTTCTTCACAGTATTTGGTCCCCTTTCTAACTTACTTTTTTTCCACAAGTTGCTTGGGAGAAATACTGGCATAACTATTTCACACATATTAAATAATGCTGAAAAATACTGAAATAACTATTGTAGAAAATAGCTTATTAAGTGGATAAATGAGTTAATAGAATTTATTTTATTGCTGCTGTTAGGTTGAAGGATTGAAGAGTTAATGATTAAACGACAGAATGAAAGAAACAGAGACATTTAACTTCAGAAAAAAATGCTTTCAACTTGAAAAGACTCAGCCATCTGATGATGCTGAGAGATGTAGAAAGGCTATTTCTAGAACCAAGACTGTTGGACAGGAATATACTTACACATTTAAGTAGGTGAAGACACTGTTAAGATTATATGGGGAAAATACTGACAATAAAAATGACAGTTTAAACTGGATGCCAAGTTGGAGATATGTTCATGGGAAAAGTGGATGAAGGATGCTTCCTGCATGCTGAATGATTAAAGCATACATTTTGGTGTATAGAACAGCTCTAGGAGAAAATGTGCTTTGAAATGATCTAGGTATATTTAGTAAGGAGGCATATCTGTGTGTAGAATACAGTGTTGAAGTTAATAATTTGTAGTTGGTAGTGGGAAAAGGGGACTACACTAAGGGATTCAGAAGGATTGAAAAGCCATTTATATCGTGCAGGCAATATATATGAATATATATGAATCTCTGGAAGTCAAACCAATCCCCCTTTATAAATCTTGTATTTCATAAACTAAGTTAGTCTCTCAACTTAGAATTTAGCATGAAGCTCGACACAACTGGAACTGATCAAACTTAACCTTTTTGCCCAATTTTTTAAATCAATACAAGTACTAAAAATGTAAAAAATTGCTTGCTTTAAGCATATAATTATTTTTTTCAGCTAATTCAGAGAATTGAAATGGGATGAAGACTTTATATAAAGTAAAACTATTAGAACCTGTGGAAGTAATAAATGTCAATCACCAGTAAACTTGATATATTATTTTCTAAAATTCGTTACTTCTTTGAGGTCTCCTTTTTCTCTGCAATTATATCAGTCTATTGAAGTGCAAAATTAGACAAGACACTTCTCAATGACTAAATAAGGATGACCACACTGAAATCCATGTAACTGAAGTCTTGTGAAATGTACATAAACTCACAGGGAATAAAATCTCACAGTGAGAATCCAAAAGCAAATCTGAAAATATCCAAGAGCTCGCATCTCTATAGATAGTTCTTCATGGTTCTCGTGGACATGCATAAACCCAGCACAGGCAGGGAGTGAAGTGAGGTGGGAGGTAGAGATGGCAGCAGGTTTTTACAGCTGTGAAGATTTTGATAAAGGATAGTAAATAATCAGGCACAAACTAGTGTTTATTTCCCAAAGCAAAACTTACATATGAGGCTTTCTTAGAAGGGAGAACATTTTATGCTTCTAGAACATAGGAAAGCAGGTGGGTGAAGTATCATGGGTTTATTTATGACTATGGTTAACAAATATATGGAAATTAGAGATGTTTGGGTGTTTGAAGATTTCTCCCTTTTTGCCACTGTCTTCAGATAGTCCCTCTGGATGGACACAGTCAAATTCTCTTCCGCTGTTGACTGAGTGACATCTGACAGGCAATGCATCAATGTGCTGCCAGTGGTTTTCCTCTGCAGATGCTCACTTATTAAAGACCAAATCACTTAATAGAGGGTGAGTGGGTAGCCAGGCTGAATTCGGGCATTTAAAAAGCACTTATTTTAAATTTAAAATTAATTCACCTCCACAAACACATATGGGAACTTTTTCTGCCAGTTTCAATGAACATCACTACCTCTGTGTTACCAGTTTTGTAGAGATCACTATGATCACTATATAACAAAAATTATGACCTGAGATGGGCAAATGCTATGAAACCTTAACATGAATTGAGAAGAAAACTGACATCAGAGATAATGACAGTGTAGTTGTTGAGTTACAAACTAGCTAGATGGTTTTGTCTGTTGCTCTTCAAAACAAAATAGCATCAGACTTTTTGAGGAAACTGCATTAAAGTGGAAGAGGAACCAGCAGTAGAGATATGGTCTGATGCAAGAAGGAGCAAAGAAATTAAAGGGGTTTGTATTTGAATGGTAGAGGTGACAGTCATGTTCAATGATGACTAAAAAAAAAGGTAGCGATTAAATACAGCAAAAAAGGTGGAAGAAGAAAAGCCACACAGAATATTCTGAGTTGGAAGGGGCACCACAAGGATCACCAAGTCCAACTATACAGTAAGTGGCCCATGCAAGGATCAAGCCCACAACCTTGGCATTATTAGCACCATGCTCTAACCAACTGATCTACACTCAAAGTGTTGCCCTACATGTAATATGCAGGTTTGGGGTGACAGTGACTGTGAATATTGGTATAAAGACAGCATTAGTGGCATTCTCTGAGAAGAGGGTTACAAATACTTAAACCAAGATGAAGGAAAGGAACTTAAGTCATTTTAATAGATTATGCACTTCATAAGTTTAAGGTTTGCAGCAAGATTAAGCTAAAGATCATTTCATTTTTTTGTACCAAAACCAGGTTTTTTTCAAGAATTGTATTCTTTAAATATAATTCACTGTGTATTCAGACAAATATTGTATAGCTCATTGCTTGTTTGTTTCCTTAGGAGTCATCCAAGAGGTTTGCTCTACACAAAGGAAGTGATTTGGGAATCTAAATTAAGCGTTTGAAGTTCAGCTATTGCAGAGGAACCCGGAGATGTGGGGAGGACTTGGCCTACTGTGTTGTGAAAACTGTCAAATGTGAGGTGATTGCAATGTGGGATGAGTGGGCCAACTAGCCAAAAGCTGTGAAAAAAGAAAAAAATTCTGGCAGTATTAATGCTTTTATGCTTTTGCTTATTTGTCTTTTTTAATGCCTGGACCCTCTTTTCTGCCTTCCTTTCCAGAAAATAGTTGTCCTAATCTCTTGGATCAAGGTCCCTGTGTAGGGAATTCTGCTGCCTCTGGTCCCAGCCATTTAACATGGTCACTGTCGTTCTGGAGACCTTCACCATCTATCATCTTTTTCAGAGATTCTGGATGGAGGGATGGAGACCTCTGCTGTCCCTTTTCCCAGGGCTGCCAGCTGCTCAGTGGTGACAAAAGCCAGCACATTGGGACTAAACACCTAGGAAAGCCCAAAGAATATTCAACCTATTGCCACTAAGGCAATTGTTACACACCAAGTTTCTTGAAGCTTCGACTCCCTTCTATTGCTTAAACATACAGAGTGACAAGTTGCAATCTAAATACATACTCTAAAGCTCCTAAGTGAATACAGACATGGATGACTTCAATGTTGTTGAGATTGGTGATGGAAGGGCCTGTTTTCTTTTAAAATATTTCAGATTTTTTCATAGCAATTATTTCTGTGGAAACAAGCTACTTGTGCTTCTAATGCCTGTAAGTTTGTTCCCAGGCTCCCTGACTCTTTTTTACAATGGCTGTTTCTTTTCCCCATCCCAAAGCTGAGAAGTTCTGGCCTTGAATTCCAGCATTATCACCTCAATTGGTCTCCTGTTGTCTGAAAATGGAGCTAACATGTCCCAGTGCTCACTCACTCTTGCTTTTTCTCTGATTCCCAAAGGCAGCATACCTCATCTGCAAAATAGAAAATTCTAGACATCTATGATGTTTCGTATTTTTAGACACAGGCAAACACAGACACAACTTGTGTAAACTTACAGCAAGATGACTGCGACTAAACTCTTACTATGGCTAGGAAGATGGATATTTAAGACACTTTTTGTTCCTCCAGATTTGCTCAGGATGCTCTGTTTTGTCCTGGCAGTAGAAGAGTGGCACTCTGGGTTTTTTGCTATTCTTAACCCCTGCTCAAGATGTGTAGAAACTACATCCTGAGCTCTCTGGTTTCCTCTTTTTATTTGTGTTTTCAGGCTTCCTCCTCATGCTGTCTGGAGCCTTATCTGAGTACAAATGCCTGCCTCCGGGGCCGCTTTTTTTTTTCCTTGTTTTGTTTTCGTATGGAAATGACTGTGACACAGAAGCCCTTTGCTGGTTTGTGGATTGCAGGCAGAGGTTTGCCCAAAAGCAAGAGGATCAGCAGACAGAACCAAACTGCTCTGGCAGATCTGGATCTGACCCTCGGTGGAAGGGAAACTCTGCACCTCATATCAAATGAGGCTACAGAGTCCACCCTTTCCTTTAGGTTGTGACAGAGGATGAGAAAAGCATTTCATCGCTCTTACACAAAAACTTCATGGCTGCAGAAGCGTGTGTAATACCATTCGCTGATCTTGTAGCTGTGGGAATGGTATTCACATGTTTATTTTTCCATCACTTAAAAGTAGATCATCTTCAATACAGAAATCTGTTCCCTGTAGCTTTGTGAATGACCTGGATGTTTTCAGGTGCAGTAGATCATAACTATCACGGTTGATAGCAACCCTTTCCCATGGGGCCCTCACGCTCCAGGTAACAACTTCCTCTTGTACAAAAACGCTGCTGTGTGTTTGTTTCATGATCACTGACTAATAATGTATCATCATTCCCCATAAAAGTTTCATTTATCTCAGCTTGAAACTGAACTTCCTCAGGCAAAAAAAAAAAAAGAAAAACAGAACACAAAATGTGTCCCTGGCACATTGATATAAAGAGCTTATTGTGGTTTGTCAGGTACATACACAATTTTAAAGGACTTGAAATACACCAGTCTGGGCATTCTAAGGTGTTCAACATGGCGTGAAGTCAAGTCTCTCCTTCACTAAGGGGGGGCCTGTATAGACATTCTGCTTGTTAAATTTGGACTCCTCAGCCCTTAGGTGAGCTCTTAGTAAGCCCAGCTGACTCACCTTCTTGAGTTTCTACCTGTACAGGCAGTGGGTATAAGCACAACATTTGAAAAATCAGTCCTAATTCCAACTATTTTTTAAAACTACTGTTCAATTGTGTTTAGTTTCTTTAGTGTGTGGTATTTTTGTATATTGTTTATTTTCTGCGATGATACTCTACCAGCAAGTATTCTTCACAGAAATCAGTGTGTGACTGGTATATAAGCACTTATACTTCTATCAGTCTTGTTCAAAATAAGAAAAAAGTATTTGTTACTGATACATCCATGCAGTTGATATTTACTACAGCGAGGACTTTTAAAGTTGCATTTATTAACTAAGTATCAACTGCATTCCTACTTTTTAAAAAAATGATGTTTCAAGGTGACCAACAAAACTACTTCTGCCCTGCTAAACCCTCTGAAAATGCTGCTGCATTATGACTGCAGGTAAGGTCAATTCCCCCTTGTGCTTCCCAGGCCAATTTGTCTCAATAAGATGACAAACACTTAAAGTCTACCTTCAGCTTCATCTGCCAAAACACTTCTGCTTGAGCTTTTGAACCAAAGCTAACAGTAATTCAGAAAGAATCTACTCACTAAAGCCCTAATTAGGTATATTATTTTATTTTGTTGATGCCTATTTTCCTGTTCCCAGAAAGATTGAACAGGAACATTGTATTATCAGCCGGAGTAATACAGACCAGGTTAACATTTATTTGTGCAGGAGAAAGAACTGGTCATTGTTTGTGACAGGACTGCAATAATGGAAGGGATTTGAAAGCCCACATCCAGTTGTGGTTCTCCAGGTCCTAGCACCAGGATCCTGCTCTTCCTGCCTGTCCATGTGGCAAGACATCTGGAAGTTGATAGCAGGCACAGAGCTGTAGGGCTGTGCACTCATTTGTCCAGCTGCAAAGAGAAAAAAAAAGTGACACCCCTGAGAGGAGAGCAGATTCTGGCACAGGCCGGGCATAGCAGCTGGCTGCAGATGCCGGTGCTCCAGTGGCTTCACCCTCTAGATAACTAGCAGGGAAGATACTGGGAAGCTGATGTTCACTGGTCCAAGAAGGAAGCAAAAGAGCCAGGGTGGTTGGCAACTTCCTTTGGAATGGAAGGCTGACAAATCTGTAGGTGGGAGCATGGGGACAATTGTGATGCCTGGGATGGGCTTGAATGTCAGAAGCTATGGAGAAAAGTTGCTGAGACTCCTTCAGCACTATCACATATTTCTTATTTGTATGGAGTCAATCAGGGATGAAAAGTGGTGGATGGTGGGGTCCCTCCAGGCCTTCCAGGCAACTAGGCTAAAACTGGCTCTTTCCTGATGTTCCCCAGAAGATGCAGCCAGAGGTGTGAGCTTATTTTATGGGACAGGTAGGTGCAGGAGATGACTTTTGAGCAGCTAGTGCAACTTTGTCTCCTTTCATGATTCGGTTGTGTGTTTTTTTCCTGTGGGCTGGTCCTTGTATCTAAAAACAAGGAAGGTCATCCCTGCTCAGGGCAGTTCTTGTGTATGTTGCTGGTGTGGAGGTTATCTGCTCAGCCTTCTGCGAATTAAGAAAAACGAAACCAAATAAGACCCACCAAAAAAAAAAACTTTCTTTCCGCAGCCACAATGCCATGTACCCCCTGCCCCACTCCAGGGATGCGGTCCTGCTCCGGAGTGTGGAGCCGGCGGCCGCCCCCTCGGGTACCGCTGCCCCCGGCCCTGCGCGACCCCCCGACCCGGCGGATAAGCCCGAGGTGCTGGGAACGCGGCAGCTCTGAGGTAATCTGTTTTGAGGAGTTCAGAAGGTCAAGCTTGCAAGTTAGATGAATTGAGCCATGTAGAGTTAAACTAACCCCTCCCACAGCCATGGACCACTAAAGCGCCCATTTTCATGAGCACCTCTCACTGAGGCAGCTCGGAGCCGGCGGAGGCTGAGAGAGGAAGAGTGGGGGGAGCGAGGGAGGAGGGAGCGAGCATCGGCACTGATGGACGAGCCAAAGGGTAAGGACAGAAGGGAACCGCTGGTCTCCAAAGGCAGCCGTCACCCTCGAGGAGGCATCCCCGGGCGGCGCGTCCCTCCCTCGGCGCCCGCGGAGCGCTGCCGGCGGTGGGCGAGGGCTCCGCGGCGGGGGCTTGCCGGGGTGGGCGCAGCCTTGCCGCAGTCCGCCCCCGGCTGACATCATCTTCCAGCCCTTGGACTCCTGGTCGCCTGTGAAGGGACAATGCCGATTTGTGCCTGGGGTGCCCGGGTGGGGGGCCGCGGCTGCTCGGGGGGAGCCGGCGGTGCCCGCGGGCTGGCGGGTCTCCGGGCGGTGCTGCGGGGCGGGCGGGAGGGAGCGGGGGCTCCGCGCCGGCGTCTGACAGAAGTTTGGCCGCGTCAGAGCGAGGGATTCCCTCCTCGGGGCACGGAAGAGCCGGCTGCGGGTCCTGGCTGCCGCCGGCGCTGCCCGCCGGGCCGGGGCCGCTCTCCAAGGGCGAAGGGAACGGGGAGGGGACTACAAAAACTCAGTGGAAGTGTTGGCTGTTCGGAAAAGCCAACCGTGGGAAGCAATAGCTCTGAGGCTGGCAACTGGGTACGAGGGGCTCTCGGTGCATGGGCTCGGAAAAGGAGGATTCGCCACTCGGCAGCCTGGCAGCCCGGCAGCCCTCTGGCCTTAACTGCGGTCCAGGGGATCGGAGGAGGGACCCGGCAATGGCTCTATTGCACGGTGATTTTTTTACAAGATACATGTCTTGTACTAGGCTTTGCCTTTTATAATCAGCTGACACGGTGCACGTAGCAGCACTAGTCACACAACGCTTGGCAGAAACATTTCCTAGTTTAGTATCAGCTTTTGTCTATCTGGGTGCCTTACCCTCTGTTTACAGTGCCTTCCGCAATATGGTCCGTCTTCTCTGTGCTGCTGGCAGCACTGTCCTCTGCGGGGCTTTCAAACACAAAACAGGAACTCTGACAAATAAGCAAGAAGCAGTTAACTGGAAAAATAACTAGGCAGAAAATTAGCACTTAAATTGAGTGAGAAGCTTAGGGATAATTGTTTTGATAGTTTCTTGTTCAGTACCAGGTGGAAGTCTCTAATTTATCATTGTTATGACAACAGACAAACAAAATGTGATTGTTTTCTTCCCCCCCTAGAATAAACAAAATGGTAAACCAGACCTCTCCAACGTTTTAACTTCATAGAATGCAATGAATGGCATTTGAGGGGAAGAAGCATTTTCTCAGTCTGACGTACATCAAAATTTAAAACAAAGTATGGCAGAAGGAGAAGGTTCGCTCATTAGTTTATGCAGTCATGAGTGAAACTGGAAATATTTGGAGATAATTTGCCTCTGCCAAGGAGGGAGATAAGAATAGCTTTCAAATGAGTCTTTTAAAAGTTTCATTCCAAAAATAAAATACAATGCGTGAAAGGAGATTTCTAGTGAGCGAGGAATCACAGGGAAGAAACAGAGATAATGAGAACTGACTTAGCAAAGAGGACCAAATAAGCCTTCTTTAAGAAAGTGGAATTTTAAGGAGACTGAAGAAAACTGACAGTGCTCAGGCCAGTTGCAGAAGAGGCAGTGATGGCGTCAGAGTGGGCCAACCTGCAGAACGTGCAGGTCTTGCAAGAGCCTCAAGAAAATGAATGCAATAAATAACAAGAAACTGCATTTCATGTGTGAGAGAAGAAAACACAACAGTGGTTTTGAGAAGTCCTCTTGCAGTATCTCTTACAGAGGCAGCAGTCAATGGGTTCAACACAGGGCAATCCAAGACAGGCAGTATCTATCAGGTATCAGGAAAGTTTCCAGCTTGAAATGAGGTACAAACGCATACCAAGGCCATGTCCTTTCATCAAAAAGGAATTATTAAGGAGTGTTTCAGTAAGAAACTTGTTTCCTGTGAGCCTTGTCCACAAGGACTGTAAAACACAGGTTCGAAACCCTACTATTCAGTTTTAGGAAGCCAGATTTTACATACTGATGCTGTCACCTCTGCTATGCCATTTGGATTAATATGTTAACATGGCCAAGGAAGAGATTCTATGTGGGATGCTACAGAGCAACAGGTTTTATCAGTGATCAGTGTGAATACCTTCTTGGGCAGAAAGCATGACAGCCTGAGAAATACATGTTACTGAAAAATACATAGGTGTGCTTCAGACTGGGGAGAACATGATACTGATCTCATTTAGACAGCAGTAGAAAATCAGTAGACCTTATAAAATACATCTATTTTAACAGAGAAGGCACAAACTGATTTGGAGTGCTCTGTATACAAGATGAATTAATCACTGTCAGATGACTGCTCTCTATGGATTGTTCCAGTATGCAACAGTAATCAAGTAAAATCTAGTGGGGGGAAAAAAAAAAGGTAAAGGAATGTGAATGGAAAATCACAAATTTAAAAAGACTTATTGACCAGTACTTCAAAACCAAGAATGAGGATAACTTTGACTTGCTCCTTCAGGCAGTGAAGGCAGCAAGTAGAAGTTAACACAAGTAAATGGAAAGGAAGTGGAGAAAGAGGAATTGGAGAACATCTGATGGAAAATACAGACTGTAAATTGGGGAAGATTATTTAGAGAAAGTAAAGATGTCAGGAGAAAATTTAAATTTAGCAGGACCAAGCACAATTCAACTGAAGCATTTTGTGTGTCTTAGAAACAAAATAATATATATCTAGCAATTGTGTAATCATTATGGAGGTGGACAGGATAAGATGTGTTGATTAGATAATTTTCCAAATTTGAGGGGAGAGAAATTAATTCTGACATTAAGGAATATTTCATGGAAGTATTATAACTAACTATCTTGTTTTGTAGATTAACATTTTTGGGGGCAATAAAGTTTTGCAACAATTTGAAATTAAATATGGTGAATACTTACTGAGAAGATCTACACTCAATCATTCTAATTTTCAGCAAACTGGAACACTAGGGATATCTCAGCAATGGGAAGAATAGTATTATTGACCCAATATCCCAGCAGTATGATGGTGAGTAGCCTGGAGAACAATTGCCAGTTTAGTTTGACATCAGTTTTATCTAAATAGATGTCCTCAATAATCAAGTTTTAATAGCTAGTACTCTTTTGGTTTTGTAAAGGAAAAAGCTTGTCAAAGTAGCTTGCAGAATAACCTTGTAGAAATTGGTAACGCTGTCAAAATGGGTAATGGATGAATGCATTGAAAAGCAAATTACTCATCCCAGATGGAAGCAAACATGAATTCATGTGGTCTCCTCAAGGGACCATATTAATCTGCATCCTAGAATGGAGATGGTCCCACCTTGAAGAGTCTGCAGCAAGAACTTCAAGGATTATGTTTCTTTTGGGTTTGCAACTTGGCTTGAGAATGCATTTTATAAGAAGGGGCGGTGGGAAGCATTTCAAGTAGATCTTTGAATTTGTCTTTCCTTTCTTGAAGGCTCTTCTGTTTACACAGTTAAGTCAGCTGACTGAACAAAATAGATATTACACAAGCCTGGTGTGATTCTCATTTGGGAAAACAGACTGCATTTTGTCGAATGCACGTTATCACTCATTGAAATTCTAGGAAAAAATAAGTATTCTTAAAAACTTAGAGACTGTTGACTAAATCTTGGCTCAAAGTTAAAGGAGTTCTAAAGCCTGACTTCTCCGAGAGTTAGGAACTACTATACAAAAGGGGAACTGGAAGAACAAACTTCCCTGATTGCTATTTTAGAGCCATGAGTTGGATTATAAGTGTAGGATTGGGAAGGCACTGGTCCTTTATTTTCCAAATAATTATTTGCATTTGTTTTATTTTTCAGGGATTAACAAATGGGGTTGAAAACAGTAAATATGAATATCTCCCATGTTTAAACTTCTTCACAATAGATGAATTTCTGGTGTTGTTCTGATTACAAAAGTCTCCCTATGGCTCTCCAGCAAAGAATGAGCTAAAGGATTAAGACCTGATTAGCAATAGACCTCAAAAGTATTTATCAAAGGAAATAATCACTAAACAGCTGTGTTTTCAGAGAAACTCTGCAAGAGGCCCAATGGCATTAGACATTTTCAATAATGATCTAAAAAGTATAAAATCATTGCTGATTTACAGATGGAGTTTGTCAATGCTAGGAGGACCAGTACAAATACCAATTAAGTCAGAGGAAAAAGTCTGAAGAAGCCAAGAGTGGTTGGAAACATAAAGAACAAATAAAAGGCTTCAAGCCAAGCTTGTAAAAGCACAGCTAATTTGACTTTGGAGGAAAATTGGACTTTCAAGCTCTGAATAGAATAGAGATTTCCAAACAATGTTGTCCAGAAAAAAAATATGCAGAGGTGCATGTATGTCTATAAATATATATCTGTGTGTGTCTGGGATAGCCATAACTCACAGTTTTTATTTTATGTATATGCCCAGCTGCATTACCATGGGGGGAGAAGGTTGTCCTCTAGTCAATCTTATATTAACCACTGCATTAAGTTTTTTATTTGCCTCTTAAGTTATACTTACCAGAAGCATCTAGAAAACCCTTGAGGAATTTCTGGAGGAGAAAGAATAGAGGCTGGATACCTGAAAAGGGAAGGGCTAAAGAAGCTATAATAATTTATAATATTTTTGGTTTTTCCTAAGTTGCATAACCAGCTTAGCAGAGTGCAAAAGTATATGTGTTTCTTGGTCACATTCCTTCTTTTCCTAAGACATCTTTACACCTTTAGCACCTGTTGGTTTGGAAGCAACTAGGAAATGAAACTTTTGGGTTAATACCTGCTAGTACCTTCTTAGCCCAGTGCCCAGTAACAGTGTTCCACAGAGCAGGATCTTATTGAAAGCGTGTTGAGACAGGAGCTGAGTTCTCAGCTTGGAAGTTATCTGTTCAAGGTCGTTAGGATGTTTTTAAAGACAGAAGGGTTTAGGCTGAACTTTGGGATGAAGTAGATACACTGAGACGACTTTGGGGAGCCATCCCATAAGGGATTAGTATTGCTTGAGGCTGATCCAACTTAAATTGTAAAATTCCAGATCATGTTCACAAGAGAAACACCACTGTTTGTTTTCTGAAGGTGAGTTAGATGGGGACCACTTCTGAAATTCTGTTTCATTATTGTTTTGTCATCTAGATGTGAGAGCTGGCTATATCTTTCAACTCAGTGGAAACTTCCCTTCCCTGAGCAGAGCTGAAAGTTTATGGCAGGCACTTCCATCACTATCTTGTAGTCACAGAGCTGTTGCCAGTTCGCTCACATGAAGAGCAGCAGAGCCTAAGAGTGCACTTCTACAGCTGGCGTAATCTGACATAAATCTGAGCTGCTGAAAAAGAAAAAAGGCGCCTGTCCTTGTCCCCTAGCCTTGTTCTTTTTATTCTGCAGTAACTTTCAGCTTGTCTAACTTGAAAGCCAACACCAGACCAAGTGAGAGAACAGAAGGAGGGTAAGTGTAAAAGTCACTTAGATGAAAGTTATTGCGGGGTGAGGGGGAAATCTTCACTGCAACACAAGGAGAGACACAAAAACAGCCCTGTGCTCTGAAACAGTGCTGCATTAGCAGTACAAATAAAGAAATGAGTTAAAGGAAAAAGTGTGAGAGACCAGATGGAAGGGAACAGAGTCGGCTAAGTGCACACTGAACAAATTCATCTGCTCACATCCTCTCATGTATTCACTGCCCCCAAATGTGGCAAATGCTGGAAAGATCTGTTTCTCAGCCTGCTCTTTGGGGTCCCTGTCCCTCTGTCCCTAGTGTTTCACTGGCTGTTCACACTCAAGGGTGATGCAGGCAGTGTAATGGTCACTGCTGTCACTACTCTGTTGGTGCTTAGCTACCACCAGCAATGCTACAACTATGCCTGTTATAGTTCTTGTCTGAGCCCTTTGGGGCCCATATTTGTCCCTTCCAGCTTGGGAAGAGCTTTCTGTGAGGATCTACAGAGCTGCTTCACTCTCTGCCTTCACATTGCCTTTCACATTCCCCTTGTGAAGTCAACATAAGAATGAAGTTTCTGGTATGAGGAGACATGCATCCATCAGTCTGAACCACCAGTCTGACCCACACTGTCCCATGGTCCCTTGTGACCTTCATCCGGCTGTATGGTACATTTGTTCTGACTGAAAAGTAACCCTTACGCAGTAGCTGAACTGTTTACAGGCAGGGACTTGCACCTTTGAGCAAACGCTTTTGTTTTGCTTAAGTGGAAATTAAAGGCTCTTGGTTTGTATTCTTCCCTTTGTTTCTGATCGTACTGAGAGTCTTGGCCTTAATCACATAGGATGGTGAATGCCAGATTGTTCTTAAAGGAGAGGATGCAAAGAAAACGGACCTAGTTTTACAAAGGAATGGGGATTAGCTCGTCTTTTCATTAACTCTCTGCAATCTTTCAGGCAAAGCTCAAACCATCACTGCCCTTTGAGCTCCTGCGCTGGCTGGAAAAGGTGAGTCAGCAGTTCAGGACGCAGAAACCACTTCAACCCCTCAGCTGGCTCACAGCGCTGTCACAGTCTGTTCGAAGGGCTGCTGTGGTTTCTAACGTTCACCAGAAATGACAATGCAGCTGGGGGCAGGGGACCCAGCCTCTGCACCCTTCTCCCTGGGCTGTAGCAAGAAGGGGTAGGCACCTCCAAAAGTGAGGGATGCAGGGAATTTGGAGACCCTTCAGTACAGCTGATAGAATGGAAACATCCAGAGTGCATGGCAGAGTCCAGGGAGCAGGCATGCAGCAGGGGCAAAGATAGAGCTCTGATGTGGGGTGTGGGTTTGGTGGTGGCAACAGGTTAACAGAGTGGCATTTGTTCCTCCACTGAAAACTGTCCCTCCCTGCTACCTGCTCTTTGCCAGAATGGGAGAAGGTGGCTCTTGCCAGGGAGAACATCTGCTCTTGGCCACAAGCAGCCCTTGGCTGCTCGCTCCAGCTCCTTTATGGGAAATGCACTAGAAATCTGCAATTTTGTCTTGTATTGAATGTACCAAATAAGTTGATCTAAAGCGTCTATATATTTAGTCTCGCTTTCCTGAAATAATATAGAATGCTTGCTGTCTGTCAGCTTTGTTTGAGACTGCAATAAACATGAAAACAGCGGAAGCTGAAAAGAACTTTATTATGCTAAAGCTAGTGGTCAGGCTTTTGTTTACAAAACTTAGAAATAGTGTTGTGACCAAAAGCATGAAAGACATACAGAAAAGAATAAAAGAATGTTCCAGCAGTGTTGTTTAGGATTTATTCTGTCATTAAAGAGAATTAGGGCCTTATTTGAAAGGTAGAGCTATGGCATAAGACAGAGGTCCCTTTTTGTGGCAGAGCAAAGAGAGCAGTTAAGAAAACTCTGAAACTAAACCTTTGCACTTCATTTTAGAAATAGTGGTTTATAACAGAACCTGAGCCCATGCTATGAACTCCTTGTTAAAGACAGTAATTTTGCAGTTGCTTTTTAGGTTACAAAGCATGTCTCAGCTACAGAGACTAGTAATTTCTCTACCAATTTAAGGACCTTCCAGTGTTGTGGCCACTTGGTTTCTAAGAATCCTAGCTGGATCCCATAGGCTATGCTGGGAATAGATGTCTTTCTGTAAATAGGGATTTGGAGAACCTCTTCTGCCCCTTTATTTCTCAGGGGACTGTAACCATAAATTTACACATCTTGGGAACCTTTGGTGTGGTGTTGCAGTTAGTCTTTAGATTTACTATCATCTTTATAATGTAGCAATGAATTCTTTTAACTCTGCTGGTTTCTCCTATCTCCGTCCCTGAAGTCATACTGCAGGAAGGAGACACAGGGAATGCCTTTATTCCTCTACAGGACTCTACTGCCTGTGTTTCTCTTTTTCAGCATGTTTCTCCTAACCTAAACAACACTTTCAATTTTTATCCCATTTTTAAATTTGTTGCAGAGCTGCATATATATTGTAGCATGGGTCATGTGTACTTTACTAGATCATTTATCTCCAAATTGTTGTTAGTCTGGCAGAACATCAGAGAATATATCAAAATTATGGAAGGTGAATTTAAGAGTAGTTCTAGCTAAAGCATGCTCTTTCCTCGGACCCTGGGAATTCTGCCTCTCTGCAGGAGGGAGTGTACTGTGAGCCCTGGTATGTGAGAGCTACCCAGACAAGTGGATGAGATGCTCTACAGGACAGAGCACCAGGCGTGTGCTACTGTCTCATGCTTTTTCATCATCTGGGGAAATGGGACTAATGGTGCTGACCTCTGTAAAATCCTTGGCGATATATGGGTGAAAAGCACTGTGATAAATGTTATAATTTGTTATTAGGGAAAGGCTGAAATCCAACAGACAAAAGTATGATGGTGGGCTCCAGCATTACCTGTTTGGTATTAGTTTCTCATATATTGTGGGCAGACAGCACTGCAGAGAGCTGGAGTCAGCTGAGAAAGCCACAGAGTCAAAGGGAGCCTGGGAATAGTGGGAAAGTAGTGAGAGAGTCCTGGCCTTGCTTGTTGTCTGTATGCTGGGAGAAGGTTGGACTTATGAGACTGTGACATGAGCATGAGAGAATGTGTGTACACAAAAGTCTCCTTGTGAGTGTTGTGGTTTTGCTATGGGATAACTGCAGCTATCCTGTCTTGCAGAAGCTCTGTGGGAGAAGCTGAGGTTAATGCCAGTCTTGGCCTGCAAGCCTGGGCATAGGAATGCTACCAGGTCTCTGCTACACTGGTGACAATGGTCTCACCCAGTACTGTCACAGCATGCTGCTCTGTACATGACAGATTAAAAGCTGCTCCAGCTTTAATATTGTCAGTGAGATCTGGGGAGTAAACTATTAAAATCCTTCGTAGTGAGTCTGGTAGTGGCACCCAGGGACAGGCTGCATTGTTCCCCTTCAGGATTTCAACATCTTCTCACTTCCAGAAGACACCCACTGGTGCTGTGCTCATGTGTATTGTGCCACAAGCTCCAAGCAGGAGAGCTGGGTACATCTGAGAAGCAGAATTTCATGGTTACCCACAGCAGCCGTAAAATCTTAGTCCCTTTGCTGTTGCTATAACCTAAGCAAACCAAGGAAACCTTTTCCCAGGCACGATGATGGCCTGTGAAGTGAAGGTCCTGGCACACCATGCATAAGGTAGGCATGGAGCTGGACAAACAGAAATAGAACAATGGGCCTGAAGGAAATGTGAATGGCAGTGTGTGTGTGTGTGTGTGTGTGTGTATAAAGTGACACAAATCAAGGGTTAAAAGAATGGTCTGTATTGATAAGTAAGGGCAGTAAAACTGGATAAATGCTGAAAAATGTGTGTGTGACAGCTCCGTCAACTTGCACCCTGATAACCTCACATGGCTGGCTTGACAGAAAAGGCATGGGTGCTGATAAAGCCCCTGTGCAAATGACTCCTTGGGGAAGGAAACTGTGCTCCAGTGACAGAAGGATCACAGTAACCTCACAGCACTCTCTGTGCAAGTTTTCCTCCTCTCCCAGCAGGAAGACAGACTGTGGGAGCTAAAGTACTCAAAACGAGGGGGAAAAAAAGGCACTGAGTGGCCACCTGTCCCAGGTAAATGAGATTTCAAGGTAAAGGGATCACGCTGTAGTAACCATTAGCGCCTGAGGACAAAGATCTGCTCAAGAATTTTAGCTTGCCAGTGAAGAGGAACCCAGAAGGTGCAGCAAGGACTTGGTATCTGGCACACTTGGTCAGATCTCACACAGGATCCTGCCAGAGCACCTGGGCAAGCTTGGTACATGTGAGTATAGAGTGAGTGATTGTGGATGAAGAAATTAGTGTGACCAAAACAATTTTTCAAAACCAACATCATCTTCCTGTTTCATAAGGTCTCTCACTGTTGATATTATTAATTTGCCGTATCATAACTCCATTAAAAACTGCTCCATTCTTAAACAAAGCTTTCACATCTTTTTCTCTTTTATAACTGGTAAGCCCATCAGAGTTTAAGAAGCTTTTGTTTTTTGGTGTGATCAATGGTGCAAAAATATAATGAGGTCCAAGTTGAGCTATAAGAGGCTCTGAGGGCTAAAAAATACTGACTGAAAATATTGGACAAAACAGGAGGGGAAGAAAAGTTGTCAGATGCTTTCAGTGATGGGAAGTGCAAAGCTGAAAGTACTCAAAAGCCTTTTGCCTTCACCGTTCCCACCCAAAGTAAGTTGACTTCACGTGTGTGTAAAGGATAAGCAGGTCATGACCCGGGAAGAGACCCACTGCTGAGACTCATCTGAATAAGAGTGCTCCAGGATCCCAGCCAGTTTATAAATGGATTTTAAAGATAGGGCTCCCACATCTGCACCATGGAGTTACTGGTCAGCTCCTGTTTCTCCTTCCCCCTCTAGCCTTCATTTCTGTACTTCACATCCCTTTAAGTAAGCCCCCATCTCTTTGGGATCAAATCCTGCTTTCAATTAGCATTGTTGTCCTTATGAGTATCTGAAGTTGGAGTTATTTTTCTCTTGTTTGTCTTTTTCTGAGTTTTATTGTTTCCTGTGTAAGATGGCGGTTTCCATAGATACTTTGGATGTTATTTATCTATCCTCCCTGGACATACAGTTCCTCACAATAATTACAGAGCAATTTGCATGAGGACTTGGCTCCTTCATCCATATCACTGCTATACTGAGTATTTTAACACTGTTGTTCTAATATTTCATCTTGATGAAATGATTGCCTGTTGCTCATTACATAGCTTTCAATCCACATGACAGAACTCCTGTCCAGCAAGTTTTAAATTCAAAAACAGTACATTGCATGTCTAATTTAGAATTTTGTCCTGATAATTGTTGGAAACTTTAGCTCAGCTTTTCTCTGCTATGGGTAACTGCTAAACAAAACAGTCTTTTGTTATTCTTGCTCTCCTTCCCCCCCATGAGAAATGTTATCAAAGGACAAAGTCTGGCAAAGTATTCAGGATTGGTGTGCTCCTATATGAGTGTTCAGCTAGCACTGACTGCTGTTCTTTCAGATGGCCCTTGTGTGAGTTTTCTGTCTTTATCCTGTCTCCACCTTGTCCCAGAGGAAAGCATATATTCTAGATTGCAGAGGTAGATGCTAACATGAGTCACTGCTTGGTATTTAGTGGTGAGAAATTTGACCCCTATCAGTCTCCCCAAATCCTAGCAGAAGCCAAGAAAAAGCTGGATGTGGCATAAATTAATGCTGTCTACTTTGGGTCAATGCTGCTCTTATCAGGCTATTTACTGCACAAGTGGGGCTGTTCTGCTGGTTCAACATCACAAGAAGTGATGCCAGGGCAGCTCCAGGTGGCATTTAAGGAATTACAAAGGAGACCATTACAGTCACAAGTTTTCTGGTTAGATGATTTGTAAGTGGATTTGGGGTTTTTCTTGCTCATTTGTCCTGGAGATGTTAATAAATAACTTTTTCAATGTCCCTGCTGCTGCAGGAGATGTGAAGAAAGTGTGTGCTCCTGGGAACTTGCTGTGAGTTCTGCAGCTGGGCTGGAGATCCTGTGACTGGAAGGTGGGCTCCAGCTTGAGTTTGGGACTTCCCATCTCAAATAAGAGGGAGAATGGTGCTGAAAGAGGCTGGGAAACAGAGTGGCAGAAGGGAAGCAGCAGACCTGTAGCTGCTTTTTGCATGGGCCCGGGGTTGCTGGCCAGTCCTACTGCTGGGGTGCTGTGCTCATCTTAGCAGAGACAGCTGGTGGCTTTTTTCTGTGGATTTGCCCTCTTTCCTGTACCAGCCATGTCGCAAGCTTGTTGCTTCATCAGCTGAAGTAACCTCTGTTTTGTTGTCTTTGACAGTGGGGAGTGTTGATTTCTCTGTCCCAGTAAGCATCTTTGGACTCACAGGCTAGAACATGGAAACCTGAAGGGAGTGTTACAGAAGAGCATTGGACTTCTCAGGTTGCAAGCAAGGGCTGGGAATGGAGAGCAGCTGGTGCTCTTACTGCTTTGGAGAAAATGCAGTGAGAAGTCAGAGCTGTGATGTCTATTTGCCAGGCCCAGTCCTGGGCACAGTCTCTGCAGATGCCTGGGGGCTGTTCAGTCACCCAGAGGTGATGGTGGTTTGATGCTTCCAACACACTCCTTACACATAATGTGCACAGACAGGACAGCCAACCCTGAGGTGAGCTCAGTTGGTTAGAGCCTGGTGCTAATAACACCAAGGTTGTGGGCTCAATCTCTCTATGAGCCATTCACTTGACCTGGACTTTGATTATCCTTGTGGATCCCTTCCAACTCAGAATATTCTGTGATTAGTGTTGTGCACTCATCAGAAGGATGGGCTGCTGTGACTGTCTCTCTGTGCCCATGCTGCCTAATGCAAAATATTTCCTGTTTGCATTTTGAAATAACTGAGGCAAGAACGGGGTGG